>NC_047562.1:18404197-18781697 GCF_902806645.1 Magallana gigas | reverse complement strand
GTTTCAGGGATGAGAGCTTTGTTCAACAAGGGTTTAGAAATTCGTCACCGTTCTTGAGATATCTGAGAAAAAAAAGTTTTAGGGGCCAGTCCCTTACCTCCTTATTGGAGCCGCTGAACCAAATTTTGAAGGTTGCATTTTGTAAAGTACATCATTTTGAGTATCTTTTCTTCTACACTGCATTTCAAAACATTTTCCATTTTGAGATATAGCTGGTCATAGTTTATGGACCCTTGACCCCTAAAAAATCCTTATTCCATAACACATGAAAAAATCATTACATTACTTGGATACAGAACTGTAAAATAAACATATTTGCTTCTATAGCCTTTCATTAAATTTCCCTCAGTAAAGAGCTACAGATGAAACATTTTAGAGCCCTTTAGTTTCCTAATTTTAGGGGCCAGCCCCTTTTTTGATATCAAATAAAAGGTAAATTGAATCTCAACACATTTTGTTCAACAACTGTTCAGAAATTCGTTACCGTTCTTAAGATATATGGGAAAGAACGTTTAAGGGGCTGATCCCTTAACTCCTTATAGGGGCCATTTAACGAAATTTTGAAAATTGCATCTTATTAAGTACATCTTTCTGAGTATCTTTTCTTCTTTACTGCATTTCAAAATATTTTTCCTTTCTGAGATATTGGTGATCAAAATTCTATAATTTTGGCCCCTAAAAAACCCTTATTATGTAAGACATGATAAAATCATTACATTGCTTGGATACATAACTGTAAGATAAACATATTTGCTTCTATAACCGTTCACAAAATATCCCTCAGTAAAGGGCTACATATTAAAGACTTTATAGGCCTTTGGTCCCCTGATTGAAGGGGCCAGCCCCTTTTTCTTGGTATCAAATAAAAGGTCATTTAATTATATACAAATTTCGTTCAACAAGTGTTTAAAATATTGTTACCGTTTTGGAGATAGATGAGAAAGAAGGTTTTAGGGGCCGGTCCTTTAACTGCTTTTAGGGACCGTTTAACGAAATTTTGACGGTTGCATTTTGTTGAGAACATCATTTTGAACAACCTTTCTTTTGTACTGCATTACACAATATTTTTTCTTTCTGAGATATGGATGACCAAAAGTTTTGACTTTTGGCCCCTAAAACCACTAAATTACGTAACACATGATAACATCATTACATTGCTTGAATACATAACTATAAAATAAACACATTTGCTTCTACATCATTTCACAAAATATCTCTCAGTAAAGGGCTACATATTAAAGACTTTAGAGGCCTTTGTTCCCCTAATTTAAGGGGCCAGCCCCTTTTTCTTGGTATCAAATAAAAGGTCATTTAATTCTACACAAATTCTGTTCAACAAGTGTTTAAAATATCGTTACCGTTTTGGAGATATATGAGAAAGAAGGTTTTAGGGGCCGGTCCCTTAACTCCTTTTAGGGGCCCTTTAACGAAATTTTGAAGGTTGCATTTTGTTGAGAACATCATTTGAAACAACTTTTCTTCTGTATTGCATTACAAAATATTTTTCCTTTCTGAGATATGGGTGATCAAAATTTTGGACTTTTGGCCCTTCAAAACCCTTATTTACGTAACATATGATAAAATCATCATATTACTTGGATACATTACTGTAAGATAAACATATTTGCTTCTATAACATTTCACAAAACATTTCTCAGTAAAGGGCTACAGATAAAAGACTTTAAAGCCCTTTGGTTCCCTAATTTGAGGGGCCAGCCCCTTTTTTTTATATCAAATGAAAGGTCCTGTAAATATTAACCTTTCTTACATTACATGTCTTAACAAAATATTTTTCAGAAAAGAGATAAACAAAGAAAACAAGAAAAAAAATACGACATTTTTTTAAAACTAAATTTTCGGGTCCAGGCGAGCTTCGGCGCCTTTCAAGCCAGATCAAAATGAAAATAAAATTGCAAATCTACAATCTTTTGTCTACCATTCCATGAAAGTTTGAACTCAATATCTGTTATAGTTTAGGAGAAGTTAGAGAAACAAGCCACCCCTCTGAAAATCGCTAAAACGTCAATATCTCAAAAACAGAAGTGATGTCTTCAATATAATTAAAAACCTATAAGGTTTCGATCACTATCTATCATATCTAAAAACTTCATGAAAATCGGTCGAGCCGTTTCTGAGAAATCGCGTGCACAAAATTTGTAAGAAAAAAAAGAAAAATAATAATAACTAGAGCAAAGCTCGTTGCAAAGCAACGAGTGGGTCTTCCGTTAATGTCGGAAGTAAAGCTGGAAGTTCCTGTAAGAAGCAGAGCTCTTAAACCAATAACAAGAGTAACTTAATTATAGAAGATGAAAAAAATGGAATTATTCCTGGTACGACTTAACAAAATACGAATGATTTTAAGTACGACTTAACAAACACCTTTCCGATATCAAGAACGACTTAACAAAAAAATCTGAATGTGTTCGAGTACGACTTAACAATTATTTTTGGTACGAGTTAATTTTACCTTAAACATTACGCTATTTTTTAAACCAAGGACGCGGAATCAAAATTTCCGGAAAAATCAATTTTTAAACCCCGATATCTCTGTAATGCATCGTTCGATTTTAAAACGGGTTTCGGTTTTAATTTAAGCTTAATAAAAGCTCTGTTGCTGCTTTATGATTAATATCAAATTATTGGTCAGAAATGAGTTATTATGAAAAGACTTAGTACCCTAATTTGAGGGGTCAGCCCCTTTTTCTTGATATCAAATAAAAGGTCTCGCTAATATAAACACATTTTGTTCTACAAGTGTTCATGAATTGTAAACCGTTCTCGTGATATCTGTACAAATGCGTTTTAGGGGCCGACCCTTTAACCCCTTACCGGGGCCACTAACAACAACATTTTTGGTATCATATTGTTAAGAACATTATTTTGAAGAACTTTTGTTCTACATTGCTTTTAGAAATATTTCAGATATTAATGATAAGATTTTTGAGTTCTGGCCCCTTGAAACCCCTAATTACGTAATATATGACTTAGGTATGGTAATGTATAGATGAACAGCTGTACAATGAACATTTTTGCTTCTATAATTTAAAACAAAATATTGTTCAGTAAAGAGTTATTGTAAGAAGACATTAGAGCCCTCTTGACCCCTAATTTGAGGGGACAGCCCCTTTTTCTTGACATCAAATGAAAGGTCTTGTAAATATAAACATATTTTGTTTAACAAGTGTTCACAAAATGTTTACCGTTCTTGAGATATCTGTACAAATGTGTTTTAGGGGCCGACCCTTTAACTCCTAAATGGGGTCATAAACAAAAACATTTAAGGTAGCATATTGTACAAAACATTATTTTGAACAACTTTTGTTCTACATTGCTTTTCAAAATATTTCTCCTTTTTTCAGATATTAATGATCAAAGTTTTAAACTTCTGGCCCCTTGAAACCCCTAATTACGTAATATATGACTTAAGTATGGTATTGTATAGATAAACAGCTGTACAATGAACATTTTTGCTTCTATAATTGATAACAAATTATTGTTCACTAAAAAGTTATTGCAAATAGACTTTAGAGCCCTCTTGGTCCCTAATTTGAGGGGCCAGCCCCTTTTTCTTGATATCAAATAAAAGCCCGTGCAAATTAAAACAACTTTTGCATTACATGTTTTAACAAAATATTTATACGTCAAAAGATATTACGGAAAATGTGCGAAAATTTTGTGAAAAAATTTGGTGCTAATTTTCAGGTTCAGACGAGCTTCTAGGCCTTGCGCATTTTTCGCAATTTGAAGTATGGAGGGAAATCTACAGACATTCATCTACAATCCCTGCAAATTTCAAGCTTATATCATGATTAGTTTCAGAGGAGATGCGTGGACAAAATGACCCTTAAAAATTTACCAAATCGTCCATATCTGAAACCGGAAGTGACGTAATCATTTGAAATTTTAATTATCAGTAGCGACATTGATGCTTTATAACTCCAAAAAATTTGGTGTAAATCGGTTGAATAGTTTTTGAGAAATAACGCTCCAAAAAAGTCAGAAAAAGAAAAAAAAGTATAACTAGACACGATCTCGTTGCGAGCAACGAGGAGGTCTTCCGTTCGGTTTTTAGAATGTAATAAGACATCATTGACTTTGATTTTTGACAACAAAACATGTTATGGAAAAAGGAGTGAATTACTAATGCATTAATGTATCGGTTTTTTAAAAGTTCTATTACAATGCTTTTTAAAATACTTGCATTTCTTCCAATTAAGATTGAAAAGATTAAACTTGTTTACATCTGGTCCCTAAAAACCCTAATTGGGTAACGCAAGAGCAAATCATTATATTGTTAGGATATATAAATGTATTATACCTAATCTAGCTTTAATAACCTTTCACAAGATGGCTCTCATTAAAGGGCTATAGATAAACATTTTTAGAGCCCTTTGATCCCCTTATTTAAGGGGCCCGCCTTTTTTTCATGGAATCAAATGAAAGGACATTTAATTCTGCACACATTTTGTCAACAAGTGTTTAAAAGTTCGTTACTGTTCTGGAAATATTTGAGAAAGAAGATTTAAGGGGCCGATCCCCTTTATCCTTATAGGGCCGTTTAACGAAAATTTGAAGGTCGCATATTGTTAACAAAATCATTTTGAACAACTTTTCTTCTTTACTGCATTTTAAAATATTTTTCCTTTCTGACATATGAATGAGATATTCTGGAGATATATGAGAAAGGTTTTAGGGGCCGATCCCTTATTCCTTCAAAGGGGCCGTTTAACGTAATTTTTAAGGTTGCACATTGTTAAGAACATCATTTTAAACAACTTTTCTTCTGCATTGCATTACAAAATATTTTTCCTATCTAAGCTATGGGTGATCAAATTTATGGATTATTGGCCCCTAAAAACCCTTAATTACGTAACACATAATAAAATCATTACATTGCTTGGATGCATAACTGTGAGATAAACATATTTGCTTCTATAACCTTTCACAAAATATCTCTAAGTAAAGTGCTACAAATTTAAAGACTTTAGAGCCCTTTGGTCCCCTTATTTGAGGGGCCAGCCCTTTTTCTTGATATTACATGAAAGGTTATTTAATTCTTAACAAATTTTGTTCAACAAGTGTTTAGAAATTCGTTACCGTTCTGGAGATATATGAGAAAGAAGGTTTTAGGGGCCGATCCCTTATCTCCTTATAGGGGCCGTTGAACGAAATTTTGAAGGTAGGATATTGTTTAAAACATTAATTTGAACAACTTTTCTTCTAATTTGCACTACAAAATATTTTTTTCTTTCTGAGATATGGGTGATCGAAATTTTGGAACTTTGGCCCCTAAAAACTCTTAATTACGTAATTCATGACAAAATCGTTACATTGTTTAAATACATAACTGTGAGATAAACATATTTGCTTCTATAACATTTCACAAAATATCTCTCAGTAAAGGGCTACAGATTAATGACTTTAGAGCCCTTTGGACCCCTTATTTGAGGGGCCAGCCCCTTTTTCTTGATTTTAAAGAGAAGGTCTTGTAAATAGAAACTGTTTTTACATTATAGGTCTTAACAAAATATTTTTAAGAAAAGGATTATCAAAGAAAACCACAAAATATTACAACGTTTTTTTCATCTCAATTTTTGGGTCCAGGCGAGCTTCGGCGCCTTTTGAGCCAGATCAAAATGAAAATAAATTTGCAAATCTACAATTTTTTGTCTACTATCCCTGAAAGTTTGAACTCGATATCTTTTATCGTTTACGAGAAGTTCCACGGACAAGCAACCCCCTTAAAAATCGCTAAAACGTCAATTTCTCAAAAACGGAAGTGACGTCATCAATATAATAAAAAACCTATCAGGTTTAGATCATTATCTAACAGATCTGAAAGTTTCATGAAAATCGGCCAAGCCGTTTTTGAGAAATCGCGTGCACAAAAATTGTAAGAAAAAAAAGAAAAATAATAATAATAGGGAAAAAGAAATCGTACGAAAACAATAAGGTCTTCCGTTGGAAAACGGAAGACCTTAATAATAAAGAATAAGAAACCGTAGAATAACAGAAGGGTTTTCCGTTGAAAACGGAAAACCCTAATAACTAGACACGATCTCGTTGCGAGCATCGAGGAGGTCTTCCGTCTGATTTTTAGAAGGATATATGACATCATCGACTTTGATTTTTGACAACAAAACATGATATGGAAAAAGGAGTGAAGTACTAATGCTTTATTGTATCGCTTTTTATAAGTTCTCTTACATTGCTGTTTTAAATACTTGCATTTCTACCAATTAAGATGAAAAAGATTAATCATGTTCACCTCTGGTCCCTAAAAACCCTTATTGGGTAACACAAGAGGAAATCATTATATTGTTAGGATATATAAACGTATTATACCTAATCAAGCTTTAATAACGATTCACAAGATGGCTCTCATTAAAGGGCTATAGATAAAAGATTTTAGCGCCCTTTTATCCCCTAATTTAAGGGGCCAGCCCCTTTTTCTTGATATCAAATGAAAGGTCATTTAATTCTGAACACATTTTGTAAACAAGTGTTTAAAAATGTGCTACATTTCTGGAGATACATGAGAAAGAAGATTTAAGGGGCCTATCCCTTATCTCCTTATATGGGCCGTTTGACGAAATTTTGAAGGATGCATAGTGTTAAAAACATCATTTTGTACAACTTATCATCCGTAATGCATTTCAAAATATTTTCCCTTTCTGAGATATGGGTAATTAAATTTTTGGACTTTTGGCCCCTAAAAACCCTTAATTACGAAACACATGATAAAACCATTACATTGCTTAGATACATAACTGTGAGATAAACACATTTGCTTTTATAACATTTCACAAAATATCTCTCAGTAAAGGGCTACAGATTAAAGACTTTAGAGCCCTTTGGTTCCCTTATTTGAGAGGCCAGCCCCTTTTTCTTGATATCAAATGAAAGGCCATTTAACTCTAAACAAATTTTGTTCAACAAGTGTTTAGAAATTCGTAACCGTTCTAGAGATATATGAGAATGAAGATTTTAGGGGCCGTTCCCTAATCTCCTTATAGGGGCCGTTTAACGAAATTTTGAAGGTTGCATTTTGTTGAGAACATCTTTTTGAACAACTTTTCTTCTGTACTGCATTTCAAAATATTTTTCCTTTCTGATATATGGGTGATCAAAATTTTGGACTTTTGGCCCCTAAAAAACCCTAATTACATAACACATGATAAAATCATTGCAATGCTTAGATACATAACTGTAAGATAAACATATTTGCTTCTATAACATTTCACAAAATATCCCTCAGTAAAGGGCTATAGATAGAATACTTTAGAGCCCTTTGGTTCCCTAATTTAAGGGGCCAGCCCCTTTTTCTTGGTATCAAATAAAAGGTCACTTAATTCTAAACACATTTTGTTCAACAACTGTTTAGAAATTTGTTACCGTTCTGGAGATATATGAGAAAGAAGATTTAAGGGGCCGATCCCTTATCTCCTTATAGGGGCCGTTTAACGAAATTGTGAAGGTTGCATATCGTTTAGAACATCATTTTGAACAACTTTTCTTCTGTACTGCATTTCAAAATATTTTTCTTTTCTGAGATATGGGTGATCAAAATTTTGGACTTTCGGCCCCTAAAAACCCTTAATTACGTAACACATGGAAAAATCATTACATTGCTTGGATACATAACTGTGGGATGAACATATTTGCTTCTATAACATTTCACAAAATATCGTTCAGTAAAGGGCTACAGATTAAAGAGTTTAGAGCCCTTTGGTCCCCTTATTTGAGGGGCCAGCCCCTTTTTCTTGATTTTAAAAGAAAGGTCTGGTAAATAGAAACTATTTTTACGTTACATGTCTTAACAAAATATTTTTCAGAAAAGAGATAATTAAAGAAAACCACAAAAAATTTTGACGTTTTTTTAATACCAATTTTCAGGTCCAGGCGAGCTTCGGCGCCTTTCAAGCCAGATCAAAATGAAAATAAAATTGCAAATCTACAATCTTTTGTCTTCTATCCCTGAAAGTTTGAACTCAATATCTTTTATAGTTTAGGAGAAGTTAGAGTAACAAGCCACCCCTCTAAAAAACGCTAAAACGTCAATATCTCTAAAACGGAAGTGACGTCATCAATATAATAAAAAACCTTTTAGGTTCCGATCACTATCTATTATACCTGAAAGTTTCATGAAAATCGGTCGGGTCGTTCCTAAGAAATCGCGTGCACAAAATTTGTAAGAAACAAAAGAAAAATAATAATAACTAGAGCAAAGCTCGTTGCAAAGCAACGATAGGGTCTTCCGTTAATGTCGGAAGTAAAGCTGGAAGTTCCTGTCAGAAGCAGAGCTCTTAAACCAACAACAAGAGTAACTAAAATAAAAAGATGGAAAAAATCGAATTATTCCTGGTACGACTTAACAAAATCCGAATGATTTTAAGTACGAATTAACAAAAACCTTTCTGATTTCAAGAACGACTTAACAAAAAAAATCTGAATGTGTTCAAGTACGACTTAACAATTATTTTTGGTACGAGTTAATTTTACTTTGAACATTACGCTATTTTTTAAACCAAGGACGCGGAATCAAAATTTCCGGAAAAATCAATTTTTAAACCCCGGTATCTCTGTAATGCATCATCCGATTTGAAAACGGCTTTCAGTGTTAGATTCAGCTTAATAAGCTCTACAAAACACATTTTCATTTTTGATTCGATCAAAAAATTCATTTTTTCGAAAAATTTGTTTCACTTCCGGTTTCGACCTTGACCTATAACTTGAAATTTTTCCAGCTGGCATAGAACTTTTAATTCAATTTCATTCCCCCTAACATACATGCATTTTTGTTCAATCTGACCAAGATTAAGCATATTTGGACAATAATCTACTATTTAAAACTAATTTTAAAAAGATCTGCTATGACCTTCACATTGACAGACTTGGTTCAAGGTCACTGCACGCCATTAACCAATAAACTCTGTAAAGGTAAAATATAAGCCAAATGGGGGCTAAAAGGAGAGTATATCTATGCTCTTAAAATATGGATTTTTGTGTGTTCTGATATAACCTTGACTCTTCATCTACAAATATCATTCGAGGTCATTGCATATATTTTGATCAAAGGCATCATGTGGGTGAAGTATGAGGCTGAATGGAGCAAAGGGAGAGAAGATATACTCCGGACAAGGATTTTTAAAAATATAATTCTGCTATGACCTTCACAGTTTCTTTTCACTGAAAATAGGTTCAAGGTCACTACACACCCTTTCACCCTTTACTCAAAAGATCTGCTTATGTGAAGTCTGAGCCAAATAGGGGTTAGTAGAAATTATAAATGCTCTCAAAAAAGGATTTTTGCTTGATCCGATATGATCTTCACCCGTTACCTAGAAATTTCATGCAAGGTCACTGCACATCGTTTAACCATATAGACACTCTGCGAGTATTAGCCAGATTGGACCAAAGGGAAAAAAGATATGCCACAGACAAGGATTTTATATATATAATTCTGCTATGACCTTAAACTTATACCTAAAAACATGGTTCAAGGTCACTGCGCATCCTTCAACCAAAGGAACCCTGTGGATGAGGTATGAGCCAGATTGGGCCAAGGGGAGAGAAGCTATGCTCCAGTCAAGCAATCTCGGATGGACAGACGGACAAATTGATCACTAGAAGGCGCCCGCATAAACATGCCTTTTTATCTAATTTAAAATAGTATCCATGCTATCTGCCCTTGGTGAATAGTCATCAAAACCATTCATCAGCAGAATTTGATTTAAAGTAGGATTAAAGTACTATATAATTGAAAAATTTTCACCGGTTTAGAATTTTCAAATTTTACAATATTTAACCAAAAAATAGCTTTTAAAAATATTTGAAAAGGTAAAAATTGTAACAAGAGGCCCATGGGCCACATCGCTCACCTGAGGAACAATAGGTATGATAAAATCAGCTTAATGGAGTCATAATACAAACTATCTGGACAATGTACAATAATACATGTAGATCCTGTATAAATAAAATCCATTTTTCCCCTGGATATTCTTATGTTTATAATCATTAGTCCCTTTTCTAACAGGATGATTTT
This sequence comes from Magallana gigas, assembly GCF_902806645.1. Taxonomy (NCBI): domain Eukaryota; kingdom Metazoa; phylum Mollusca; class Bivalvia; order Ostreida; family Ostreidae; genus Magallana; species Magallana gigas. Next base: position 18,771,652 of record NC_047562.1, on the reverse strand, counting down.
ATAGTCATATCATATGTTGAGTATTGCAGTTCTCAAAAAGATCCTTAAAGCTATACACGCTATAACTTGCGTCAATTTTGAATAAAAGGGAAAATGTATGTGTTTGATTACTAATAAAAGTTACCTTCATGCTGTTAATTATAATGCTCAATTCGATCACGTAACAAATATATCAAATATTAAACAATAAAAAATATTTATTTTCCTGCCAGGAAAGTAATGCCTCCTCATGAATATCAATCTATCACGTGATATCGACAGCTAAATTTAGTCTATCATACCACAACTGGTGAAGGGTCAACATCTTCATAATTGTGATAGTTTCACAAAGGAAAGGATATTTTCAGTAAAGCATAAATTTGTCCGATATACGAGTACAAACAAAAGAAAAAATACAAGCCTGTGAGTAGATATGAATACTTCCTTTAAAAAAATGACGTAGACCTGTGTTTTCCCCTATGTGCTATTTATAGATCCTATAAGTGTTAATGCAGAAGTAAGGGTATCGTGAATGACACACGTATTTTACTCATTATACATGTATTTATTTCAAATTAACAACTGTTAAGCATATTAAAATTCAAGTTGGATATCTAATTAGGCAAACAATAACGACCACCTAGTTCTCCGCGGACATGCGCAATGAGGTCGGTTTCGCTCTTCCTTCATCAATATTCATGAAAAGGTCTATTTTCCTTGCAGGAAAATAAACAATTAAAAATCTATATCTTTGTAACTAGATGGAATTCACCATTGTAATTTACAGATTAAGGATAACTTTCATAAGTAGACAACCACATGCGTTTTCACTGTCATTCAAAATTGACGCAAATTATAGCGTGTATAGCTTTAACAATTGTTTATATATGGGATACTAGACTTTGACCCGTGCGTGCACGTGTTGACATTGCATATCGGACATTTACGAAATAGGTACATCGACACACCTTAGTATTGACATTTACATAACAAAGCTATAAGCCTACACTACTGCTATTAATTTCATTACACTTTCCAAGAGTTTGAATAATCTAACTGTGTCTCGGGAAAGGCCCTCACCACAGTTAGAATGCCTCCTTTATGTACCCGTAATGTAGCAGAAAATTGCAGAATCGCTCCGGAACGATTTTGCAGAAAGTTAATGAAGTTGCCTTGAAAATAACAGTCAAATTCATCACAAAGAACCTTTTTGAAACTTCAAATACCTTTCAGCTAAAAATTTTAATCCATAGAATGGAAGAATTCAACACCTTTTCACCAACGTACACGTATTTTCTTTGTAAAACTGTGTCCGTAGGACATTATTCATTTTTACGATAAAACATATTCCATCTTCACTCTCCTAACAAATATAATGTAACTTTTTTGCATGAAATCAAATATTTTTCGTCATCACGAAGACAAAAGTAAGTACTTAGTTGAAATGCATATTTGTTATTTTATACTTTCTTTCATAAGAAATGATAAATATATAATTATGAACAGAATATATAGCAGAAGTCCAATGAAAATTTACGCGTATTTGTATTATCATTTCTGAGTTTATTCATGCAGATGTGATATTGTGGAAACATAAACTAAGGATCCCGTTAGCGTGAATGTATTGCGCAAGCGCAAGATTGTAAAATCCAAAAAATCCAGGTGATTTCCGGGATTTTTTGAGGATTTTTTGTTGATTATTAATTAGCGAAACGTAACTGAGAAAAAATAAAAACAAATTGGTAATCTTCAAGTCCCAATGATGTTTAAAATATATAAAACAAAAGACAGTATGCTTCCGATTTCTCGGTATTAAAGACAAAAAATTCGAGTCTATTATTTTAATATAGTAGTATAGATAAACGTATATACCATTTTTGAATAAGTTTTCTCGTTATGTCACAAATGAGATGATTTTATTACTATGCCCTGAAAATTGCTGAATCACACCGGAAAACAGTTATATTGCCCTCCCGGAAACAGTTATATTTCACAGGAAATAGTTATATTGCCCTCCCGAAACTGTAATATCACCATCGCGTGCAAGAATTCTGCATATTAATTACGTCGGGTTCGAAATTCAACGAGCCAGTTGCTAAGCAAACCTAAACAGATCCGCGAATTTTAAACATGCCAGGCCAACGTCTGCGGTTTGTTCATCTAGATTCAGATGAACTCGATAGTTTAATTGATGAAAAAAATTCGGCAAATACGACAAAAGTGTTAAACTCAAGCATGATTGTTTTAAATACATTTGCTTCTACCTTGTGAATTACATGTAAATAAATATGTTGATAACCCGAGTTTGATTTGTTTAAAAATGTTATATAACATATATTACATGTATTCACGGGCGACAATAACAGAATATTTGTCCCTCGGTGACAGGAAATCCCTGGAGTGTTATGTCGCCCTCTGCCTTCGGCATCGGGCGACATAACACTCCAGGGCATTTCCGTCACCTCAGGGCAAATATTCTGGTATGTCACCCTCGAAGCCATGTAATATATGTATAATATCAAACTCTGAACCTTCTTGTGAGGCCAAAGAATTGTCCTGGGGCCAAAGTCTTAACAATTATAAAGAATCATCTGGCTGATTAGTTTCTGAGAAGAAGATTTTTAAAGATTTACCATATATATTCCTTTGTTAAACTTTGACCCCAATTGTGGCCCCACCCTACCCCCGGGGATCATGATTTTCACAACTTTGAATCTACACTACCTGAGGATGCTTCCACACAAGTTTCAGCTTTCCTGGCTGATTAGTTTCTGAGAAGAAGATTTTTAAAGATTTACTCTATATATTCCTATGTAAAACTTTGATCCCCCATTGTGGCCCCACCCTACCCCCGGGGGTCATGATTTTCACAACTTTGAATTTACACTACCTGAGGATGCTTCCACACAAGTTTCAGCTTTCCTGGCTGATTAGTTTCTGAGAAAAAGATTTTTAAAGATTTTCTCTATATATTCCTATGTAAAACTTCGACCACCCATTGTGGCCCCACCCTACCCCCGGGGATCATGATTTTCACAACTTTGAATCTACACTACCTGAGGATGCTTCCACACAAGTTTCAGCTTTCCTAGCTGATTAGTTTTTGAGAAAAAGATTTTTAAAGATTTACTCTATATATTCCTAGTTAAACTTCGACCACCCATTTAGGCCCCACCCTACCCTCAGGGGTCATGATTTTCACAACTTTGAATCTACACTACCTGAGGATGCTTCCACACAAGTTTCAGCTTTCCTGGTCTTATGGTTCATGAGAAGAAGATTTCTAAAGATTTACTCTGTATATTCCTATGTAAAACTTCGACCCCCAATTGTGGCCCCACCCTACCCCCGGGGGTCATGATTTTCACAACTTTGAATCTACACTACCTGAGGATGCTTCCACACAAGTTTCAGCTTTCCTGGTCTTATGGTTCATAAGAAGACGATTTTTAAAGATTTACTCTATATATTCCTATGTTTAATTTTGACCCCCAATTGTGGCCTTACCCTACCACCTGGGGTCATGATTTTCACAAATTAGAATCTACACTACCTGAGGATGCTTCCACACAAGTTTCAGCTTTCCTGGTCTTATGGTTCATGAGAAGAAGATTTTTAAAGATTTACTCTGTATATTCCTATGTAAAATTCGACCCCCCATTGTGGCCCAAATCTACCCCCGGGGGTCATGATTTTCACAATTGAGAATCTACACTACCTGAAGATGCTTCCACACAAGTTTCAGCTTTCCTGGTCTTATGGTTCATGAGAAGAAGATTTTTAAAGATTTACTCTATATATTCCTATGTTAAATTTCGACCCCCCATTGTGGCCCCACCCTACCACTGGGGGTCATGATTTTCACAAATTAGAATCTACACTACCTGAGGATGCTTCCACACAAGTTTCAGCTTTCCTGGTTTTATGGTTCATGAGAAGATTTTTGAAAATTTCTTGAAATTTTTTATAAATTTCTAATTATCTCCCTTTGCAAAAGGGCGTGGTCCTTAATTTTCACAACTTTCAATCCCCTTAGGCTAAGGATGCTTTGTGCCAAGTTTGGTTGAATTTGGCCCAGTGGTTCTTGAGAAGATTTTGAAAATGCGAAAAGTTTACAGACAGACGGACAGACGGACAGACAGACGGACAGACAGACAGACAGACGGATGACAGACAAAATGTGATCAGAATAGCTCACTTGAGCTTTCAGCTCAGGTGAGCTAAAAACCCCAGCGGGATTCGAACTCATGACTTACAGGTTCCTAGTAAACCCTCTAACCCACTGCATTAAGGAGTTAGGTGACCATTTTTGAAAAGAAACTACATGTACTTATATATATAATTACACTTTATTTTATTGTTTATTTCGATAAACAATACGTCACAACATGGAAGTGTCCCATATCACCTTAAACTCGGAACACCTCTGACCTAATAAGATCGCTGCATTAAATACAAAGTTTGATTTAACTCTAATTTGTTTATCATCAAGAAATTCTGCATCGCTGACAAATAAAGTTTTCTCTGAATAATGAAATACCAATTAACTGACTATTCGGACAATAGCAAGTTTATTGTCCCACTCCACAGCAACTATTTCCCTTGGCTTTGCCTCATTAAATAGTTGCTGTCTTGGGGGACAATAAACTTCCTATTGTCCTCATACCCAGTAAATACTAAATAGGCATATAATATCCCATCCACCTTCATTTCATGTTATATAACCTCCCGTTTGTAACCTTCAATTTCACTGTAAAGTCAACACATCTGTCATAGCCGCAAGTTTCACAATTTATTTCTGCTTCTCATATGTACTTAAAATTAGGGGCCTTAATATTGCTTACCAATTCCAACAAGAGACATCCCTCTTACTATTGATAATCATTAAAATTCATTTCATGAATCTACGCAACAATGATAAACCTTCAAGTACAGTCACTCTCAATTTTACAAAAATATTGACGGTACTTTATCCGAAACTGTTCCTTGACGTACCTTTAACTTAGTACACTAACATTTTTATGAAAAGACGGTTTGTCTTAGAATAAGAAAGCTAATGCAATTCTGAGAAAAAGAATACCACATATTGCCAATTCCATTGAGGTTTAATAAAAATATGGCCATTCAAGTGAACCCCCCATTTCCAATTTCCATTAGTAAGCACAGATTTACAGGGTTCTCCATAGTAAAACATCTTTACCTGACCTTTTAGAGGTCAATTGTTGTTCAACCACCTTTAAAAAGAAACCTTATTCAATACAACATACGCCTACATGATATAATCATGATAAAAGCTTCACATCACTTAGAAATACACTTACATGTATACCGCCCCCCCCCCCCATCTTTTGATTTTCATAAAAAGTCATGGTTAAAAATGTTTTACCTAATTTTATGAAACTTATGGCAATTTCCTTGAGTCATTTCTCACACATATTTGAAAACAATCATCAATGATTCTAAAATTTGATCCTAATTATTTGTTTATTTTATGATTTACACCATTTTAATTAACAAATAGACAGCTGTCCTGCTTGTGATTTCTTGTTTTCATGAAAAAAGTAAGCTAACAATCATATTTAGTGAATATCTAATCTATTCTGATTTCTAGTCTCCTTCTAACCATGCTAAAACAGGAAGTTACAACCTACAAGTTAGACATCTGCCTTAAATTAGAATTAAATTCAAACACACCCAGGTAGTTGGAGACAGAGTTGATTTGAATGAAAAATGTTCAAAATTTGACATGTTTTTCTCCTTTTTTTATGCATATATACCGGCACGTCTTTTAACCCCAAGGAACCCCAAGGAACCCCAAGGAAACCCCAAGGATACCCCAATGACAGAAATGAATAACTATTGATACCCAAGGGGGTCTCATTAGAGTGCAAGGGTCACCCCTTACCCTTGGTACCCCAATTATACCCCAAGAAACCCCAAAGATAACCTAATAATACAGGTTTATAACTCCTGATACACCATAGAACCCCAAGGAACCTCAAGGATACCCTAATAACACAAATTTTAAACTCTTGGTACCCCTGGGGACTCATTGGTATTCCAGACACACCTCTAAGAACCACAGGGAACCCAAGGGATATCCCAAGGAACTCCAAGAATACCCTAATAATACAGAATCATAACTCTTAATACTCCATAGAACCCCAAGGATACCCTAATACATTGTAATACAAATGTAAAACTCTTGATAACCCTGGGGACTCATTGGTATTCCAGATACACCTATAAGAATCCCAGGGAACCCCAGGGATATCCCAAGGAACTCCAAGAATACCCTAATAATACAGAATCATAAATCTTGATACTCCATAGAACCCCAAGGATACCCTAATACGTTGTAATACAAATTTAAAACTCTTGATAACCCTGGGGACTCATTAGTATTCCAGATACACCTCTAAGAATCCCAGGGAACCCCAGGGATATCCCAAGGAACTCCAAGAATACACTAATAATACAGAATCATAAATCTTGATACTCCATAGAACCCCAAGGATACCGTAATACGTTGTAATACAAATTTAAAACTCTTGATAACCCTGGGGACTCATTGGTATTCCAGATACACCTCTAAGAATCCCAGGAACCCCAGGGATATCCCAAGGAACTCCAAGAATACCCTACAAATACAGATTCATAACTCTTGATACACCACAGAACCCCAAGGATACCTCAAGGAACTTAAAGGATAACTTAATAATACAAATTTAAATTCTTGATACCCGTAGGGACTCATTGGTATCTCAGACAAAACCCATGGATACCCCAAGGAACTCTAGGCATACTCTTATACATGTATTGGTTATATAAATTTTATAACAGTTACTGTTGATATCCTATGGAACTCCAAGGATACACTATATCTCTTGATACTTTTTGGGTCTCTTTGATATCCTAGACAAATCACAAGGTATCCCAGGGAACCCCATGGGTACCCCAAGAAACCTAAAGGATACCCTAATAGTACTCTAATAGTAATAATACAGATACCCCATTGTTATCCCTGACACACCCTATGGATACCTCAAGGAACTCCAAGGATACCCAGTAATATAACTTTTGATACCCAAATGAACCCCAAGGATACCCTAATAACACAATTTTATATCTCTGGATACACCCTCGGGGCTTTTTGATATCCCAGACACCATTAGGTATCCCACGGAACCCCATCCCCATGGATACCCCAAGGAACTTAAAGGATACCCTTATAATACAGATTCATAAAACTTGATACCCCATAGAACCCAATGGAACCCCAAGGATATAGCCTAATAATTCAAATTAAAAATTCTTGATACCACTGGGGACTCATTGGTATCCCAGACACGCCTCTAAAAACCTCTATAAACCCTAGGGAACCCCACAGAAATCCCAAGGAACTCCAAAAGATACCCTAATCATACAGATTTATAACTCTTGATACACCATACAACCCCAAGGATACCCTAATATGTAATACTTTAAAACACATTTGGTCTAGCCGAAAAATTTTTGTCTACAAATTTGTTTCTGACTTGTGATATTGCATCACATTCTAAAATATAATGAAATTCATCGGCTATACGTTTTTTGTAACAGAGAGGACAAGATCTTTCATTTAATGGGATACCTTCCCATCTTCCCACTTCAACTGGTAGATGGTGATTTGAAGTACGAAAGAACTATATATATGATATGAGTTAAATTTGGCCCCCATTATTCGCAATTTTTTAAAGTGTTTCAGGTACAATAATATGTTACGTTATATTTTAGAAGAGTTGATGTAAATTTATTTTTCACCTATTTTTTTTATTTTTTTGCACTCACTGGCAGAAAATGACGTTATAAGTGACGCTATTTCTATATTTCAATCAAAATCAGTCAAAAATTTACATTTTTCTTATCTTTTTATGAATGGGAAATATAGAGGGCATGCTTGAACAGGGAAATTTTTTTTGTCACTTATTAGCCCTGGCTAGATACATCTCTGATTAAAATATTTTGTTTGTTCAAGCATGCTCTCTTGAAAACAAGCTGAAACCCTTACCTGAGCACCATTCCCACTTAGCTAAAATCAGTCACCCATAAAAATTTTAGAATTATAGCAAAGTGGGAAGACACCCAAAATTCACAAGGTTTGTCTACCAATAAACAAGGAGATGTAGGTGTAGGTAAATATATTGCAACAGTGATGGTGAAGCCATTGTGTATACATGTAAAGGGTTATGTTGGCCCTTTAATCCCTGTCCAAGAGCTACCACCAATATACAACGGGTGTCTACCTGCAATTAACAGGTATTTTGGTGCCTCTCAGGTGAACATTCTGCACGCGTAATGGGTCAATCCATTGTGTTGTACCCACGAAGGGGAGATAGCCCCACTCTACACTTCCATGATCACTTCTTGTCTTTTCTCAAAAGTACTCCAATAAGGGTAACACCCCCTATGTCAATAGTAAAACAAGTTTGGGTCTTTGTAACTGAACAATATCTTTCTCCACTTCATTTGAAAATTTCACCGAAGAAACATTGTCATATTAAGGTCAGACGACACGTTCCTCGAGAATCTTTTTTATATCTCCTCGTAATAAAGAGTTCCAATAAAAAAAATAATTTTATAATTACTTTAAAAATGATCAAAATTTACTTGGATGTGGTTATGTGTCTAGATGGTCGTGTAGTTAGAACCGTGGCCGCTCACTGCCAGAAGCGTATAAGTTCTAGAGGTCGGGAGTTCAAAGCCCCGCCCCGGCGGAGATATAGTTCTATTATAGTGAATTATGCTGTGGTGTAGATGTATTTATTTTTATATCAGCAATTCAAGTGTATTTTCAAGAAGATTATATAGGATATTGCATACTCTAGTATTTTGCAGAAATGCCTGGTAAGGTACCCTAATTTTTTGCAAGAAGGCTTGTCAAAGTAGTAGTAAACCATTAACAAATTCCTGGAAAAAGTTATCTAAAATTGAGGAACGTGTCGTCTGACCTTAAGTGTTTATATGAATGGTTCACCGGAAGAATTGCAGACTTCCTTGTGGTGACATAAAATTTAGTGCCCTATTTTCATGAATTTGATATAATTTGTTACTGATTCAATATTGGCTGATCGTCAGTTGGTAAGAGACAACAAATTCTGCTGATTAACGGTACTCGATTATGATTTTCAACTGATTTGACAACACTAATTGTTAAATTCATCCAAAGTGAACAGATATTTTAAGTCAGGAGAAACATTATTTTTATCATACCAGTATGTATTGGGGTATCAGAAGTGTTCCTTGGGTTGCCCAGATGTTTTTATGATATTCCATTGAGTAATTGGGTATTAATTAGTGATATGTTTTACAGTACAACCATTGGGGTGGTTATTAAATTCTATCAATTGGGTACCTTGCAATTGGGGTTCCTACAGGTATCCTTGGGGTACCAATAGTTGACCTTTGGACTCCAATGAGTATCCTGGGGTATCAATAGTTATCAATTTTTATAATTGGGGTATCCTTGGGGTATCAGGAGTGACCCTTTGATTTTTAATGAGACCGGCCTTGGTCATCAAATTTACTTTCCACCATTGAGGTATCTATGGGGTTCTCAAGGGTATCCTTTGGGTTCTCATTGGTATACTTGGGATTCATTTGGGTTCTTTGGGGTACTTATCACTTTAAATACATATGTATAACAGTAATATATATACAAATTAATGTATCTGATGATATTTTTTTTTATTTAATTGTTTTAATGAAAAACCAACAAAATGACAATAATCCCATCCTTTGCAGTAAATGGAAATACCGGTAGCCAAGCAATGCTCTTCTGTTGATAAAAATTTGAATATCTTTCTAATAAGAGTCTTAAGAGATGCAGTTAGTTGTTTCAAATTTTCCTCACTTTCTGCTATGGTACAATGGAACTCCATATCAGAAAATTGATCCCATAGGACTTTATATATGATTTTCTTTGACAGGCTTGTTAAATTTAATAAACTCCCAAAAACATTACCATAATTACCATACTATGTGAAAATATGTAAGAAAGAAACTTTAGTATTACAAACAATTTTAAAATTGCGGAAACACTACAATCATATCAGTAATTTTAAATCTATAATTTAAATTAAATTCCCTATAGGGTCACTTCATCAATTTACTTGCATGACTAATAAATTTAAACAACTTCTAAAAATAGTTCACTTCTTTATTTTAATAATGTTATTATTTATTTCCTTTTAAATTAGCCCAAAAGCCACTGCCCATTTTACAGATTATCAATTTTCCATACACACATGCTCCATCTAAACCATGGCTCAGATAATGGCCTCCTTGGGACAAATGAATTCAGCCAGCTCCTAAGAATTTATTATTGACAAACAATAATTCTGCATTGTCAGTTGATAGAATACTTATAAAAGATAAATTTAGTTAACACATAAAGACAAAAAACCTCCATTTGAATGTATTTATATAAATATATTTTAGGGTATTTTAATGCTATAAATTAATTAATAAAATCTGTAAGGATTACCTCCCTTACTTTTCAACATCAGTGAACAATATATATAGAATGAGGAAAATGAAAACTGCCATAAAATCATTAAATCTTAATTGTCTGATCCTAAAAAAATTACAGGTGCACATCTTCAGATGGTGATCAACATATGTACAAATTTTCAGACTGTTCCATGCAGTAGTAAAAAATTCTATAGGGGGGACAAAGTTGCATCTACAGAGAGACGGACAGACGGACGGACAGGGTTAAACCAATATACCCCCTTAAACTTCATTTGTGGGGGTATAGGGGTATCATAAGACTCCTGGGGTATCACTAGTTACTAATTTATATTATTGGGGTTACTTGGGGTTCTAATGAGTATACTTGGGGTTCCTTGGGGTATCCTTGGGGTACTACGAGGTGACCCTTGGATTCAAATGAGACCCCTTGGGTATAAATAGTTATTAATTTCTATCACTGGGGTACCTTGGGGTGAGCCTTTGATTCGAATGAGACCCCTGGGGTATCACTGGTTAATAACTTTATCAAATGGGTTCCATGGGGTTCTTACGGGTTTCCTTGGGGTTCCTTGGGGTACCCTTGGGGTACTAAGAGGTGACCCTTGAAGTCCAATAAGACCCCTTGGGTATTAAAATTTATTAATTTTTGTCATTGGGGTTCCTTGGGGTATCCTTGAGGTTCCTTGGGGTTTCCTTGGGGTTCCTTGGGGTTTCCTTGGGGTTCCTTGGGGTTTCCTTGGGGTTCCTTGGGGTTCCTTGGGGTTAAAAGACGCACCCGTAACAACAGGTAAAAGCCATGTGGTAACAAGAGTCTGCTTTAAGCTGAAATTAAAAAAAATAAATTACGGTAGCTGTGTTAACATACATGTACTTGTAATAGCTGTGTTTACATTAACATATACATAATATTTTTGGAAAAAATACACTGACCATGCAGTGTTATAAGTATGACATATCCAAATATATGACATTAACATTTAGCCAGTACAAAAACAAAAATGTGCATATCAAGTCATAATATCATAACATTAAAATAATTTCTTGGGTATAGACATATCAGATTGAGCGAGAGCAGGAGTGAGCGAGAGAGTTTGTTTTACTTGAAGTGCGACAGCAATATTTCATAAACTTCAATTCATAAACTACAAACTTTAGGAATATTACCAATCCAAACAGTGTCAAAGTATAAGCTTCTGCTACGTGTATACCATGTTTTGTCAATTCTACTGTGGTTTATTGCGAATAAATTTAGCGAGGGTTTTTTTCTTACAAATTACATGTTTTAAAAACAATACTATGTATAATGCGCATAAAAATGAGGGATTAATAATACATGCTCATTTTAAAATTCAATGCACTTTGGATTTCTTTTACAAGATCGAGATATTTTTGTCACAAAATTAAGTTGCCCTCTGACAGTTTCATGAGTCTTTGCCAAGATTAAAAGAGAGAGAGAGAGATCTGAGGCACATGCAGTAAAAATTATTTACATACTATGTTGATGTGATATGCATGTAAAGCTTACCTAAAATGAATCAATATGTATAAAAGATAATCTAATCTCTCAAATTACAATGATTCTGTGAAATACTTATATCTTGAGAAGACTGTTTAATAGATATCATGGAACATTGACCTAAATTCTGAGCTTGATATAATATGAAATTTGAGACTTTACATTCCTGTTACACAAGCAATAACCAAATATAACAGAGAGCGAGACAAAAGGTCTAATTTTAATTAGATTGAATAATTACTTTGTCAAATATATTTATTTTATTAAACACAAGCCTGAGTTTTTTAATTTATAAATTAAGTGAAGGCGATATGGTAAAGATCTGCTATAAATATTTAGGGTAAAGTTATCATCATGCAAACATGCACTCTAATTACAACATTCTATTCTTGTGTACCTGAGGACTCCCACCGCTTTTAATTTTAAATTCTTCATGCAATTTACTACTGATATCCTCTCTTCACTTGCATCGGATAGTCTTTTAAACACCATCACCAGTCCCGTAAATTCATGTGGTCCACTTTGTTTACATGTAAAAATGGCGACTCTCGATCTCGATGTAAATTCAACATACTTGATTTTCCAAAGTCGGTAGCGTGTTTCGGAGAAAGTCTGAGGCAAATAAAGAGGCGATATCAGTAGTAAATTGCATGAGGAATTTAATGGTACTAATTGTTTTCACAGAATTTGCGTATAAATAAGGTAAATCAGTCCAAAACCAGCGAACGTTTTTCTGCGCAATAAATATACATGTACAATTTTTTCAATGGGTGGCCCTGTAGCTCTCCGGTCTGTCATTATTTTTTTCCCGGAGAGCTACAGTTCTGCAGCTACCGTGAAAATACACTGGACAGATAATATTCTGAGATTCCGCTGACTCTAACGCCCGCTTTTATATTGTGACGTACTTCAAAAGCGGAGGTTAGAGTCAGAGGAATCTCGGATTAGATTGAAAAGTGCAAATACTCTGAAAAGAAAAAGTCAATACGACATATCCTGTATTGAAAAATACCTTTATAATCTGTCATACGTTAGTTGAGCTGAAATTTCCACTATCGACGTCTTGCAGGCCTTGCTTCTGACACACCGCTATCAGCTGTTTGTTCGCAGTCAAAACATGGCGAGTTGAAATGGGGAATCGTACGATATAATTATTTCGATTATAACTAATAAGACTAATAAAAATTTACAACGTAATTATCGATCGAAATAACGAAATTGTATCGAAAAACACTTTATTTAACTATTAAAAAACAGAGTCCGGTTTTATGACCTGCACGAATTGTTTTCAGCAGGAGTTACTTTCAGTGTGAATTTTACACTATTTTTTAAACCAAGAACACGGAATCAAAATTTCCGGAAAAATCAATATTTAAACCCCGATATCTCTGCAATGCATCATCCGATTTGAAAACAAATTTCAGTTTTGTATTAAGCTTTGCAAACTCTACAATATGCATATAATTTTGTGTTTTATATATAGTTAAATTATCAGTACGAATTGTTTTCAGTAGAAATTACTTTCAGTGTGAAATGTGCACTATTTTTAAAACCAAAAACACGGAATCAAAATTTCCGGAAAGATCAATTTTTAAACCCCGATATCTCTGAAATGCATCATCCGATTTGAAAACGAATTTCAGTTTTGCATTTAGCTTTGCAAACTCTACAACATGCATATAATTTTATTATTCGCTTAAAAAAATGAAAATTCCGAAAAATTAGAATCACTTCCGGTTTCGACCGGAAGTGACAAAATAATTTTTTTTGTAAATTTGCCATTAGTAAATCCACAGATTTACAATCACAGAGAATTTCAAGTCTTTATAAACAACCGTTTACGAGAAAAGTCCTGGACAAAATCACTTTTTGAAATTTTTTAAAAATGACGTAACTAGAAAACGGAAGTGACTTAATGATTGAAAGTTTAAAATCTTCAAGGGACAACTATTTAACATAATTCCTGAAAATTTCTTGCAAATCGGTTGAATAGTTTTTGAGATATAAAGCAAAAAAGAAGTCAGAAGGAAAAACAAGAAGAATAATAATAATAAAACTAGAGCAAAGCTCGTTGCAAAGCAACGAGTGGGTCTTCCGTTAATGTCGGAAGTAAAGCTGAAAGTTCCTGTAAGAAGCAGAGCTCTTAAACCAGTAACAAGAGAAAGTAAAATAAAAAGATGAAAAAATCGAATAATTCCTGGTACGACTTAACAAAATCCGAATGATTTTAAGTACGACTTAACAAAAACCTTCTTGATTTTAAGAACAACTTAACAAAAAAAATCCGAATGTGTCTAAGTAAGACTTAACAATTATTTTTGGTACGAGTTAATTTTACTATTAACATTACGCTATTTTTTAAACCAAGGACGCGGAATCAAAATTTCCGGAAAAATCAATTTTTAAACCCCGATATCTCTGTAATGCATCGTCCGATTTTAAAACGGCTTTCAGTGTTAGATTCAGCTTAATAAGCTCTACAAAACACATATACTTTTTTGATTAAATCAGAAAATTCATTTTTTCAAAAAATTTGTTTTACTTCCGGTTTCGACCGGAAGTGATAGATTTTCATTTCCAGCCTTATTACAGAGGTAAATCGATCAAAGCATAACCATACAAAATTTCAAGCCTCTATCTTAAAGCGTTTTTGAGAAAAGTCCGGGACAAAATGACTTTTTGAAATTTTAAAAAATGACGTCACGTCAAAACGGAGGTGACGTTCTCTTTAAAACTTTTACATTTTTGAGGGACGCCAACTTGCAAAAATCTCTGAAAATTTCATTAAAATCGGTTAAAAATCTTTTGAGTTATGAGGCAAAAAAGGAGTCAGAAGAAAAGAAAAAGAATAATAACTAGACACGATCTCGTTGCGAGCAACGAGGAGGTCTTCCGTCCGATTTTTAGAAGGTGAAATGACGTCATCGACTTTAATTTTTGACAACAAAACATGATATGGAAATAGGGGTGAAGAACTAATGCTTTCCTGTAATGCTTTTTATAAGTTCTTTTACGTTGCTTTTTTAAATACCTGCATTTCTTCCAATTGAAATAGAAAAGATTAAACTATTTTACCTCTGGCCCCTAATATTCCTAGTTAGTTAACGCATGAGAAAATCATTATATTGTTGGGATATATAAACCTATTATACATAAAGTCTGTCCCAAGATATTTTTGCCACACATTTTCTCAAATTATTCGATATTTGTAAATATCTCTTGGTTCAGACGAGGTTCATTCGATAGTATGAAAAAATCCCAAGATTTCCCTTTTGTAACGTCCCCTCTAGCTTGTCAGGTTTCAATACACGGCTAAAAAAAGAATGTCTACGGGGATTTTGCATTGCATCAGCCATTATAAAGCCCGGATGAAAACGTTGAAAAATTGTGCTAGATATTCCGTGAGACTTCCGAATTGAGAAAAGATGTAAACATTCCCCATTATAAATCTTCGTAGGAAATCTGTTTTTGATCCTGTGAATGTTTACGAAGGAAAATAGTAATTTCTGAATGAAGTTTGACCCCCTAAAAACGTTAATACCTAATTACGTAACACATGATAAAATCAATAGATTTCTTGGATACATAATAGTTGAGATCGACACAAAATTTAAAATTTTGATTAATTCATGTGATTTTGAATGACCATAGTTGTGAATGGAATTGTAGATCATTTTGGAGAATAAGCGGGTATTGAACATAATTAATGCACATGATCATGTACATGACAAATAAAGTGTCTTACACATGTAAATCTTAATGTAAAAGCTGCTTGGTCCAATTTTCAATAAAATTATTGTATGCTTTTAAACGATGGTTATGCTAAGTATGTGTGCAATAATATACGTTGCAGTAGTTTTTCCGGTCAATTAAGCCATATTTCAATGAAAAAAATTATGTACATGTTGAAACTCGTTGAATCCGGATGTTGTGTATTACGGCATGCTGCCCAATCCGGCGACATTATTCAGCCCCTTGACATTTTCCTATCATTTTTGTTTTTAAAAAATTGTGCAATCCGGATCCTGTCTATTCTGTAAACCGGCGAAATGAAAAAACATACTGCTTATAATTAGTGAGAGTTATCTCCCGTAGTCCGTCTACTTATCGATCGGTCGGCCTTCTGCGAGATATTTTAAATGCTCAATTATCGACCAATTTTTCTGTCGTTGCTATTGATTTAAATAACTGTAAATATAGATCCAAACTAGCAACTCATTTCAGTTAATACCGTAAAGTCTTGTTATGAATTGCAAAAATTAGATAATTAGATTATAATTCACCCCATTTTTTCAGGCCGTGATTCAGGATACTGTGAGAGTAAGACTGCCGATATTGTTTGTTATCCCCGTTGTACATTGTATGGCTACACGTACAGAGTTGCATATTATTCTAGATCTGTCAAAATGCTAATTTTTTTTAAAATAAAATTCTCATTATATTAATATTCATCCATTGTTTCCCTGCATCATAACAGTTCTCGCCATCAGGTGTTTCAGCCACCTGTTGACTTGTTAATGTTTTGTTTAACAATTTACGGTTAAGCATGCACTTTACAGGTAGATCGGATGTTTGAAAAATTATCAATAACGATGATTTGATTCAAAAAGTATTTCCATCGTATGTATTCCGTTATGGATTTATTGTTTCAAAAAAATAATTTAAAATGAAAATTGGTACCGTATAGATAAGATCGATGAAATCTAATTTATTTCAGAACAATTGAAAATTTTACAAGAATACAGGATCAGGACCTACTGCATTAAATACTAAAATTAATTTGCAACAATGTCCTCTAAACCGGATGTTGCCTAATCCGGCCATTTTTTTTTCAGAACCACCCTCCGCCGGATTAGACAATTTTTGTGTATATCCACAAAATAATCGACATAAAAGGGTTTTGCGTTATTTCGCTTCGTGTTTAAACTGGCCCCTTACGTCGAAGCTAGTATGATTGTATTACGACTTTGACATCTGTCTTTTTTTATATAATCTGTTATAACATATGAAAAATACAGCATGACTATTTAAACAAAAATAAAGCAGTGTACATTTGTTCATTAATAGTTTTTATGTTTACGTTGTTTATAATCATTGCAAAACATGTAGGATGAATAAACCCAATCATTCGAAGGATGAAACCCAACGGTTTCCTTTTTTAAACATTCAAATGATGTATTTTGAGGTTTTTTTTGTATGCCCAATATTTTTTTTTATTTTGAATATTTCTAACGTTGAAGGGAGAGCAATTCCGTGTAAATACATCTATAACTTTGTAAGATCATTCATTTGGTTTGCAAGGAAAATTATTTGATACTGTAATGGCCGACAAATCGGACCATGCAGCTTAAAGAAATTTCTCAACTTATTATACCTCGAAACGTTATTTCAAATCAGACACCAAACAATAAAGGGAAATGGAAATATTCGGCGGATATAAATGTTAAAGTATTCTTATGATGAAAATTGGTATTTTTGGCAAACATAAATTAATCATTTTTTATCTCCTACAAGATATAATCGCACCTGTGTTTTGTATCCATCTCTTTTAAACTCTTTTTAGCCAAATCTGTAAAAATTCGTGGTCGTTTCACCGTCTTGTTTTAAACCCCGCTGAAATGTTCACAATCGATTCGCTGTTGAACGAAAGACTCGACTAGAAAAACTTGCTGCATGGACCGTCTAACATTATTAATTTTAATGATGAATTCAGAAACTTATAGATTTCAAAAAGTGTCATTTTTTGTTAAGTTACAGGAACGTTGTCATTCATGCACATAAAATTTGTACAAAATAAGTTATATGTTATTCAACCAGTGTTTGAAATTTAAGACCGTTCTTGAAATATTTGGGAAAGAAAGTTTAGGGGTCATCCTTTCATCTTTTTATCGGGCCCGTGTAACAATATTTGAGCCATTTCCGAATAACTGTGTGCACAAAAATCGTAAATAAAAGAATGCAGGTAACGGGAGCTTTAAACAGGGGAGCAGGGAGTGCTTTAAAATTCATATTGACATATATTAATGTACCGTGTAAAATTATCAATCATAGTCATTAGATAACTGCTATTGCCTGATTGGCGAATTTGATTTGCCTATTGACTCCATGACATCTACAATTTCGCTTGGTTAAACGTTTACATTTTAAAAAAACTATATATATAAGCATGTACTCCAATCAGGTGTTGTACTTTACAGAACGTTTAAAAAATAACGCGATTGCCGAGCGCTTCTTTTTTGGGAAAAATAGTCCTAATCAGACAGTGAATACATAATACAGCATACAGACGTTTTTATTAATATATATATAATTTATGTATTAACTATTTAAGTGTGCTTGAATATGCAAAATTTAAAGCCAATTCGATTTGTATTAGATAATTAATCTACTAAGTATTATTTTTAACCATGTGTACTCTACTCGATTTTTAACTGTCCGAATACAATCAAAATATTCACAATGAATGCACATGTACATAAACTTTTTATAACTCACATATTCTTTCAGAATCAAAAATAAAAATAAAATTTGATTAATAATAAATTAATAAAATCAGCAATGAGTATGCTTTTTAATGAATCTGACCACCATTGAGAAGAGGTTATTATACCAATATTGTGACCCTTATTATTTAACGGCCTGAATGTAAATAATTTTTCAACTTCTTTAAAAATGGTTAGTTTTATCGTGCCCGCACCTACCACAAGCACGTAAAATTGTACTTCTTAAGCTGCCTTATCTCGAACGCTTTTTAAAAATATTTCAACTTTTACTTACTACATCCTGCTTAACCCTCTCTCTCTCTCTCTCTCTCTCTCTCTCTCTCTCTCTCTCAACTCATAAAAAATTCTAATACTTTGTTAGACAAATGAAGAATCACATTATCATAGATTACAGATACTTATGTGAATATCGCCAATATTTTGTTGAAATTGGTAGTGTAATGCATTTAATTCTCAGCAGCAACATGTCACAAATAGAAACAGGTGAATTTATTTACATTTCATCGTACGACTGTAAAACGTATTATATTCATTGATGGCAGTTTTTTCCTTTATTTTACGAACTATGATTTAAATCAATGGTTTGATGCATCGTTAACCGATATCATTGGAAATGAAAATAACAACGAATCAAAGAGCATTAAAATGTGGGATAACGTATAAACACGAGAAGCATGTGTCCTACAGCGAATCGGCTGTCCACTAGCGCGGCTTCTCCTTGGCCCGTGTTATGAAAATGTACACTCAACGTGGTGGGTTTGAAATGTTTGCAGTTTGATAACTAAATTTTATTTTCCAACAATAAAACTATTTCATGACATAGACAAGATGACAAAGAACGCCCCTTTTTCAATGACAGTCATACAATCTATTTTTTTTTTATTACAAGAGCAAAACAGCAATACTTCGTAGGTAATGGTATAATCTTTTTCCATTTACTCTTTAATATCGTTTAAATCTGAATTCTTTGTGTTTGCAGCAAAATAAATAAACCCGTGTGTGTATTACAGCAAGGCGCATATCTTGTGTATTGCTTGCTAGTCCAGCCGCGACCCATTTCCTCGGCCGCCGGCAAGGATCGGATACGTATAATTGTTTACATACATGAAGCTCGGAATACAGCTAGATTTTAAATGCGACTCAAATACATTGCATAGAAGTAATTCTTTTACCCATAATGTGTTTCCCTAGAAAAGAATTACACTGTTTCAACACTTTCCGAATGCAAGCTAGTACACTGTCTATGGTAGTAGGTAAAGGTATAATCTTTTTTTATTTACTATTAAAATCACTAATATCGGAAGTTTTGTGTTTGCAGCTACATATAAAAATCCATGTGTGCATTACAGCAAGACGCAAATCTTGTGTATTTGATAACGGCAGACCCGCTCGCTAGTCCAGTCGTGACCTATTTCATCGGCTGCGGGCAAGGGTGGATACGTAACTGTTCACATACACAGCTCGGAATACAGCTAGATTTTAAATGCGACTCAAATGAATTGCATAGAAACAGTTCTTTCATCCGTAATGTGTTTCACTAGAAAATAACTAAAATGTTTAAACACTTTCCGTATATAAACGGGTATCCTTTATGTCAGTTATACGCACAAATACCCCGTTTATTTGCCAAATAAAACACAAATACATGGTAACAAGTCTGGGTGTTTACACTCATATTACGCAATACCCGAACAAAATATTATTGTTACGACATTAATAAGACCATAATGAACAACTTTTGCAACGACAGCCATATTAAAATCTTAACCAAAAATTGAGTTATAAAGTGAAAACTTTGAAGGGTTGTAGGCCCTTAATTTGAGGTGCCAGCCCCTTTTTCTAGGTGTCAAAGAAAAGATCTTGTAAATATAAATTTTTTTTCTTCTACATGTCTTAACAAAATATTTGTGAGAAAAAAGATAATCTAAGAAAACCAGGCAAAATCACAACACTTTTTTAATCTCATTTTTCGAGCCCTACCGAGCTTTAGCGCCTTTTGTGCCTGAAAGTGATTAATGCCTTATTACATATCTACAATCTTTTGTCTATCATTCCTGAAAATTTGAACTAAATATCTTTTATAGTTTTTCATAACTCTCTTGGACAAGCAGTCCCTCAGAAAATCAAGAAAACGTCAATATTTCAAAAACGGAAATGACGTTATCAACCAAAAAAAATTCCGATCAAGTTTAAACTAATATCAATAAGATCTGAAAATTTTAATAAAATCGATCAAAGAGTTTCCGAGTAATCGCTGACACAAAATCGGTAAGAAAAAAAAAGGAGAAGAATGAGAAAAAAAAACCGAAGAAAAACAATAAGGTCTTCCGTTGGAAACGGAAGACCTTAATAATAACTAGACACGATCTCGTTGCGAGCAACGAGGAGGTCTTCCGTCCGATTTTTAAAAGGTAAATCACGTCATCGACTTTAATTTTCGACAACAAAACATGATATGGAAATAGGAGTGAAGTACTAATGCTTACCTGTAATGCTTTTTATAAGTTCTCTTACGTTGCTTTTTTAAATACTTGCATTTCTTTCAATTGAAATAGACCAGATTAAACTTTTTTACCTTTGGCCCCTAATATCCCTAGTTAGGTAACGCATGAGAAAATCATTATATTGTAAAGATATATAAACGTATTATACCTAAAGTCTGTCCCAAGATATTTTTGCCACACATTCTCTTAAATTATTTGATATTTGTAAATATCTCTTGATTCAGACGATGTTCATTCGATAGTATGAAAAAATCCCAAGATTTCCCTTTTGAAACGCCCCCTCTAGCTTGTCAGGTTTTAATACACGGCTAAAAAAAGAACGTCTACGGGGATTTTGCATTGCATCAGCCATTATAAAGCCCGGATGATAACTTTAAAAAATTGTGCTAGATATTCCGAAAGACTTCCGAATTGAGAAAAGATGTAAACATTCCCCATTATAAATATCCGTAGGAAATCTGTTTTCGATCCTGTGAATGTTTACGAAGGAAAAATTGTAATTTGTAAATGAAGTTTGACCCCTAAAAACGTTATTACCTAATTACGTAACACATGTTAAAATCAATAGATTTCTTGGATACATAACAGTTGAGATCGACACAAAGTTTTAAATTTTGTTTAATTCATGTGATTTTGAATGACAACAGTTGTGAATGGAATTGGAGATCATTGTGGAGAATAAGCAGGCATTGAAAATAATTAATGCATATGATCATGCACATGACAAATAAAGTGTCTTACACATGTAAATCTTAATGTTAAAGCTGCTTGGTCCGATTTTCAATAAAATAATTGTACGCTTTTAAACGATGGTTATGCTAAGTATGTGTGCAATAATATACGTTGCAGTACATGTAGTTTTCCCTGTCAATTAAGCCATATTTCAAAAAAATTATGTACATGTTGAAACTCGTTGAATCCGGATGTTGTTTATTACGGCATGCTGCCCAATCCGGCGACATTATTCAGCCCCTTGACATTTTCCCATCATTTTTGTTTAAAAAAAAATTGTGCAATCCGGATCCTATCTATTCTGTTAACCGGCGCAATGAAAAAGCCTACTGCATATTATTAGTGAGAGTTATCTCCCGTAGTCCGTCCACTTATCGATCGATCGGCCTTCTGCGAGATATTAATGCTCAATTATTGAACAATTTTTCTGTCGTTGCTATTGATTTAAACAACTGTTAATATAGATCAAAAGAAGCAACTTTTTTCAGTTAATACCGTAAAGTCTTGTTATGAATTGCAATTGGATAATTAGATTATAGTTCACCCAATTTTTTTCAGGCCGTGATTCAGGATACTGTGGGAGTAAGACTGCCGATATCGTTTGTTATCCCCGTTGCATGGCTACACGTACAGAGTTGCATATTATTCTGTCAAAATGCTCAAATTTTTTTTTATATAAAATTCTCATTTATATTAATATTTATCTATTGTTTCCCTGCATCAAAACAGTTCTCGCCATCAGGTATTTCAGCCACCTGTTGACTTGTTAATGTTTTGTTTAACAATTTACGGTTAAGCATGCACTTTTCAGGTAAATCGGATGTTTGAAAGATTATCAATAACGACGATTTAATTCAAGGATTTCCATCGTATGTATTCCGTTATGGATTTATTGTTTGAAAAAAAATATTTAAAATGAAAATTTGTACCGAAAATAAGATCGATGAAATCTAATATAATTCAGAACAATTGAACATTTTGCAAGAATACACGATCAGGACCTACTGCATTAAATACTAAAATTAATTTGCAACAATATCCTCTAAACCGGATGTTGCCTAATCCGGCCATTTTTTTTTTTCAGAACCACCCTCCGCCGGATTAGACAAGTTTTGTTGTGTATTCGCAAAATAATCGACATAAAAGGGTTTTGCGTTATTTCGCCGCGTGTTTAAACTGGCCCCTTACGTCGAAGCTAGTATGATTGTATTACGACTTTGACATTTGTTTTTTTTATATACCTATTATAACATATAAAATATACAGCATGACTATTTAAACAAAAATAAAGCAGTGTACATTTGTTCATTAATAGTTTTGATGTTTACGTTGTTTATAATCATTGCAAAACATGCAGGATGAATAAACTCAATCATTCGGAGGATGAAACCCAACGGTTTCCTTTTTTAAACATTCCAATGATGTATTTTTTTGGGGGGGGGGGGTTGTATGCCCCAAATTTATTTTTATTTACTTTGAATATTTCTAACGTTGAAAGGAGAGCACTTCCGTTTAAATACGTCTATAAATTTGTAAGATTATTCATTAGGTTTGCAAGGAAAATTATTTGATACTGTAATGGCCGACAAATCGGAACATGCAGCTTGAAGAAATTTCTCAACTTATTATACCTCGAAACGTTATTTCAAATCAGGCACCAAACAATGAAGGGAAATGGAAATATTCGGCGGATCCAAATGTTAAAATATTCTTATGATAAAAATTGGTATTTATGGCAAACAGATTAATCATTTTTTATCTCTTAAAGATATAATCGCACCTGTGTTTTGTATCCATCTCTTTTAAACTCTTTGTAGCCAAATCTGTCAAAATTCGTGGTCGTTTCACCCTCTTGTTGCAACCCCAAACCCCGCTGAAATGTTCACAATCGATGTGCTGATGAACGAAAGACTCGACTAGAAAAACTTGCTGCATGGGCCGTCTAACATTATTAATTTTAATGATGAATTCAGAAACTTTTACATTTCAAAAAGTGTCATTTTTTGTTAAGTTACAGGAACATTGTCATTCATGCACATAAAATTTGTACAAATTAAGTTATAAGTTATTCAACCAGTGTTTGAAATTTGAGACCGTTCTTGAAATATTTGGGAAAGAAATTTTAGGGGTCATCCTTTCATCTTCTTATCGGGCCCGTGTAACAAATTTGAGCCATTTCCGAATAAATGTGTGCACAAAATCGTTAATAAAAGAATGCAGGTAACGGGAGCTTTTAACACAGGAGCAGGGAGTGCTTTAAAACTCATATTTACATGTATTAATTTACCTTGTAAAATTATCAGTCATAGGCATTAGATAACTGATATTGCCTGATTGGCGAATTTGATTTGCCTATTGACTCCATCTGAATCCAACTTCTCAGTCTTTCAAGGTATATTTAGGAACAATAATCTTTCCTGCGAGAAAAAGTGGGGGGGGGGGGCTGAACCCTCTATCAGGCTATGTTTGTAATGGTTAGGTATAACTTTGCAAAAAAAGTGTGGGGGGGGGGGGCTAAGCCCCCCCCCTAGCCCCCCCGGTTCCGACGCCTATGTATAAGCATGTACTCCAATCAGGTGTTGTACTTTACAGAACGTTTTTTACGCGATCGCCGAGCGCTTCTTTTTGGGGAAGAACAGTCCTAATCAGACAGCAAATACATAATACAGCATACAGACGTTTTTATTAATATAATTATATATAATTTATGAATAAACTATTTAAGTGTGCTTGAATATGCAAATTTTAAAGCCAATTCGATTTGTATTAGACAATTAATCTACTAAGTCTAGTGTTCGCTACTCGATCTTCAACTGTCCGAATACAGTCAAAACTTTTACAATGAATGTACATGTACATTACATTTTTAAAACTCACATATTCTTTCAGAATAAAGAAAAATTAATTTATAAATGAATAAAATCAGCAATGAGTTTGCTTTTTAATGAATCTGACTACCATTGAGAAGAGGTTATACCAATATTGTGACCCTTATTATTTTACGGCCTGAATGTAAATAAAACCTCAACTTGTTTAAAAATGGTTTGTTTTATCGTGCCTGTACCTACCGCAAGCATTTAACATTGGACTTCTTAAGCTGCCTTATCTCGAACGCTTTTTAAATATATTTCAACTTTTACTTACTACATCCTGCTTAACACTCTCTCTCTCTCTCTCTCTCTCTCTCTCTCTCTCTCTCTCTCTCTCTCTCTCTCTCTCTCATAACTCATAAAAATTCTAATATTTTGTTAGCCAAATGAAGTATCACATTATCATAGATATGTGAATATCGCCTATATTTTGTTGAAATTGGTAGTGTAATGCATTTAATTCTCAGCAGCAAAATGTCACAAACGGACACAAGTGAATTTATTTACACTGTAAAACGAACAATTGTATTATATTCATTGATGGCAGCTTTTTTTTCCCTTTATTATACGAACTATGATTTAAATCAATGGTTTGATGCATCGTTAACCAATATAATTGGAAATGAAAATAACAACGAATCAATGGTCATTGGAATGTGTGATAACGTATAAACACGAGAAGCATGTGTCCTACAGTGATTCGGCTGTCCACTAGCGCGGCATCTCCTCGGCCCGTGTTATGAAAATGTACACTCAACGTGGAGGGTTTGAACTGTTAACGTTTGCTAACTGAATTTTATTTTCCAACAATAAAACTGTTTCATGACATAGACAAGAACACAAAGAACGCCTTTTTTTCAATGACAGCCATTCTATCTATTTTTTTTTTTTAATTACGAGAGCAAAACAGCAATACTTCGTAGGTAATAATATAGTCTTTTTATCCAGCCGCGACCTATTTTCTCGGCCACGGGCAAGGATCGGATACGTATAATTGTTTACATACATGAAGCTCGGAAGCTTACAGCTAGCAAGATTTTAAATGCGACTCAAATACATTGCATAGAAGCAATTCTTATACACATAATATATTTCCCTAGAAAAGAATTAAACTGTTTAAACACTTTCCGAATGCAAGCTAGTACACTGTCTATGGTATTAGGTAAAGGTATAATCTTTTTTATTTACTATTAAAATCATTAAAATCGGAAGTTTTGTGTTTGCAGCTACATAAAACAAACCCATGTGTGCATTACAGCAAGACGCAAATCTTGTGTATTAGATAACGGCAGACCGCTCGCTAGTCCATTCGTGACCTATTTCCTCGGCTGCGGCAAGGGATCGGATACGTAATTGTTAACATACACAGTTCGGTATACAGCTAGATTTTAAATGCGACTCAAATGCATTGCATAGAAACAGTTCTTTTATCCATAATGTGTTTCACTAGAAAATAACGAAAATGTTTAAACACTTTCCGTATATAAACTGGTATCCTTTATGTCAGTTATACGCACAAATACCCCGTTTATTTGCCAAATAAAACACAAATACATGGTAACAAGTCTGGCTTTTTACACTCATATTACGCAATACCCGAACAAAATATTATTGTAACGACATTAATAAGATCATAATGAACAACTTTTGCCGCGACAGCCATATCGAAATCTTAACCGCTTTTGAGTTATAAAGTGAAAACTTTGAAGGGTTCTAGGTCCTTAATTTGAGGGGCCAGCCCCTTTTTCTAGGAGTCAAACAAAAGATCTTGTAAATATAAATTTTTGTTCTTCTACATGTCTTAACAAAATATTTGTGAGAAAAAAGATAATCTAAGAAAACCAAGCAAAATCACAACGCTTTTTTCATCTCATTTTTCGAGCCCTACCGAGCTTTAGCGCCTTTTGTGCCTGAAATTTATTAATGCCTTATTACATATCTACAATCTTTTGTCTATCATTCCTGAAATTTTGAACTTAATATCTTTTATAGTTTTTGATAACTCTCTTGGACAAGCCGACACTCTGAAAATCAAGAAAACGTCGATATTTCAAAAACGGAACTGACGTCATCAACCAAAAAAATTTCCGATCAAGTTTAAACTAATGTCAATAAGATCTGCAAATTTTATTAAAATCGATCAAACAGTTTTCGAGTAATCGCTGACACAAAATCGGTAAGAAAAAAAAAGGAGAAGAATGAGAAAAAAAAACCGAAGAAAAACAATAAGGTCTTCCGTTGGAAACGGAAGACCTTAATAACTAGAGCAAAGCTCGTTGCAAAGCAACGAGTGGGTCTTCCGTTAATGTCGGAAGTAAAGCTGGAAGTTCCTGCAAGAAGCAGAGCTCTTAAACCAATAACAATAGTAACTAAAATAAAAAGATGAAAAAATCGATTTATTCCTGGTACGACTTAACAGATCCGAATGATTTTAAGTACGACTTTACAAAAACCTTTCCGATTTCAAGAACGACTTTATAAAAAAAAATCCAAATGTGTTCAAGTACGACTTAACAATTATTTTTGGTACGAGTTAATGTTACTTTGAACATTGCACTATTTTTTAAACCAAGGACGCGGAATCAAAATTTCCGGAAAAAATCAATTTTTAAACCCCGATATCTCTTTAATTATTTACAGGTTCACGTAAGAATCAGGCAATATCGAAATTTTGTGATAAGTGATAAGACGCAAAATAAAACAAAATTTTACCCAGCAAGAAACTGGGATGTTTAGAATGTATATGCCAAATTATTCTGAAATATTCCGTTTCGTTTTTTAATACGGGCCTGATATATTGACAGGGCGCTCAATTTTGACGCCGTGCAAGTCTTAGTAAAATAGCATATATTTTTATCAAATTACTAAAAACAGCAAACCTTACGAGAAAATTTGATTATAAATAGTTACTAAACTCACTCAGCTTAATGATTTCCAATTTTAAAAAGTATTGAAAAGTTTGAGTTTCGAGTTTAAATTGCCGTTAAAATTAGCAAATTCGAGTGAAATCTGGTTGTCTTTCTTGGTTGATTCACAATATCGTCGCTAGATGGCGCCTCGTTGCTACGTACGCTAGTGCGCGAAAATGGAAGTTCGAGAAGACTACACTGTTTCGGGACACTACGCAAACAGTTTCACAAGTCTGTATAAAGCCGATCCAGAATAAACAACTCCAGTGACCCTTTGTAATTGTTGCAGAGACATAACAATACATCTGCAAGGCTTAAAACTTAGTGATGGCCGACAAACAACCTGTCAACCCAGCCGCGGACAGCGAAGGAAGTCATACCCCAAAGAATCACATTATATACAGGTATATTATTGCATATCCACGCTATACATGTTGAATGAAATAAGCTTTTTCAAACAGTGATATAAGTTAACTAACAACTGCAGTGAAGTTTTCGTTTTATTGGCATTTTTCACTACATGTATCGGTGATAATACTGGTTTTCCCCGAATCTATTTTTAGAACATCAAAGCGATTGATTTTGGCAATTATCCGGACACTCAAATATAACTGCATACTTAACGAATGTATGCTTTCATCTGTTCATTTACAAGTCTAACTATAAAACGTGCGTTGTTATAACTTATATTCATATCTTGATTTGAATAAATGTACTGCAGTAGCCTTACACTGCCCTTTGTTTTCAGATACATTGAAAAATGATGTATCCCTACATGTATATTAGAAACTAATATATGTTCAAGCCTCAATCAACTATTGAAACAAAACACCAGTCAATCTTGAATGAAAAGTTCCACATTGTATTTTTTTTTTCACAGCTGTTTTCATTGTGGGGTAAAAATAAGGTGTTTTTTTTCCCTCACTAAACTTGGGGGTATGGAACACCTGTCGGTATTGATGTGGATAAAAGTATATTATAGTCAAAACACTTTCACTCTTTTAGAAATTTCTGTTTAACAATATTTGACCGATAATATAATTTTATAAAATAATTGCAAAGGTTAAATAAATGATTAGGTCATTTCCACCCCATCAATATATACTGGTAATTCGCCTTGTTCCAGTAGAGATCCCACCCTTAAATGTACGGGTACATGTAAATTCTTTGATACAGCTCATGATAAGACGTGGCGATTACTTTGGTATGCAAATGCCCGGGGGTTATCTCTTACCCCATATTTTTATAATTCATTGGTCAATTTACACCCCACCCTTAACAATTATATTTGTTGCTGGTATTTGAAGATCTATTTAATTTATGTAATGGTTTGGCAAGTATCCCCTGTTGTTTTCCCTATTCCAAACCATTCAGTGTATCATAAATGGTCATGGGTTTAGATCCCATTGCAGAAGTTCAAATCTTCTTTGATTTATTCATCTAAGATTACATTGATTAATAGTGTCTAATAGGGTTCCACAATTGGCCCTACTTTCAATTTTATTAACATAGACCAATCCACCCAACCATCAACTTTCCCTATCTACTGATTCTTTCTTTTCAGACTGGAATAGGAATCAATGTTTTATCTAGGCTTTATTGACATGACTGGTGTATTAATATGTATATGTTGTTTTACATTACATATGAAAAGTAACAATATTTCTAGTTTTTAATTCTACTATTTCAGGACTCAGAACTTTGACAATCATAGACCCTGTCATAACATTAAACTGAACTGATGAGGCAGAATATATCTTACAGAATGTTTCAACAAGCGAAAAGTCGAAGAATGTGTTGACCCAGTGCTTAATCTGATTGCACCAGGGCAATCAGAGAAATTAAAACAATTGATTATGTTAGGACCTAAATCAACTGATTACTCCAACAGATAAAGAGCTGACAAACTACATGTATATGAGGAAATAACTAACATTGAACTTCACACTTAAATTTTTTCAATGTCAAAAAACTATGTTATTATATATAACAGTAATAAGATGTACATGTATAACTAATTTATGTAGAAGATAAGTGCATATATGTATGTCCCTTTCTCACTGATTGTCCATTATACATGTATAGAAAGAATAAAGAAATTTTATATCTCATTACTTCAAGAAAAATTATGTGTAATTAGCATTAAGAAAGACAAATTTAGCTGCATGGTTAATAACCAAGGAAGACAGAACAATAACTAATGATTAAGTTAATTGAATTTCTAATATAAAAAAAGAATCTCAGAATGCTATGATATTTATATAATAACTAGTGAAATACTATGTACTTATCATGATATATCATGATTTCATCTTTAATTACTAATATTTGTATTTATGTAATTACCATGATGGTAGCTACATTATTTGGACTACATTAACAGTGTTTTCCCCAGAAAATTTTTGATGCATGGGGGGAAATTTGTCAGAGTAGGTGCACGGTGCAGCGTTAAAGGGCCAACACCGGGGTAAAATCACTTCGGGTAAAAATAATATAACCATCTGATGAAATGTACTGCATGATATGCACTATAATTAATGCATTTTCATGAAATTCATATTTTGTATTTATGTAATTACCATGATGGTAGCTACATTTTTGGACTACATATACATGTACATGTATATAGGAATATTCTAATAGCATAAATTTGTATACACAGCATTTACCCAACTGCTGCACATTCATATAAATGTATGCACTATTTTTATCCCCCCTTCGAAGAAGGTATGGCATATCACTTTGCTGCTGTGCGTCTCTCTCTCTGTCTGTCTGTTGGTCGGACGGCTAGTCCACCAACAGTTACCATTCATTTTCTTCGCAGGGGTTCCACATTTTGAAATGAAATATGGTATGCAGATTTAACTGAATAAGATCTAGGCAAAGTTATTTTTTGGGTATGATTGAGCAATTTTTGACCTTGGAATAAAAAAAAATTCCAATTATTTGCATTTTCTTCTCAGATGTTTCCCAAGGAGGGGGCATAATTTTTTCACAAACATGTCTTGTTTGTGTGCAATTGTTCACTTAGGATTTTCTTTTTAAAAAATTCTAAACTTTTAGCCTTTCCAGGGTCCAAATTGAGGGAAAAAAATCAATATGTAATCTATTGGTTGATGTTTGATATAGCCATCTATAGTATGTGTGATACATTTTGACATGTATGGTGTCATGTACTAGTATATCGAGTTATTCATGTACAACTTGCTTTAGTTATTATATGTATGACTGGAAGTCAGTTTAATAAAGTACTTGTTACGGTGTCACACATGTTTTCTACATATGGTTGTTTTTATTAAGTATACTACCTTGTAGTATATTTGAATAAATATCTAAAAATGTATATCTATATATATAAAGGGAGTGAAAAATGCTTATATGTTTTGTTAAATTCTGGAATATAAAGCATGCCCTTAATGATTAAACTGTATCCAATGCACATTATATAAACTAATACAGGGTTACAATAATTACGCTTACAATAAATTGATGCTTACTGAGGACCCCCCCCCCCTTTCATATAGTCTACAAACATATTTTAAATTTATATATCAGATATGAGCCTGTTTTACTGTACATTGTAACAGCATAAAATATATTTATTTTTGATTGGAAAGGCTGGGCTAAGGGTCCACATAAAAAGATAAATTCATTTTAATTGCTTAATATGGTGTACATGGTATTTAACAAATCTGCAGACATCTTTGTTAAAAAAAGAATTGTTATTTTTTTAAAAGTCAACATCCACAACAACCTCATTTCAAATTACGTAAAAATAATATGAATTCCTCAAAAGTACATGTAGGTTCAGGTGTTATTGACCACCGAAACAAACAATATTGTATATAAGTTTTTTAATGGTTGTACATATTACTCACTGTAACCATGATATACAGCAGGTCGAACAGTTAATATTGTTCCTTTTCCCTGTTAGTTATCGTAAGACTTGCTAACTTTGGCTACTTCCATTATTTTTTTTATAGACATACTTATATATTGTTTTAAGACTTGTGAGACATCATTAAATATTGTTGAAAACTAAACTTTTGATAACTTTATGAACGTATCTTTTAGAAGTCTGAGAAAATTCAGTATAAATTTGAAACACAATATTTGGTATTCCGATCCCGATCAATAATGATGTAAGAACACATTTTCACAGGTAATGGGTTAAAACAATAACATTTACACATCAATGAAATCAAAGTCTAATCCTTGTTTTAAAATGAAACTATGAATATGCAATATAATTATAATATTACTCTTAGATACATGTAAAAATGATGAAGATTTTTAAAATTTTGTTAAAAATCCCACATGATTGCTTATATTATGTAAACCGTCTGTTAATTTTTCAAAACTTTTTATTATGTAAAAAAATATTTCAGAATATCCTTTATTCATTTATTTATAATACACAGTCATATATGTTTGCTGTTTTTTTAAAAAAGAGACATAAAAGTGATCGTTTTTCTCTAATTTTAAAGACTGTATGGCTCATTATTGTCGTGGTTGCCATGGAAACCAATGAGATACTACATCTTTAACCTTAGAAAAAAAGAAGAGGGCATTGTCTTCTCTTCATACCAACATTTTTTAATAAATGAATTGACACTGAATTTCTGAAAATCCTGTCAGATCTTCATACCATAGTGTTTTCATTGTGTTTAAAAACTATGACAGAGTGGATCTATTTTTAGTAACACAGCTTCACAATTATGCACGATTCACTAAAAATTTTATCATTTTTTGAGAACACTTATATATACTGTTCTCAAAGTAAATTATCATCTCAATATGAAATATATGACTTATCACTGTTTGCCTGATTCTTACGTGAACCTGTACTTAAAACACTTCCAGTTTGGACCGGAAATGACGGAAACTAAATTCCAGCCTTATGTCCAAATAAAAACGATTAATGCTTCAACACAGAAAATTTCAAGTCTCTATCTTCAAGCGTTTTTGAAAAACGCCCTGGACAAAATCGCTTTTTTAAAACTTTAAAATTGACGTAACGTAAAAACGAAAGTGACGTTGTAATTAAAAAATTTACATCTTTAAGGGACAGTGATGCTCCATAATCCCTGAAAGTTTCATGTAAATCCGTTGAAAACTTTTTGAGATATTAAGCTTAAAAAAAGTCAGAAAAATAAAGAAAAAGAATAATAATAATAACTAGAGCAAAGCTCGTTGCAAAGCAACGAGTGGGTCTTCCGTTAATATTGGAAGTAAAGCTGGAAGTTCCTGTAAGAAGCAGAGCTCTTAAACCAATAACAAGAGTAACTAAAATAAAAAGATGAAAAAAATCGAATTATTCCTGGTACGACTTAACAAAATACGAATGATTTTAAGTACGACTAAACAAAAACCTTTCCAATTTCAAGAACGACTTAACAAAAAAAATCCGAATGTGATCAAGTACGACTTAGCAATTATTTTTGGTACGAGTTAATTTTACTTTGAACATTGCGCTATTTTTCAAACCAAGGACGCGGAATCAAAATTTCCGGAAAACTCAATTTTTAAACTCCGATTTCTCTGTAGTACACCGTTCGATTTTAAAAAGGAATTCAGTTTTAAATTAAGCTTAAAAAAAGCTTCTTTGCTGCTTCATGATTAATATCAAATTATTGGTCAGAAAAGAGTTATTATAAAAAGACTTAGTAGCCCTCATGACCCCTAATTTGAGGGGCCAGCCCCTTTTTCTTGATATCAAATAAAAGTTCTCTTTAATATAAACATATTTTGTTCTACAAGTGTTCACGAATTGTAGACCGTTCTCGAGATGTCTAAACAACTGTGTTTTAGGGGCCGAGCCTTTAACCCCTTACCGGAGCCACTAACAACAAAATTGTTGGTATCATATTGTTAAGAACATTATTTTGAACAATTTTTGTTCTACATTACTTTTCAAATTATTTATCCTTTTTCAGATATTAATGATCAAGTTTTGAATTCTGGCCCCTTGAAACCCCTAATTACGTAATATATGACTTAAGTATGGTACTGTATAGATAAACAGCTGCACAATAAACATTTTTACTTCTATAATTAATAACAAATTATTGTTCAGTAAAGTGTTATTGTAAGAAGACATTAGAGCCCTCTTGGCCCCTAATGTGAGGGGCCAGCCCCTTTTTCTTGATATCAAATGAAGGGTCTCGTAAATATAAACATATTTTGTTTTACAAGTGTTCACGAAATGTTAACGGTTCTTGAGATATCTGTACAAATGTGTTTTAGGGGCCGACCCTTTAACTCCTAAATGGGGTCATAAACAAAAACATTTAAGGTTGCATATTGTACAGAACATTATTTTGAGCAACTTTTGTTTTACATTGCGTTTAAAAATATTTCTCCTTTTTCAGATATTAATGACCAAAGTTTTGAACTTCTGGCCCCTTGAAACCCCTAATTACGTAACATATGGCTTAAATATGGTACTGTATAGATAAACAGCTGTACAATGAACATTTTTGCTTCTATAACTAATAACAAATTATTGTTCAGTAAAGAGTTATTGTAAGAAGACTTTAGAGCCCTCTTGGCCCCTAATTTGAGGGGTCAGCCCCTTTTTCTTGATATCAAATGAAAGCCCTTGTAAATTGAAACAACTTTTGCATTACATGTTTTAACAAAATATGTACACATCGAAAGGTATTACAGAAAATGTGGAAAAATTTCGTGAAAAAATTTGGTGCTAATTTTCAGGTTTAGGCGAGCTTCAAGGCCATGAGCAATTTTCATAATTGGAAGCATGGGGGTACATCTACAGACATTCATCTACAATCCCTGAAAATTTCAAGCTTCCACCTTGATTAGTTTCGGAGGAGATGCGTGGACAAAATGACCCTTAAAAATTTACAAAATCGTCTATATCTGAAACCGGAAGTGACGTCATCATTTGAAAATTTAACAATATGTAGCGACGACGTTGTTCTATCACTCCTGAAAATTTCGTGCAAATCGGTTGGGTAGTTTTTGAGAAATGACGCTCCAAAAAAGTCAGAAAAAGAAAAAAAAGAATAATAAGAATAAAGAAAAAGAAACCGTAGAATAACAAGAGGGTCTTCCGTTGGAAACGGAAGACCCTAATAATAAAAAGAAACAATAGAATAACAAGAGGGTCTTCCGTTGGAAACGGAAGACCCTAATAATAACTAGAGCAAAGCTCGTTGCAAAGCAACGAGTGGGTCTTCCGTTAATGTCGAAAGTAAAGCGTGAAGTTCCTGTAAGAAGCAGAGCTCTTAAAACAAAAACAAAAGTAACTAAAATAAAAAGATGAAAAAAATCGAATATTCCTGGTACGACTTGACAAAATACGAATGATTTTGAGTACAACTTAACAAAAACCTTTCCGATTTTAAGAACGACTGAACAAAAAAAATCCGAATGTGTTCAGGTACGACTTAACAATTATTTTTGGTACGAGTTAATTTTACTTTGAACATTACGCTATTTTTCAAACCAAGGACGCGGAATCAAAATTTCCGGAAAAATCAATTTTTAAACCCCGATATCTCTGTAATGCATCGTCCGATTTACAAACGGATTTCAGTTTTGTATTCAGCATGACCAACTCTACAAACCTCATAAACATTTGAAATTGAAACGGAAAATTCGAAAATTCGAAAATTTTAAAATACTTCCGGTTTAGACCGGAAGTGACGGAAACTAAATTCCAGCCTTATGTCCAAATAAAAACGATCAATGCTTCAACACAGAAAATTCCAAGTCTCTATCTTAAAGCGTTTTTGAAAAATGTCCTGGACAAAATCACTTTTTTTAAATTTAAAAATTGACGTAACGTAAAAACGGAAGTGACGTTGTAGTTAAAAATTTAACATCTTTGAGGGACGATGATGTTTCATAATCCCTGAAAGTTTCATGTAAATCCGTTGAAAACTTTTTGAGATATTAAGCTTTAAAAAAGTCAGAAAAATAAAGAAAAAGAATAATAATAACTAGAGCAAAGCTCGTTGCAAAGCAACGAGTGGGTCTTCCGTTAATGTCGGAAGTAAAGCTGGAAGTTCCTGTAAGAAACAGAGCTCTTAAACCAATAACAAGAGTAACTAAAATAAAAAGATAAAAAAAATCGAATTATTCCTGGTACGACTTAACAAAATACGAATGATTTTAAGTACGACTTAACAAAAACCTTTCCGATTTCAAGAACGACTTAACAAA
This sequence comes from Magallana gigas, assembly GCF_902806645.1. Lineage (NCBI taxonomy): Eukaryota > Metazoa > Mollusca > Bivalvia > Ostreida > Ostreidae > Magallana > Magallana gigas. The sequence goes on along the minus strand of NC_047562.1, from coordinate 18,735,937 downwards.
AAAAATCCGAATGTCTTACTGTACGACTTAACAATTATTTTTGGTACGAGTTAATTTAACTTTGAACATTACGCTATTTTTTAAACCAAGGACGCGGAATCAAAATTTCCGGAAAAATCAACTTTTAAACCCCGATATCTATGTAATGCATCGTCCGATTTTAATACGGCTTTCAGTGTTAGATTCAGCTAAATAAGCTCTACAAAACACATATTCATTTTTGATTCGATCAGAAAATTCATTTTTTCGAAAATTTTGTTTCATTTCCGGTTTCGACCGGAAGTGACAGATTTTCATTTCCGGTCTTATTACAGAGGTAAATCGACCAAATCATAACCATTGAAAATTTCAAGCCTCTATCTTAAAGCGTTTTTGAGAAAAGTCCGGGACAAAATGACTTTTTAAAATTTTTAAAAATGACGTCACGTCAAAACGGAGTTGACGTTCTCTTTAAAACTTTAACATTTTTGAGGGACGCCAACTTGCAAAAATCTCTGAAAATTTCATCAAAATCGGTTTTAAAACTTTTGAGTTATGAAGCAAAAAAGGAGTCAAAAGAAAAGAAAAAGAATAAGAATAATAACTAGAGCAAAGCTCGTTGCAAAGCAACGAGTGGGTCTTCCGTTAATGTAAAGAGTAAAGCTTGATGTTCCTGCAAGAAGCAGAGTGTTTAAATCAAAAACAAGAGCAACTAAAACTAAAAGATAAAAAAATACGAATGATACTATGTACGAATTAACAAAAACCTTAACGATTCTAAGAACGACTTAACAAAAAAATAATTCCAAAGGTGTCAAAGTACTTAACAAAAATCGAATTATTTTTTGTACGAGTTTGAACTTTACGCTTTTTTGAAAAAAAAACGCAGAATCAAAATTTCCAAAAAATCAATTTTTAAAGCCCGATATCTGTAATGCATCGTCCGATTTAAAAACGGCTTTTAGTTTTGTACTCATCATGAAAATTACCGTAAGTTACATATGTTTAATTTTTAATATTGAAAAACAATGAAAAACTAAAACAAGAGGCAAATGGGCCACATCGCTCACCTGAGGAACAATAGGTATGATAAAATCAGCTTAATGGAGTCACAATGCAAACTATCTGGACAATGTACAATAATACATGTAGATCCTGTTTAAATATAATCCATTTTCCCCCCTAAATATTCTTATGTTTATGATCATTAGTTCCTTTTCTAAAAGGATGATTTTATATTGATTTTATAGTCATACCACATGTTGAGTATTGCAGTTCTCAAAAAGATCCTTAACAATAGTTTATATATGGGATATAAACCTACATCAAACTCTGAACCTTCTTGTGAGGCCAAACTGTCCTGGGGCCAAAGTCTTAACAATTATAAAGAATCATCTGGCTGATTAATTTCAGAGAAGAAGATTTTTAAATATTCACTCTATATATTCCTATGTTAAACTTTGACCCCACCCCCACCCATTGTGGCCCAAACCTACCACCGGGGTCATGATTTTCACAACTTTGTATCTACACTACCTGAGGATGCTTCCACATAAGTTTCAGCTTTCCTGGCTGATTAGTTTCTGAGAAAAAGATTCTTAAAGATTTTCTCTATATATTCCTATGTAAAAATCCATTCCCCCATTGTGGCCCCACCATACCACCTGGGACTATGATTTGAACAAACTTGAATGTACACTACCTGAGGATGCTTCCACTTTAATTTGAGCTTTTCTGGCCTAATAGTTTTTGAGAAGAAGATTTTAAAAGATTTTCTCTATATATTCCTATGTAAAACTTGATCCCCCTCTTGTGGCCCCTCCCTACCCCCAGGGACCATGATTTGAACAAACTTGAATCTACACTACCTGAGGATGCCTCCACACAAATTTAAGCATTTCAGCCGAATAGTTTTTGAGAAGAAGGTTTTTGAAAAATACCAACAAATTTTAAACAATTCTCAATTATCTCCCCTTTAAAGAGGGTGTGGCCCTTCATTTGAACAAACTTGAATCCCCTTCACCTAGTGGTGCTTAGTGTCAAATTTGGTTGAAATCTGCCCAGTGTTTCTTGAGAAGAAGATGAAAATATGAAAAGTTTACAACAACGACAACGACAAATTGTGATCAGAAAAGCTCACTTGAGCCTTTGGCTCAGGTGAGCTAAAAATAAAATAAAAGGAACCATAATTGCATACTTTTATTGAAAAACAAATTTTCACAGCTAACAATTGTAAATTACTTTAAACAGCCATAATTTTGTTTGTTATAATTTCTTATCAAGCACAAACTTCATCAAGGCATGATGCTTTCTTAAAGTTCCATTACAGTAACTATCCATGAATTATCCAATTTAATTTGAATTACTGGTAAATAGTCTGTAGAACACATTAAGGAATATGCATGTGGGTAGAGGTGACAGGTTAACCTCAAGAGCTGAAAAGAATCAACAGGAAAAACCATGTGGCCACCAATAGCTGAAATTAAAAAAATCAATAGGCTGTGTTAATACATGTACCGGTACTAATAATAGCTGTGTTTACATTAACATATGCATAGTATTTCTGAAAAAAAAATACACTGAACATGCATGCAGTGTAATTAGTATGACATATCCCGATTCATGACATTAGATGGCACAGGACAGGTTTTTTTAATACATTTCATTGTAGCCTGGGGACGTGTGTCTTCGGAACCCTGTAACTAGAATTTCCTCAGTTCCCATTCAGCACAAATACCTTTAATTCACTCTTTATAAGGCCAATCACCAATTTCTGATGAAAATTACTAGTCAAAACCTGTAAAATTTTCTACATACTGGTTTTTATGAGATATTGACCCTTCCATATTTTGCTACTTTTTCAGCTTTTTAGACCTCCCCCAGCCAATTCCCTGCAAAGGGTTGACCTTCCGTACAATGTGCATGTTGCACCATCACATGTCAGAAACTTACCGGTGTTTAGTTTATAATGTCCCATCCACCTACTTTTTGTGTTATTTACCCTCCCGTCTGTAACTTGCATTTTCACTGTTTAAAGTCAACACAACAGTCATAGCCACAGATTTCGCATTTTACTTCTGAATCTCATGTACCTAACATATGGGGCCTACATATTGAATATCAATTTCAACAAGAGACATCCCTCTCACTAATGATAATCATTAAAAATCATTTCATGAATTTTAGCAACACTCATGAGCCTTCAAGTACAGCAACTCTCAATTTTACAAAAATATTGACGGGTACTTTATTTCGAAACTGTCCCTTGCCACCTTTAACTTACACTAACATTCTCTGAAAAGTCATCTTGTCTTAAACTTACAAAGCTTATGCTATTCTGAGAAAAAGTATACCTCATTTTGCCAATTCCATTAAGGATTAAGAAAAATATGGCCATTTAAGTGAACCCAGCATTTCCACTTTCCTCTATTTAACACAGATTCATAGGGCTCTCCATAAATAAAGCATCTTTACCTAATCTTTTAGAGGTCAACTGTTGTTCAACCTCCCTAAATAAGAAACCTTATTCAAAACTACATACATATACATGATATTATCATGACAAAAGCATCACATCACTTAGAAATACCCTTACATGTATACCCTCCCCCTATTTTTTGATTTTCCTAAGAAGCATTAGTTTGAACACTTTAAAGTAGATCCAGTGTTCTGTAATGTCATACTTCTTTGTAAAACTTTGAGTTCTTTAAAATTTGTGCAAGATAGTTTTATCTATTTTATGCGAATATAATAACACAGAAGTAATTACAATTATTGGTAGGTTCAAGATATTTTCGCAGCTTAATTTTATGCAAAATTTCCAATTTCTTATACATTTTATCGATGCTAAGGGGAAATAACTCTTTTCCTTACTTTTCTATCAGTTGTATGTCTAAATGCCATAGTTTTTCTTATCCCAACAATGAATTTTAAAAGATTTTTGTAGTTTTAGTTTTCTGATAAAGTTGACAATAAAATTAAACAAGATAAACAAATTTCTGCCTACAAAATTTTTACTTTTAGCCAAAAAAATACGGTTTTCTGATGCTAAAATATGCTTTAGATTATGTTTATCTGACATCTCAAAAAGTGTGATGACATGTATATTTTTTCTAACAATTGATGAAATTTAAGTCTATTAAGTTGAAATCAATTCGGTTTTTCAACTTTCATCAGAGAATTTTACGAGTATGGAGTTACCTTAACCTAATATTATGAAACTTGTGGCAATTCCCTTGAGTCATTTCTCACACATATTTGAAAACAACCATCACTGATATTGAAAATTGATCTTTTCTTGATAAATGGATGAAATGTAACATTTTTTTTCACAAAAAGACATGCCGCCATACATGTGATTTCTTGTTTTCATGAAACAGTAAGCTTGTACCGGTAATCATATTTAGTGAATATCTTATTTATTCTGGTTTCTAGTCTCCTTTTAACTTTGCTAAAAAAGTAAGACCTACAAGTGCGATGTCTGCTCTTTATTAAAATGAAATTCAAACACAACCGGGTACCTGGGGACGAATGAGAATTCCATGATAATTAAATGTTCAAATTTTACATGTTTTCCTACATTTTTGATGCATATATACAATAAAAGGGTAAAAATATGTTGTTTCTTGATCATTTCGAGAGTAATTATTGTAGCAGATGTTATTTCAAGGTCAAATGAACATTTACATATCCAACATATAATGGTAATGGAGACAATTGGAAAGAGGGGGTGGCTTTTTGAATTCTGTAAATATATCTAAAATATCACTTTTGGATAGGAAGGAGCAAAAACTTGAGTTTTTTGACATATTGTATACTTTGATAACTGCATTTGTCTACATGTGAATTTTATTTGAAAGAAAAATATGCTGTTTTAAAAAAATTAAGTTATATAAGTCAGGTTGCTTAGTGTTATTTCATGAAATCAGACAGCAAAATTGCTGCAAATTTATCATTTAAATAATTCAATTGATCAAAACTCTTTTACAGTATTAATTCTTATCTCGGTAATTAACTTAAGCCTATTAATTGTCATCAGGATAGGAAATACCTACTTTCTAAGCCAATTTACTCTAGTGGTGGTCATTCTACACATTTAAAAGGGAGTTACTTCCCTTGTATATTATAGCTAATAAATCATGTAATGACATATATAACCAACAAAATCATCCATTTTCCCAAAATAGACTACTTTTGGTACAAAATCCACTCAAAATTACAGTTAAATGAGAAATCTGAAAATACCATGTAGTCTTGAAACTTACACTAACATTCTCTGAAAAGTCATCTTGTCTTAAACTTACAAAGCTTATGCTATTCTGAGAAAAAGTATACCTCATGTTGCCAATTCCATTAAGGATTAAGAAAAATATGGCCATTTAAGTGAACCCAGCATTTCCACTTTCCTCTATTTAACACAGATTCATAGGGCTCTCCATAAATAAAGCATCTTTACCTAATCTTTTGGAAGTCAACTGTTGTTCAACCTCCCTAAATAAGAAACCTTATTCAAAACTACATACATATACATGATATTATCATGACAAAAGCATCACATCACTTAGAAATACCCTTACATGTATACCCTCCCCCTATTTTTTGATTTTCCTAAGAAGCATTAGTTTGAACACTTTAACCAAATATTATGAAATTTAAATGCTTCTATTCTGATCAATTGAATTTTTAAGCGGCGTGAAATTAAAACCATCGCAATCGATACTTTAGTAAAAGTTATGAAATTTTAACACGGTGGAATTAAAACGACTTACAGTATTTCATCCGAACAGCCTCAAAGTATAATTTTCTGCTATACCATTTTTTATTAAATGAATTCTACTGGGTTTTTTTTTTTGCAAATAAATTTAGCGAGGATTTTTTTCTCTTTTCTTATTAATGACAGGTTTTAAAAACAATATTATGTTTAGTATGTATAAAATTCCATAAAATTTTTTACAAAGCTTTGGATTTTAGTTGCACAATGAAAAAATGAGGGATTGCACGATAATACATGCTCATTTTGAAATTTAAAGCATTGTTGATTTCTTTTACTAGATAGAGATATGCACAAAATGATGTTGCTCTGTGATGCTTTGCCAAGATTAAAAGCATGAGAGAGAGAGGGAGAGAGATCGAGAGAGATCTGAGGCACATGTAGTAAAAATTATTACATACCTTAGTCTTACTGTAAAAATTGTTTACAATGTAGATGTGTTCTGCATGTAAAGTTTACCTAAAATGAATCAATAAAATTCAATATATATAAAAGATAAACTAATCTCAAAGAATTTACAATGGTTCTGTGAAATAATCAAATCTTGAGAAAAATGTTTTATAGATATCAGGGAACATAAATCTAAAATCTGAACTTAAAGTTCTTTTCATCTTGCACTCTGTTTTACATGCTCTTTCACAGGCAATAATCATATATAACGGCGAGCCAAACATAAGTTATAATTTTAATTAGACTGAATATTTACCATGTCAAACATATTTATTTAATTAAGTGTAATAGGGTGCATTTTATGATAATTACATTCATGCATATTATTCATATTTCATCATCAACATCATCATCATCATCCTATATTCCATATTTTACATGTACATATTTAGAAAAAGACTAATATCCCTATAACTCCCTGTCTTTTATGCATCTATCAAGTAATCATTACTTAATTACCTATTCTAGTGGCTTCTGATATTTTATAGCCCTAAGTCATTTCACACATATGGTCACTTACATACATGTGGACAGGATCAAGTGGTTTACTTAACCAATAGTATGTTTTTATAATTTTTTCCCGCTCTAACTGAGTAGCCTTTTTGACAGACCAAGGCTAGTATTCTTAAGAGTAAGACCTAATTTCTTCAAGAGACGATTTCACTTATTTATTTCATCAACATATTTGAAGCAGTCAGTTATATTAGAAAGTACCATTCTCAGAGTAATCAGGATTGTGCATGAAACCTTGTTCCATAAACAGGGTTTAATCCTATCCATGTATCCCAATAAAATGAAGGACCCTTAAAGTAGACTTGTTTATTTCTTTGGGACAACCCACTGTCACATAAGCACAAGCCTGTCTGAGTTCTTTAATTCATTAATTAAGTGGAGGTGATATGGTAAAGATCTGCTATATTCAAATATTTAGGGTAAAGTTATCATCATGCAAACATGCACTCTAATTGCAACATTCTACTCTTGTGTGCCTTTGGACCCCCAGCCCTTTTAATTGCACAGTTTTACAGTGTGTGGTGTGTTGTTCAATACAAAATAAGACTTACATATACATAATAATAAATAGAAATTCAAAAGAGCAGTGTGCAAAACATACACGTGAAAATACATTGGACAGATAATATCCCGAGATTTCTCTGACTCAAATGCCCGCTTTCATATAGTTACGCACGTCAAAAGCGGAGGTTAGAGTCAGAGGAATGTCGGAATAGATTGAAAAGTGCACAAACACTTTGAAAAGAAAAAGTCAATACGATATATCCTGTATTGAAACATACCTTTAAATTCTGTCATACGTTAGTTGAGCTGAAATTTCAACTATCGCCGTCTTGCAGGCCATTCTTCTGACACACCGCTATCAGCTGTTGTTCGCAGTCAAAACATGGCGAGTTGACATGGTGAATCGTGCGATAATTATTTCGATTAAAACTATTAAGACTAATAAAATCTAACAACGTAATTATCGACCGAATTAACGAAATTGTTTCAATAAACACTCTGATTAACTATATAAAAAAGGAGTTCGGTTTTATGACCTGTACGAAATCTTTTCAGCAGGAGTTACTTTCAGTGTGAATTTTGCACTATTTTTTAAACCAATAACGAGGAATCAACATTTCCGGAAAAAATTAATATTTAAACCGCGATATCTCTGCAATACAGTAACCGATTTTAAAACGAATTTAAGTTTTGTATTTACCTTTGCAAACTCTACAATATGCATCTAATTTTATGTTTTTTTTTATAAAGTTTTATTATCAGTACGAATTGCTACAGTAGAAGTTACTTTCAGTGTGAATTTTGCACTATTTTTGAAACCAAGAACGCGGCATCAAAATTTCCGGGAAAATCAGTTTTTAAACCCCGATATCTCTTTAATGCATCCTCCAAATTTCAAACGGTTTTCAGCATTAGATTCAGCATAAAAAGCTCTACAAACTACGTGTACGTTTTTTGTTTGATCAAAAAATTCAATTTTTCGAAAAATTTGATTCGCTTCCGGTTTTGACCGGAAATGACGAATATTTATCATATAGCCTCATTACAGAGGTAAATCGACCAAATCATAACCATTGAAAATTTCAAGCCTCTATCTTAAAGCATTTTTGAGAAAAGTCCCGGACAAAATGACTTTTTTAAAATTTTAAAAATGACGTAACGTCAAAACGGAAGTGACGTTGTCTTTAAAACTTTAAAATCTTTGAGGGACGATATCTTGCTAAAATCTCTGGAAATTTCATTGAAATCGGTTGAAGACTTTTTGAGTTATGAAGCAAAAAAGGAGTCAGAAAAAAAAGAAAAAGTATAATAATAATAAAAAGAAACCGAAGAAAAACAAAAGGGTCTTCCGTTCCGGAAACGGAAGACCCTAACTAGACACGATCTCGTTGCGAGCAACGAGGAGGTCTTCCGTCCGATTTTTAGAATAAACTTATTTGCCTCTATAACGTATCACAAAATATTTCACGGTAAAAAGTTATCATTAAAAGACTTTAGAGCCCCCTCAGCCCCTTTTTTGAAGGGTCAGTCTTTTTTTTCTGGATGCAATAAGTTCAAACACATTATGTTCAACAAGTGTTTAGAAATCCTGTACCGTTTTCGATATATATTGAAAGGGTCGTTTTAGGGGCCGATCCTGTAACTCCTTTTAGGGACCGAATAACAAAAAAATTATAGTTGCAGATTGTTAAGCTCAATATTTTGAGCATCTTTTGTTCAATATTGCTTTTCAAAATTATCCTCCATCTTTAAAAATTGAGCATCAAAGTTTTGGACTTCTGGCCCCTTAAAACCCCTAATTACGTAACATAGGAGTACATGGTTGCCATGTATAGGTGAATAACGTTAGAATGAACATAATTGCTTCTATAACGTATCACAAAATATTTCACGGTAAAAAGTTATCATTGAAAGACTTTAGAGCCCCCTCAGCCCCTTATTTGAAGGGCCAGCCCCTAGTTCGTGATTTCAAATGAAAGCTCTAATCAATTCAAACACATTTTGTTCAACAAATGTTTACAAATTTTGTACCGTTCTCGAGATATCTTGAAAGGGTCGTTTTAGGGGATGACCCTGTAACTCCTTTTAGGGGCCGAATAACAAAGCAATTATGGTTGCAGATTGTTAAGCTCAATATTTTGAGCATTTTCTGTTCAATATTGCTTATCAAAATTATCCTCCATTTTGAGATGTTGAGCATCAAAGTTTTGGACTTCTGGCCCCTTAGAATCCCTCATTACGTAACATATGAGTAAATGGTTGCCATGTATAGGTAAATAACGTTAGAATGAACATAATTGCTTCTATAACGTATCACAAAATATTTCACGGTAAAAAGTTATCATTAAAAGACTTTAGAGCCCCCTCAGCCCCTTATTTGAAGGGCCAGCCCCTAGTTCGTGATTTCAAATGAAAGCTCTAATCAACTCAAACACATTTTGTTCAACAAATGTTTACAAATTTTGTACCGTTATCGAGATATCTTGAAAGGGTCGTTTTAGGGGACGACCCTGTAACTCCTTTTAGAGGCCGCATAACAAAGAAATTATGGTTGCAGATTGTTAAGCTCAATATTTTGAGCATTTTCTTTTCAATATTGCTTATCAAAATTATCCTCCATTTTGAGATATTGAGCATCAAAGTTTTGGACTTCTGGCCCCTTAAAATCCCTAATTACGTAACATAGGAGTAAATGATTGCCATGCGTAGGTAGATAACGTTAAAATGAACATAATTGCTTCTATAACGTATCACAAAATATTTCACAGTAAAAAGTTATCATCAAAAGACTTTAGAGCCCCCTCAGCCCCTTATTTGAAGGGTCAGCCCCTTTTTCTTGATGTAATAAGAAAGCTCTTGACTTTATAAAGATTTTTTGTTCTACATATTATAACAAAATACAATCGAGGAAAGAGATATTATAAGAAAACCATGAAAAATCACGACGCTTTTTTAACTGTAATTTTCGAGCTCAGGCGACCTTCGGCGCTTATGGTCACAGGAAAATATATATTCCACATGTCAGATCTACAACCTTTTGTCTACAATCCCTGAAATTTTGAACTCAATATCTTCAATCGTTTCGGAGTTTACCCCTGGACAAGCCGACCCTCTGAAAATCGTTAAATTGTAAATAACTCAAAACCGGAAGTGACGTCTTCATTAAAAAAAAATTCCAATAAGGTTCAGATCATTATCCATCAGACCTGAAAGTTTTCCAACCAAAATTGGTTGGAAAAAAAAAGAAAAAAAATAATAATAATAGGGAAAAAGAAACCGAACGAAAACAATAAGGTCTTCCGTTGGAAACGGAAGACCTTAATAAAAAGAAACCGAAGAATAACAAGAGGGTCTTCCGTTGGAAACTGAAGACCCTAATAATAATAAAAAGAAACAATAGAATAACAAGAGGGTCTTCCGTTGGAAACGGAAGACCCTAAAAAGAAACAATAGAATAACAAGAGGGTCTTCCGTTGGAAACGGAAGACCCTAAAAAAACAATAGAATAACAAGAGGGTCTTCCGTTGAAAACGGAAGACCCTAATAAGAAAAGTGAAAAAGAAACATTACAATAATAGAAGGGTCTTCCGCTGAAGACGGAAGACCCTAATAATAACAATAAGAAAAGTGAAAAAGAAACAATAGAATAATAGAAGGGTCTTCCGCTGAAGACGGAAGACCCTAATAAGAAAAGTGAAAAAGAAACAATAGAATAATAGAAGGGTCTTCCGCTGAAGACGGAAGACCCTAATAATAATAACAATAAGAAAAGTGAAAAAGAAACAATAGAATAATAGAAGGGTCTTCCGCTGAAGATGGAAGACCCTAATAATAGGGAAAAAGAAACCGAACGAAAACAATAAGGTCTTCCGTTGGAAACGGAAGACCTTAACTAGACACGATCTCGTTGCGAGCAACGAGGAGGTCTTCCGTCCGATTTTTAGAAGGTGATATGACGTCATCGACTTTAATTTTCGACAAAACATGATCTGGAAATAGGAGCTGAGTACTAATGCTTTCCTGTAATGCTTTTTATAAGTTCTCTTAGGTTGCATTTTTAAATACTTGCATTTCATCCAATTGTGATAGAAAAGATTAAACTTTTTGTACATCTGGCCCCTAAAATCCCTTGTTAGGTAGCGCATGAGAAAATCATTATATCGTTAGGGTATATAAACGTATTACACCTAGCATTGCTTTTATAACCTATTACAAAACATCACTCAGTAAATGACTATATTGATAAGAGACTTTAGGCCCATCATGATCCCTAATTTGGGAAGACAGTCCTTTTTTCTTGATATCAAATGAAAGGTCGATTAATTTTAAACACATTTTGCTCAACAAATTCATTACCGTTCCCGAGATACATGTGAAAGAAGGTTTTTGGGGCCGATCCCTTATCTCCTTATAAGGGCCGTTTAACGACATTTTAAAGATTGAATATTGTTTTGTGCATCATTTTGAGCCTCTTTGCTTCTATACTGCATTTTCAAAGACTTTTCCTTTTTTATATATGAGTAATTATTTTTTTTTCGGGCATTTGACCTCTGAAAACCTCTAATTATGTACTGTATGGTAAAATCATTACATTGCTTGGATACATAACTGTAAGATAACAAATTTGCTTTTATGATCTTTCACAAAATATCTCTCAGTAAAGACTTTAGAGCTCTCTGGTCCCCTAATTTGAGAGGCAAACCCTCTTTTTGTTGATATCGAATGAAAGATTAAATAACAAATGATATATGGGTGATAAAAATTTGGGACGTTAGACCCCTAAAAACCTATTTACTTAACACATGAAAAAATCAATAGATTCCTTAGATATATAGCAGTTGAGATCGACTCAAAATTTGAAATTTTGTTTAACGTGATTTTGAATGACAACAGTTGTGAACGGAATTGGAGATCATTTTGGAGAATAAACAGGTATTTAAAAAAAGTCATGCACAGGATCATGCATATGACAAAAAAAGTTTCTTACACATCTAAATCTTAATGTTAAAACTGCTTAGTCCGATTTTCATTCAAAACAAGTATACGCTTTTAAACGATGGTTATGTTAAGTATGTATGCAATATAATATACGTTGCAGTAGTTTTCCCGGTCATCTAAGCCATATTTCAATGAACAATAATGTACATGTTGAAACTTATTGAATCCGGATGTTGTGTATTCCGGCAAGCTGTCCAATCCGGCGACATTATTCAGCCCCTTTACATTTTTCCTAACATTTTTGTTTAAAAGATGTTGTGCAATCCGGATCCTGTCTATTCTGTAAACCGACGCGATGAAAAAAACGACCCGACTGCTTATAATTAGTGAGAGTTATCTCCCGTAGTCCGGCCACTTATCGATTGATCGGCCTTCTGCGAGATAATTAATGCTCAATTATCGACCAATTTTTCTGTCGTTGCTTTTGATTTAAACAACTGTGAATATAGATGCAAAGTAGCAATTTATTTCAGTTTATACCGTTAAGTCTTGTTACAAATAAATACGTATTTTTTGCCATAATTAGATTATAGTTCACCCCATTTTTTCAGGCCGTGATTCAGGAAACTGTGGGAGTAAGACTGCCGATATCGTTTGTCATCCCCTCATTATACCTCGAAACGTTATAATTTCAAATCAGGCACCAAACAATGAAGAGAAATAGAAATATTCGGCGGATCTAAATGTTAAACTATTCTCATGATAAAATTTTGTATTTATGGCAAACGTATATTCACTATTTTTTTTCTCCTACAAGATATAATCTAATGTAATGACTTGTGTTTTGTATCCATAACTTTTAAACTACTCCTTTTAGCCAAATCTGTCAAATATCATGGTCGTTTCACCCTCTTGTGGCAAACCAAGCTGAAATGTTCAATCGATGCGCTGTTGAAAGAAGGACTCGGCTAGAGAAACTTACTGCATGGGCCGTCTAAAATTATAAATTTTAATGATAAATTTAGAAACTTTCACAATTTGTAAATTTTACAATTTCGCAATGTGTAATTCTTCGCGGTTTGTAAAGCGTAAACTGTCCAAAACCATTTTATATCGTATAAAACAAATGAATATTGAATTCATTCCTTTAATAATTTGCACAAAATAATTTAAATGTTATTCATGCCACCAGAGTTTGAAACTTTAGACCGCTCTTGATATATTTGAGAAAGAAATTTTAAGGGTCTTATCGGGGCCGTGTAACAAAATTTGATCCATTTCCGAGAAAATGCGTGCACAAAAATCGTTAATAAAGGAAAAGAATGCAGGTAACGGAAGCTCTTGACAAGGGGGCGGGAAGTGCTTTAAAATTCCTATTAACATGTATTTAACTTACCTTGTAAAATTATCAACCATAGGCATTGGATAACTGCTATTGCTTAATTGGCAAATTTGATTTGCTTATTGACTCCATAGCCTCTACAATTTCACTTTTATAAAATACATATGATCATGTTCTCCAATCAGGTGTTGTACTTTACAGAACGTTCTTTACGCGATCGATGAGCGCTTCTTTTGGGAAAGAACAGTCCTAATCAGACAGCAAATACATAATACAGCATACAGACGTTTTATTAAAATATATAAAATTTATGTATTAAATATTCGAGTGTGCCTGAATATGCATAGCCCATTCGATTTGAAAATTTCCCTTATCTACTAAGAAGTATTTTTAATCATGTGACTGTCCTCTACTCGATCTTAAACTGTCCCAATCCAATCAAAACTTTTACTCACCGAATTTACATAAACTTTTTTAAAACTTGCATATTCTTTCAGAATATAATTTCAATTAAAAAAAATCAAATCAATAAAAGAATAAAATCAGCAATGAATATTCTTTTATATGAATCAGGCTACCATTGAAAAAGGTTAAAACAATAGTGTGACTCTTAGTCTTTTACGGCCTAAATATAAAAAAACTTTAACTTGTTTAAAAATGGTTAGTTTTATCGTGCCCGCACCTACCGCAAGCATGTAACATTGTACCACTTAAGCTGCCTTATCTCGAACGCTTTTTAAATATATTTCAACTTTCAATGTCTACCACTCTCTCTCTCTCTCTCTCTCTCTCTCTCTCTCTCTCTCTCTCTCTCTCTCTCTTAGCTCATAAAAAGATTCTAATATTTTGTTAGCCAACTGAATTATAACAGATTACAGATACTTTAGATGTGTGTGTTGGAATAATCATGTTGTGTATATCGACTATATTTTGTTGAAGTAGGTAATGTAATGCATTAAATTCTTAGCAGCAAAATGTCAGAAATAGACACGGGTGAATGTATTTACATTTCAACTAGTACGACTGTAAAACATCGTTAGCAGGTTTTTATTTTTATTTTACGCACTTAGATTTAAATCAATGATTTGCATCGCTAACCAATATATTAATTGAAAATAAAATTTAACAGAGAATGAATGAACATTCAAATGTGTGATAACGTATAAACACGAGAAGCATGTGTCCTAGACTACAGCGAATCGGTTGTCCGATTGTCCACGGGCCGAGGAGATGCCGCGCTATGAAAATGTACACCCTATGTTGTAGGTTTGACATGTTTGCAGGCTGATAACTTAATTTGATTTTCCAACAATAATACTATTTCATGACATAGACAAGATCACAAAGAACGCCTTATTTCAATGACAGCCATACTATTTTTTTTCAAATACGATACCAAAAACAGCATTACTTCGTAGTTAATCGTATAATCGTTTTTCTTTTACTCTTTAATATCGTTAAATTTGGAATTCTTTGTGTTTGCAGCTACATGAATAAACCCATGTGTGCATTACAACAAGGCGCAAATCTTGTGTATTGTATAACGGAAGACCGCTCGCTTGTAAGTCCAGCCGCAACCTATTTCCTCGGCCGCGGGCAAGGGATCGGATACGTGTAATTGTTTACATACATGCAGATCGAAATCCAGCTAAATTTTAAATGCGATTCAAATGGATTGCATAGAAGCAATTCTTTTATCCATAATGTATTTCCCTATAATAGAATTAAACTGTTTAAACACTTTCCGCATGTAACCTGGTACACTTCCTATGGCAGTAGGTAAAAGTATAATCTGTTTTTATTTACTACTAAAATCGGAATTTTTGTGTTTGAATCTACATAAATAAACGCGTGTGTGCATTACAGCTGGACGCAGATCTTGTGTATTATATAACGGCAGATCGCTCGCTAGTCCAGCCGCGACCTATTTCCTCGGCCGCGGGCAAGGGTGTTCACATACACAGCTCCGAATCCATCTAGATTTTTAAAGCAACTCAAAGGCATTGCAAAGAATTAGTTCTTTTATCCATAATGTGTTTCACTAGAAAAAACTAAAATGTTTAAACACTTTCAGTATGTAAACTGGTACCCTTTATGTCAGTTTTACGCACAAACACCCAGTTTATTTGCCAAAAAACACAAATACATGGTAGCAAGTCTGGCATTTTACACTCATATAACGCAATGCACGAACAAAATATTATTGCCACGACATTAATAAGATCATAATGAACAACTTTTGCAGCGACAGCCATATCGAAATCTTAACCACTTTTGAGTTATAAAGCGATAACTTTCAAGAACTCTAGGTCCCTGACTGGAGGGACCAGCTCCTTTTTCTTGATGTCAAATTAAAGACCTTTTAAACATTAATCTTTTCTGTTTTACATGTGTTAACAAATTATTTCCGGGAAAAAAGATAAACTAAGAAAATCATGCAAAATCACAACGCTTTTTATCTCATTTTTTGAGCGCTACCGAGCTCCGGCGCTTTTTGCGCTGAAAAAATTATAAATGCCCTATTACATATCTACAATCTTTTATCTATCATTCCTGAAATTTTCAACTCAATATCTTTTTAAGTTTATGAGAACCTTCGTGGACAAGTTGACCCTCTAAAAATCGTTAAATCTTTAATATCTCAAAAACGGAAGTGACGTCATTATTAAAAAAAAATTGCAATAAGGTTCAGAGCAATATCTATCAGATCGGAAAGTTTCATGTAAATCGGCCGAGTAGTTTGTGAGAAATCGCGTACACAAAATACGTAAGAAAAAAAATAATAGGGAAAAAGAAACCGAACGAAAACAATAAGGTCTTCCGTTGGAAAACGGAAGACCTTAATAATAGGGAAAAAGAAACCGAACCAAAACAATAAGGTCTTCCGTTGGAAAACGGAAGACCTTAATAATAGGGAAAAAGAAACCGAACGAAAACAATAAGGTCTTCCGTTGGAAACGGAAGACCTTAACAAGAAATATAATTTGGTAAACGAATCTATAAAATTATTGTAAACGCGACTTTTCGTGCAGTGTTCATACAAAATACTATGCAGCTTAATTCAGTAATCTTGAAATCTTGATCTCTTTTTATCTAAATTTGAGAATATAATCTGTTATATTTTGAAAAGAAAACTGAAGTCCTAATTAAAATGCTTTATACAGAATTAACATTAACAGAAAATAATGACAATAATCTTCTTAGGAAAATCTTCTTTATTTAGATAAGAACATAATTCAAATTTCTTCTTCTTCCTCTTCTCGAAAAGGCTTGTTTCTTCATCAATCTAGAAGAAAATATACATAATGCAGTGTTCTTGAAATTTTGCTATTACTGAATGGCATACCGGTATCTATTTTGAATGTGAATTATTAATATTGGCAGATAAAAACTAAATTCATTGATATATGACATGCAGTTGATAACATGATAAATGCTCGTTAAAGCAGATTTGATCAGATACAATAAATTTCTGATTGTCATATCCGAATACTACCATTCTCACTTTAAAATATCACTCTGATCCATGTCCTTGTTGTTATTTTATGCTTTCAGTTTGTGAGTTTATTACATAAGCCAAATCTCTCACCTGAGCATCAATAGCCATAACTTATTAAATCTACTTTATGCTGCCAAACACAAAACATTTGGACAACTTTGAAGAGTTCTGTTCATTTTGTTTAAGAGGGTTTTCAAATTTTTCCTCACATAATCATCAAGCCCCTTTTGTTGTTTCAATTTTTTAGGAAAATATTTCTAAATGTTAAAAACAATTTCTATTGTGGCCCAACCCTAGGAACCATTACATGTATATGAACAAATTTGAATCTACAATACCTCAAAATGCTTGCATACAAGTTTCAGCTATTTGGACCAAACGCTTTTAAGATTTCTTTTTAAAATAACACATTTTTTATCATTCTAATTTCACTAAAAGAAGGTGTGACTTTTCATTGTTTAATTAACAAACTGGCATTCCCTTCCAACTAATAATGTTTTGTGTCAAGTTCGATTAAAATTGGCTCAACTGTTCTGGAGAAGGAGAAAATGTCAAAAGTTTACAGAGGGATTGAGACTGTCTTGGGACAGAATTAAGACAAACAATAGTGATCAACACATAAACTTTTCGCTCAAGCCGGTTGTTTGAATCACTTAAATGAGCTTCAATGTTAAACATTGATCCAAATTATCATACAATTCTTAAATAGTAGAAATATTTCTTACCACTGTATCCATGAATTCTTCCGGAATGTTGTTGGTTGTCATGCTGTTAAAATCTTTTCCAAAGAGTCTTTGCAAATCTGCATGGGCAAACTTAAGGTTCTCTGCAAATATTATTGCAGTATAGTTATTAAATGATTTCATTCCAGTTTGATCTTATAAATATCTAGATATAATTAAGTAAATATAAGTAATACAGCTATTGTAATCTTGATATTCATTAATGGATTTCTTATTTAATATTTTTCACATCTCCTACACAAATTCTTAACAAAACTACATGTACATGTAAGTTGTTGTGCTTACTCAATTACGAACCTGCTATTAATGGCGGAAAGACACTCTGGAAAAATATGGAAGGATCTTTTCTTCTCTTCTTTTGACTTATGGAAGAAAACAGGCACATGTAATGAACAATTTTCAGGCTTTGGCTCGAGTATAGAATCTCAGTATATTTAGTACTTTGATTTATCCTCACCTTTTATACAGCCAAAAGGCATGTGATCATGTTCACATCTCCATCCAAATAGTACCAACTCCATATCCGTGTAGGGATGTTTTTGTCATGCTTCAATGAAAAAGATATCAGATATTTTATTGCATAAGCCCATAACATTACGCTAAGGATATAAGCAAAGTTTGCTCTGTTTATCATCACAATAGTTCTATTGCACTTTCGGGATCGCCATGTGGCAGCTAATTATATATGCATGTCAAAGGTCAATCGGGGATAAACTTGTCTACGTAATAAACAAAATGGACGCTTGTTCTATTCAAGAAGTTAAACACCCGGTTCTTTTCGATTGACATATTGTGATTTGGATATTTTGTACATATATTTCTATACACAATGGATCCTGGTGATCAAAGGTGTTCTTTGGAAGACTTTTCTCATTGGAAAATCGAGGCGTTGCGTTCTTTTTTGAGCCAAAGAGGTTTGTCAATTGGCGGGAATAAACAAGAACTTGTTGCACTCGCGTTTGCAGCTAATACACTTAACATGCCAATAATACCTACAGCTGTAGAAATTGAGAAGTCTAAGTTAGAATGCTACAAGAATTTACTTAAAGTTGGTGATGTTATTTTGCCGGACCCATTCTTAATATTCGACAAATGGGAGGACGAAACACAAGGAATGTCCCATTGGCCACCAGTGTTTATTACCGATGTGACCACTTTTCTAATGAAATACGAAAGCGAGGAGAAGGCTCAGCTGCATTTGAACCAATATAAGATCGGTAAAGCATATGAGTGCTATACATCAGAGTGGCTGAAGGAGGTATTTTATCATCCAATATCTACTTCATCTTCCTACTGTTTTCTGCGTGCCAGATGTACTCCATCACAGAGTTTAAATGCAGCAACTCACATTGCCTGGGTCTGTTTACAGAAAGCTACAGGACATGTTTTAAGTGCCTACTGCTCCTGCACCTCAGGGTTAGTAATAATTATATAATTAAATCCTTTTTAGTCAAATTCTTTAAAGAGATCTTTATACTATAGTGATTATTTCAACTTGAAATTACTTGTATTTACACCTGAATTATAATTTACTCTCTTCTTATGTGGGTTCCATTATATCCGAGATACTAGTATATTATTTATCGATATTATTATTATGAGACACCAGAACATATTAAAAAAAACGTATATGTCTCAAATATATAGCTGTAGCATTCCTTTGAAACTTTTTGTAAAAAAAATAATTCAAACTTTATTAACTAAAGAGTTTATAGCTGATTATATGGAATAGTTTAAAGACTTATTGTCTTAATATACTGAATGTTACTCTCATATTTTCAACAATTTCAGGTTGGGACAAACTTGCAACCATGTGGCAGGTCTACTTTTCCGCATTGAATCTGCAAACAAATTAGGCCTTACATCTTGCACCTCAGGCACATGCATATGGGTAAAACCATCTGAAAAGAAACTCCAGCCTGCCCAAATAAAGAGCATGAATTTCAAAAAGTCAAGACATGGTAAATCTGGTAGGTATATATATATTTATATATATACATGTATATTCTATTATGCTACATATGGTGCATGAATTTTTCAAGTGAAGTTATTGTATGACTATCATGTTTTACATATTTATATTTAGTGACCAGACCACTTGTTGGAAAGAGTAAGGCTGACTATGATGTAATGCCTGAAGCAAACAATGACACCGAGGCCTGCATTCAGAAAACTCTTTTAGCCTCTCTGAAGGATGCAATTCCAAATGCTTGTGTATTCAAAGGTATATTAAATTAGGAATTTTATGTATAATTATTTTATATTTCTTGATTCATAATCTAACAAATAGAGGGCATCTGGAACTTAGAATGATTTTAAATTAGATAAAAAGGTCTAAAGAAATAAAAAAAAAAGATACTTGTACTAGAGAAAACTTCTGTTATTTATCACTAATGAAATATATTGTTCTTGGGTCTTCTGTTGATTAATATTCTTCTTTTTATGATAGGAATGCACACTACCGATGACCAGGATACCACGCAGTTACCTGTACCAGTGAATCAGAAAGAAACAGCTGATGTTATGGCTTTTGATGTTTCAAACTATTATATTGACAATATGGTTAAAAACAATGTAGAACATGTCACATAGACTGAGGTTCAAGCCATTAACAACCTCACCATGGGTCAATCATCCAACCCCAATTGGACAGAGATGAGGAAAGGACGGATTACGGCATCGAATTTCTATGCTGTCCATACAAAAGTGGAAAGTTATAAGAGAAACGCTGCACACTGTGACATAAAGCCTTTGCTCTCACGTATAATGGGATATAAACATGTTAATCCGAATGTGATGTCTTTAAAGTATGGACGAGAAATGGAACCCATTGCTAAAATTGAGTTTATGAAAATGTACAGAAAAAAACACAAAGATGTATCATTTGATGAATGTGGTATATTTCTAGATGTTGATCACCCCTATTTAGCAGCTTCCCCCGATTTATTGGTATCATGTTCTTGCTGTGGTGAGGGTTTAGTAGAATTTAAATGTCCTCTCATTCCAAAATGTTCTACATGTTTTTCTTTTTGCAAATGTAATTTGCCAAGTTGTTTACAAAACACTGAATCACTTACATTGAAACACGGGGCATATTATGGTCAAATTCAGGGCCAGATTGAACTTACAAAGCGAAAATGGTGTATACTGTACATATATACATGCAATGGACCATTTTATGAAAATATTGTATTTGACCAGCATTTTTATTCAGAAATGTCATCCAACCTTGAATTTTTCTATCATTCATTTGTTTTACCAGAGATTCATTCTAGGTCTTTGCAACATCTTTTGACCCAAGAAAGTTTAAATGTTCATACACCAGAGCCAATGGAAATTGACAACAAGGTACATGTAGATGGGGAGACATATTTTTGTCCTGAATGTAATATGGTTGTTATGAATGAAGTGACCAAGCTTAAAGAGCGTAGCATATATTGTGATGTGTGCAAACTTTGGTATCATTTTCATTGTGTTGGAATAACTGACAAGTATGTCAAAAGTTTGACATCATGGCATTGTAAAAAATGCATTCAATCTTCTTCTTAAGCTTCTCTCAATAAATGATCTGAAGCAAATAAACCCGGTACTTATATATGTACATGTACATTTTATGTACATCATATATATTATAATTGTTACCATTGATATTCATAGTATGTTCATTGTATGTACTATATTTCATTGCATGACTTGGAAAATAATAAATTGTTTACATTTTCTTTTCATTTTATTTCATATAATTTAATTTACATTCTCTTCGAATATTAAATGCATTTCATAACATGTTATAACAAAATGCCAAAACGAAATATACTGAAGAGTTATTAGTACCAGACAATATAGGGATAGACTACTCGGGCAAAAGCTATTGTAAGTTTTCTCAGTACTTTGGAAGAGGTGGATACATGTTACACACCCCACTAACTATTCTTACAATATCATCAAGGTGTTGGCACAATGTAAGGGGAATTTCAAACTTCAATATGCGAAAGTACTTCATTCTTCTAATAGCCTGCTCTACAAAAATCCTTCTATTAGCTATTTCTTTTGTTTTCCTAACATCATTAGCTGGCATTTGACTGACCCCATGTTTGCCTGGGGGGGGGGGGGGTCAATAGAGTAGCATGAAGAAGGGTGATATCTTGCAATAGATAACTAAAGCCTTTGTCGGCCATAATACAATCAAAAGGCTCTATAAGATCCATAAACCCTGAGTGAAGTGTGATATGCTTATCACTGGTCCTCCCACCCCAGCATTCTGAAACAAAGTTTATCATACCTGATGGGTTTATGCTTAATAAAAATTTTGCAGTGTGATGATGTTTGTAATCGCTCCAACACTGGTTTTGGTACACTAAATTTTGGGGTTTTTCTATAAATACCTCCGAACAATCAATAATGTGCCTTACTTGTGAGTATTTGGTAGTTCTGAAAGAAGGGGGTAGGTTATGTCTGACTACATCTTTTTGAGCATTGAATACTAAACAGCTTAGATACCTTTTCAACAATTTCACCCATGTTGTGAAAATTCTTGACACATATGATAGAGATATCTGAAATCTGTCAGCAAGATCCTCATCTAAAAGACCAAGTCTGATTTTCATGAATGTAAGAAGCATTTCCTCCTTTGGATTTAATTTTCTACAAGCCCTATTTTTCTGAAATTTTTTATGTTTAAGAGTAGTGCAATGATAGGATGGGCCCTTCCAATATCTAACATTTTTAAGAGATGGTTGTATTGCATTGTAGACTGCATTAAAAGCAGACTTGGTAGGGATTCCTGTATAGAATTTTACTTTCCTATCATTGACCAACGAACTCAACACGTCACGCGATTTGAGCTGATTTTGAACATTGACTGAAGTTTTCTTTTTAAGATCATTTAACTCTAAAGTGAGACTTCTTATTTGATCTTTAAACTTTCTTATCTCTTTTTCCTTGTACAAACATGTATCACAGTATTCCAAATAATCATGGTCAATCAAATGACTTTTAACATTGTTTGTCACATCAGAATCACTGTGACAGTCATTGGATGTAGATTTCCTTTTCTTAGTAGGAATTTCTAAACATCTGTCCTTTGGTGGCTGCCTCCCAACAACAACTCTGTCCATGTGTCCCATATGCAGTTTTGGGTAAGGATTCTTTGGGGTAGGTCCAAGATCCACAAAATGATTAGAACATATTCTGGAATCGTTATTTGGAAGCCAAAGTTCTCCACTTTGACTTTGGCGGTTTATGTTTCTAATCCAGATATTTCTGGCATATTTGTCTTGGGATTCTGTGGGAAATGTTAATAATTTGAAGGGAGGATCACATGTACATCTCCCAGTTCCAAAATTACAGGAATGTATTACACATAATTGTGATCTCCATTTTTTTAACTTGTTGTCACCATTGTAGCAACCATTGACACAACAATGTCTTCCCGGCATATTTGTCAACAAATTTTCACAAACAACAAACTGTTCAAAGAAAACTTCCACACAAAAAAAGAATAGAAAACTGAAAACTGTTATAATGGGTTTCTTACCACCATAAGCTCTAATACTCTGCAAACAAATGAGAATCAGTAATAACAGTCTAAATTCTTACCTTGATTAATATACTGTATTTTAAAGAACTGGGGTAATCTCTGATATTTTTTGTTAATTACGCCCCCTCCTTTTCACAGAAAAGACAGGCTGGCATTTCTGATTATAATCATAATTTAAATTGCGATTATCATAGTTTTTTATTATATTATTATATATATTAGAAGATACATTGGTAATTTAATTCAGTATAAAAGCGTTTCGTGTGAGCTGTTAAAAAATAGGTTGTTGATCTCGGATTATGTAATCAGATGGATACGGTATTTTGTCAGCAGCATGATAAAGATTTAAATTAAGAATATTCTTGAATGACACTCAAGTAGATTTTGTTATGCTCGTAATCCGCACACTTAAAACTTACCAATACGATATATTCAAACATAAGTATACCGTTGACATTGATTTATTGAGTATTTCTTAATATACTTCTTGATAAGCCTAGCGTATTTTCCACTGTTTACTAGAGCGGGAGAACCCGGATGTAAAATTTATCCCCGATTGACCTTTGACACAACGTGACGTCGGAGAGTGCAATAGGACTATTAAAAATGACATATGACTAAGCCATTTCTATTAACTATGACATTTTCTGTGTTTCCCTTAATTTTTGTGAGTTTTATTACATATGACTGAACTGTTCCTTTAACTATAAAATTGACTGTGTTTTTTTTTTTTTATTTTGATGTTTTTTGTAGTACACGGCTATGTTAAGGCTGCCCGATTAATTTCACAGCGATATGTAGAAAATCACTTGTCTGTACTTCATAAGATATGATGTCATAGTTAACTTTGACGTCACGATCTGCATTCCTTTCGATCGTTCTTAGGGAATGTATCGTAACGTAATAAGTGATATTCATTGTGCATAATAAAACCACTTCATTCTTTTACATAGACACTGTTGTAAATACTAGTGATATACTAAATTCAATATCACCGATATGGAGTATTAAAAAAAACAACAGTTTTAAAACTTCGTAATAGGTAAAAACTATTCATAAACTAATGGTTTTGAGACCCCCCTGCTACTCGTAATCTAATGAATGGTGATATGTATATGCATATAAAAAACGGCTTGGCGCAAGTGGGAGATAAAAAAAATCTTAGTATATTTTACGTGAAATCGGGAAAGAAAACAAGTACCATTGTGAATATTGTTGGGGGTTGACCCGATTGTGTGTAAATTGAGCCTAAAAGGTAAAAAAAGCGCCTAATTTCGATGGCGTTGGGAAATGTTTTGATAATATTTCAAATAAACGAAATATTTAGATGAACCCCCAGCAAGAACTGCGAAATACATTACTTATCGAAGGATTTTTCATAAAAATATTTTTAATTTAATGTCATTATTCCCTTGCACCTATGCGATTTTTATAGATTATTTACCGTGTTAAAATACACCCGTCACGTGCTTAAGAAAATATATGACGTCACAAAAATATATAAAAAAATAGTGTTATAGTCTGTCCCAAGATATTTTTGCCGCATATTTTCTTAAATTATTCAATATTTATAAATACCTCATTGTTCAGACGATGTTCATTCAATAGTATGAAAAAATACCAAGATTTCCCCTTTGAAACGCCCCCTCTAGCTTGTCGGGTATCAGCACACGGCTAAAAATAAAAAGTCTACGAGGTTTTTCCATTGCTAAGGAGATGAAGACGCCCGGATGATAACGTTGAAAAATTGCGCGAGGGGTCCCGAGTATTTCCGAATGGAGAAAAGATGTCAACATTCCCCATTATAAATCTCCGTAGGAAATCTGTTTTCGTTCCAGTGAATTTTTACGAGGGAAAAATGATAATGTGTGAATGAAGTTATCTTGGGAATTTTCCCTTCCATCGATTTTAATTGCACTTCAGTCACAGGTATGTGTATTTTTATTAAAAATCGTTCAAATATGCAGCAAAAATATCTTGGGACAGACTATAGATGTCACTGTTAATTTATGTAATAAAAGTTTAAAGAAACTCGCTCGGTTAAGGTATTTTTCGATAATTAAAAAAGTATAATTTTTCGATATATATTTAGCTTCAGACAGCCTTAACATACCGGCGTAATAATGATATTACAGTTAAAACATTGTAAATGTTGTGAAATGAAAATAATTGTAATGAACCATACCACGGTGAACAACCCTATTAAAATTAAATTTTAAAAATAAAATGAAAGGGTTACCCTTATTATCACATGCTTGACTACTCATCCTAGTTACTAGTCTGCTATTCTTTCATACTAAAATCAAAACGGAAAGGGGAAAATTATCAAAAACACATTTTCACAGCTAATCAACAATCAACTTTATTTTAAATGAACTGCTCTACATAATGTGTGTTGTTGTAATCTCATCGTACAACAGAAACTAAATATCATTTTATAGATGTCAGTTTTATAATTACTATAACATCTTTTGAATAAACCATTAAGTTATGTAAAAAGGTAATGACTTTGACATGACTTTGCTGCGAAAACAAAGTTTGATTAAACTGATATCATCATTTCGCAGTATTGTCTGTGTATCTGTGTGAATATTTCTTGCATAACATATGCATGTTTTTGTTCAGAGATACGCTGCTATTTTATCGCACGCCTTATCTGTGCTGCGAACTACATTTTATACACTCTAGTGAACTAAGCTCATTCCAACTTACATTTTATTGTTAATAAAACATCAATTCAATTCAATTAAATGGTCATTATTTCGTTAACACAACACAAGGATTTCAATATCAGAAGATGAAATCAGACTATTTATATCTAGATAAACAGTCATATTCAAGAGACAAGATATGCGACTAATTGAATTACAACTAGATACATTTCAGAGAGACTTTTTAGAGACATTTAATGTTGTGCCAATGAAGTCTAATATTTGCCTTCTAAAGCTAGATATTGAGTGTATCGTTTTATTGTATATCAGTTATTGTTTATTAGCCTGCACTGTGTTCACAACATTGCATCTCAGAAATTAAAGTAAAAGATATTAATCAACTTTAATGCATGCATTTTTATATCTAAACGTCACACTAATTTCGGTATTGGATCAATATTTAAGATTCCACGTTTTATAACATGAGCACATTTAATAAGCTAGTCTAAATTATGAGCAATGATAATGTACAATAAAGAATATTTACATTAAGAATACATTAAGGATAAAAAGAAGTTTAAACAATTAAAACGAAGTCTCTAGGTAGCTTTTCTATCAAGAAATAAGAACTATGAGACACATTTAATCGCTCCTATGCCTATATTTACCTTATAAAAATACAGTTTTATCAAGAAAAGAACAATTCGATGTAATCTTTTGATTCCGCAAAACGACATTCTTTCCAAAAAATTATGCCACAGATTTAATTATTCAACCATTCAGTCATTGTTTCGATTTCGAGCAAAAACACCCAATTTGCTAGTTAAACAGCAATGGAATGAGTTACTGTACCTATTCTATAGATTGAGCTGTTTAAATTCATGTCAATATTAGTAGACATTTTTATTTTGAAATTCAAAATGTCCTAATTTTATCATTGAATTCTGGTGTTGAATTATTACTCAATAAACAATTCAAGTCAAAGTTACTCATTTCAATGAAACAAATCAAAATTGTTATAATCTATTTCATATTTTGAGTTTAGAAATAAGTTAGAAATTAGAATTTAGCACATTATTTCTCTTGAAAGAGAGCTTTAATTATTGCTATGGATTAAATAAAATAATTATAAACATAACACAGCAGGCCTAACTACCCTCTTGTACGGAATAGATGAATCAGGATTTGTTAAAACATCAATACGTGTATAAGGTATTCAGTGGTTTGACCGGGAACATTTGACATTGAGTGCGCTATAGATAAGAGTCCTAAAATCCAGACGTATAAAACTTACATGAAAAGAGAACTATGTTCATTTAGTTGAATGAAACGCAATAGATCATTACTAACGGTATTTTGGTGCATCGGTTTTATCAATTGTGGCGTTCAATTGTCTTTATTTTTCTTATTCGGTAAGTAATGTGTATTGACGTTTAATATATTTTTGTTTACATTTTCAAACAAGTTATATAGTCAGTCAAACAGGTAAAATGAACATATACGCTATTTTATAAAGGACTTGAGCCACGAACACCCAAAAATGGCCCATTCTCAGATTTTAATGAAATTTTCTATAAATGTTGTTAAGGTAGTCTACTTTCATAATTAAGAAAGTATAATGGGTTTTGGGTCACTAGGGGTCTGTACAGTGGGCTTAGATTTTAGGTGTCAGATGGGCCAACTTAGTGCAAAATTAAGCATAATTGACACTATGATTGACACAGCACTTGTAATCAAATATAAAACTGATAAATATTTTAATACTGTAACAACTTGGTAACTTAATCAACAATAACAATAACATTCTGAGAAAAGAAATATAACACATTTGTGTGCATGTATAAAAAGAGTTTCTATGGCAACCAGATAGTACAAAATCTCCACCTTCTGGAAAAGCAAGATTGATTGAGCAGTTTTTTTTCGCCTTTATCAAAATCAAGTTAAATATGAAATATTTTCAAACAGAGTATTGTTTTTAAAATGTTTTTACATCACTACATTACATGTACATCATTTATGTATATATCTTAATTTGTAAAAAAAAAAAAAGAATAGTTTCCATGACAACAAAAAGTTACAAATTTTTTCAATGTTAATAGCAGCTGAAGTTGAAGATTGTGAATTTTATTCTTTTAATCTATATTCGAAAAGTATTTTATCAACAAATGAAATATGATCAATAAATAAATGTAGTTCAAGAGATTAAAATACACACACAAATAAGTTTCCATGA
Source organism: Magallana gigas (assembly GCF_902806645.1). Taxonomy (NCBI): domain Eukaryota; kingdom Metazoa; phylum Mollusca; class Bivalvia; order Ostreida; family Ostreidae; genus Magallana; species Magallana gigas. The sequence continues at coordinate 18,707,776 of NC_047562.1, read as the reverse complement.
CAACATAAACTTATTCATACAAAATGCGTTACACTCAAATAAGTTTCATATATTCACAGCAATTTTAACACCATTTATCAAACATGTTGTTACATGCATGCATGATCAGAGGTCCTTCAGTTCTTTTTTAAAGATACTGTATAGGTTTGTGCACATACAAATGATTTAATTATGAATAATAGAAAAAAAATAAGCAATCTAAACTTGTGCACATACAAATAATTTCATTATGAATAATAGAAAAAATTAGCAATCAAAACTTTTGAAAAAATATCATTTGGGTGTGTAGTGCATTAATAACTACAGTTAGAAAATAATGAAAAGTTATATAAATGAATTATCTTTAAAATTCTATTGATCTGCATGGAAACTGTTTTGAATATTATTTTTATTATTGCATGGATTTTAGGATCTGGGGATAAGCAGTTGATATACAATTAATATTTAATCTAACAATGTTTACAGTTAAATGTCATTCTTCCGTCCCGCTAAGTTCTCCCTCAGAGGACTCACTTTCATCAACTGGAGTTGGAATGTTGTTTGCATCGTCAACAAAGTCTCCCCAGTTTCGAACTCCAAATCCACTTGAGATCTTGTGCCTCGCATTTCCCAAAAACCATAAAATGGCTGCAATATGGGAACACATCCCAACAACTCTTGCCCCGGCTCTGCATTTACAGTACCATGCTGTAACACTTGCTTCATCATATCTTATCCATAACTGGTATGATCGAGATGATACATGTCGACTCTGTAACCGTACCCTGACAAGACCTGGCTCCTCTTTGTGGACATGTATCTGACAGTTGCCTTCCAAGTGTTCCTGTGCATAACTGGGTGAGAGTCGAAGCTGGTATATCCCACATGTGAGATTTCGAAGCTGCTCTTCATCAAGATACGGAAAGCCTAATAAAAAATGTATCAAAGTAATTAAGGTCCAATAAATACATGCAGAGAAAAATATATGCTAGCTAGGCTAATCCACTGTACATAAAATCAAAGATTAGCATTTGATTTGGATTAAAAAATGTTATTATGAACACTCAATACAAAAAATTATGATAATTTATACATCTTTATTTTTTCATAAATGAAAAAAATATATCAAGTAATAAGATACTATAACCTCTTAATGTTTTCAAACATTAGGAGAAGACTATCTAACCTGTTTAAAACTTGTGTCTTATCCTTTTGATTTATTCAATAAATTCAGTTTGACATTTGAAGCAGGACAAGCAAAATTATGTGTTAACTAGGGTATATATAGTTATTCATACATACCTTTTAGATCATCTACTGGTTCCCAGCACACAGAGCACCGATCTAGGTGATGTTCCTCCACATGTTGTTGTAAGGCGTTGACTTGCTTCGATAGAAAAAGCATCTTACATCCAAGGGACTCATCCTCAGTGACATTTCCGTTAGAAAGTGGTTTCATGTATCTGTAACCAACAAAAACAGAAGTGTTAAAATAGTAAAAATATCAAATAGTATAGAGTATTAGTATAAATAAATTACATTGTTCTATTTTTACCTATTGCAAATAGCACAGACAATCCTTATGAAATCCCCTCTGTATGGAATCTGACTTGTTGGCAATACATGCTGAAGGTATTTCCATTGCTTGATCCGGGAGTTCGCGGATTCCACAACCCACCTTATCTATAAAAAAAATAGAGGATTCAATTTCAATCAATGCTTACATTTAAAAATGTGATATATCATTTCATATGCAGATCTTGGTACATATACATACTCTCTCTCTCTCTCTCTCTCTCTCTCTCTCTCTCTCTCTCTCTCTCTCTCTCTCTCACACACACACACACACATACACTACTGAGTCTTTCTCTCACCTTTGTAACAAGACGACTTGTATTGGCACTCTCTGTTGTCATCTGTTTCTCTCCTTTGGACAAAAAGAAGGCATGTGGGCTTGGATCCCAAGCTCTTCCAAAAAATCCAGTGAGTCTCGAAACCCCCGATCAACCACGAAAATATCATCTTTCTCCACCCAGTTGCAAATGTCCTCTATGTTGGACTTCATGACGTGCTTTAGGATACTTGTGTCATTGTTCCTTGCAAGGTAGGGGCCCATAACTGATAAGTAGTAGCCAGTCGTTGAAACAATTATCAGTGGCTTTACCAAAGGACGTCCCTTGTGCAAACTATATGATTGCCTTTGGAACTGAAAGTTTCCACTCTTGTTAATGTAGATGTAGGTACCGTCCATTACCAAAATTGCTTGATTGCCTGGGCTGGTTTCGAACAGAGTTTGAGCTAACTGTCTTGAATGGTGCTGTATAATCTCTGCACGTGAGGGAAACCCAGGTTTTCATGGACAAATCTTCCAGAAAGGGCTGAGCGTACAGAACTAATGCATCTTTGAATACTTGACTTAGATACATTGAAAAGGGTTGAAAGTACTCTGTTTGATTCACCTCCCCTTAATTTCATCAGGAAAATAGCTAAGCTAGTCCATACAGATCTTGTTGGAGTTGGTCGAACTTTTCCCTCCACGAAGAGCAGAAGATCTTTGAAAGAGTCTTTGGAAATTCCCATGAGATCACGGTACTCGGCATCACTGAGAGTTTTTTCGCTGTTAAAATCAAGTCTTGTTTTCTCTTGCCTCTGAATTTCTGACCTTAAAAACTTGATCAGCTGGGTGATTGTTGATCTATTCACTGTTGTTGTATCAGCTATAGGTTCAAGATCCCCAATATTTCCATGGAGATGGTTTGGACAACACCTGGCACCAGCTGGAATAATGATTTCCTTGGATATAAATATCTGGTGTCTGATATCCACAGGAACAACAATGAGTTTTGGTCCAGGCCTCTTGCAGATGCAACAGGAGGAGTGTCCTCTAGCTGAGCTAGGGAATGGCAGCTGTACTGAAGGTGGGCTAACAGGTGTTACACATGGCTGAGGAGTACATGTAGAAGAAGTACATGCCTGCACTTTTTTCTTTGCTTTCTCAGATCCCTTAACATATGACTTGCACACATGACGACACTTGTTGCAGAGAAAATCCCCATCACTTGGTGTTCGTCCTGATATTCTGTTAACAACAAGTCTGTGACTTTTGGATATGGCAAATCTCTCAGTCCTTTTTGTTATGCGAGGACAAAGGAAGCACTTGTAGGATTTTTTACCAGGCATATGTAGCAAAATAATTGAAAAACTAATAAGATTATTCAAAGACTACATGTACATGTATATAATTATAGATTTTTGAAATTTCCTCCTTCCAACTTTATATTTAATGTTTGCATACATATATAAATCCCTTTTTAGTTAATATGGCTAAGACTTCTTTTTTGTTATTACCTATAATAGTTAAGATAAATGTGACAAAAATCTGTTATGCACAGACATACAAGGGCAAAATAGCCTAAGTATACTCCCTATCTCCTTCGATTCAGAGCAGGGGTCTAAATAACAATACACATGTATGTTGTATATACAATATCCGTACTAAATATTATTGAGTAGATGCATAGACTAATTAAATACCTTTAACTCTTATCAAATCAAACATCATGAAGGTCGTAATCTGCTAAATCTTTCATTTTCAAAGAGGCCACGAAGATCCACCACATAGCATGATGCTTTAATTATTTGCAGTTATGAAGATACTGATATTCTGAAGAAAAAAAATGTGCAAGAAGTAAGGCATATTAGATTTTACAGTACAGTTTGTTATTTAACGTTTCATTGTAACATAACTTTATGAATTCAGTTAGAGTCAGGTTTATTAAATGAATTTAGTATCTCTTAATAGATTAAATGGAAAGTGTAACTGGCATTTGACTGACTCATTATGATCCATTTATCAGTTAATAGTTTCATAAAAAAAAAGGGAATACTAGGAATGCTACACATTCTTATGTTATATAATTACTGAAACTTCATTCATATGTAAACATTAGAATTATCAATTTAAAGACTATCAGTTTCTAAGAATACCAGGAAGATAAATTACCTTATTATAGTTTATTTAAGACATGTTTTAGAATTTGGGATTAAGCATTATACATGTGTAATGTATATCAAGATTGGTACATGCACACAAATATTATACAAGCATATTTAAATTGAAAAATTTAACTAATAATAATAATAAAGAGTAGCAAACACATTTGATAGCAAGTTCAAAATTTATTAGAATAATCTTGATCACTTTGTTTAACAATGTTTGATGAAAAAAATAGCAATTTGATGAAATGATTTAAAATGGAAATAAAAGTTTTATTAAGAGCATTGGATTTGTAGATTTGTGAATTTTCTTTTAAATAAAGTGGCAATATATGGTAAAAGTTAATGAATTAGCACAAAGTTACAATTTCTCTATTAATTATTAATTTTTTCCACAAAGTGAATACAATTTCCTAATTAATGTAGGTGTAAAAAATGCAAGATCCACCACTGCAACTTTGTTAGAGTTGTCCCCCTTGCAGCTATTTAGAATAGTGCATTCAATTCTTTATGTACGACATTTATTTATAATAGCTAGCTAAAACTATTTAACAACAATGACTATTGATAATATTAAATCACCTTTCACAATAATAAAACTACCTATCTGTTCTCAAAGTAGTTTTATTCTACGTATTTCAACTACATATTCCTTAAACACCCAATGACTGACTTTCAAGTCGAATTCTCCGATTGTTAACAAACTGTGTACAATGTACAAATTCTATCAATGAAAGTAAAAAACACTTTTGATTTTAATGAGCACGTATTTTTTTATCATTTACTATTTTTACATGCTTAATGTACATCAGAAACGTCAAACAGTTGCAGTACCCTTGACATTTTCTCATTATAAACTATAGGCCCCTACTTGTTTGCATGGTTATTAAAAAGTTGGCGTTAAAACTTTAGAAAAAGATATACAAGAGTGAAAAAGATGTTTAAACTAAAGTTTTGTATATACTTACATATTATATTATTGCGAAATGATATCAGGATATCTCATACGCAGACATCAACACTCATCATCATGATCATGCTGATCAGTTCATCACAAGCTGACAGACGACAATTGCTCCTCTTCCCGCGATAAGTCAAACGGTATTATTTCGATGACAGCGCATTCCTCGCTGATAATTTTTTTCGTTGGAAAAATTTTCTTTTGACTTTTTCTTTTAATTACACTTAAAAAATTTATCAGCGAGGAATGCGCTGTATAAGAAAAAATGTCTCTATTGTTGAAAAAAGCCGACATTTCCGGGAAAACTACAAACATGTATAGGTTTGACTTTTGTTATGTACGTCTAATGTCCGGTTTGACCAAAAGTTAATACACATGCGATTTTAGTCTCGTTCAACCAGACGCTCGGCTGTCTCCGTAAATCTCGTCGGAGATTTACGGAGACAGCCGAGCGTCTGGTTGAACGAGACTAATGCGATTTGGGTAAGTGTCAGAGTTGACAATGGGTGGTAGATTTTTGTAATAAAATGTACTTCATTTTTCACCCAGTGAATAGGCCATATTTTGTAGAAAGTGGTTTTAATTCTTTCCTGTTTGTTTAAAAAATGAAAACTAAAATTGCACACGCTTTTATATGTTTAAAGGTATGCATGTATTTTGTTTATTTTTATTTCAGTTTTTTTACCAACATTTACCAAATGCAAACTAAGTATACGTTTGGCGTGCAATTTTATTTTTCATTCTATTTCAAAAGAAACAGGAAAATGCATGTTTAATTAGGTATGCTCACTTCTCCATTGCACCTGATCCTACCTCTATCTTGTAGAAGTCAGTGTTTGCTCTGTTCCTGTTTCATCTTTCCTTTATGCGATTGATTTTGAAACACTGTTTCTTATCACCATATTTCAAATAAGCAATACCATTCAATTGTTGATACTTTTAAAAGTTACTAATTCTTGTTACGAAACTATGATCACATTTCAATGATTTAACCATTAAATTATGTTAATAATTTTAGAGAAAGGATATTAGGTTATTGCAGTGATTGCTTAACATACCTTTATATAAAACACATGCTTAAAATTAGATCATTTGCCTTTTTCAAGTTATATTTCATTCTCATCTCAACAAATCATTATGTGATTAATTTCAATCAGAATAACACGAAAGCAATTACAGGCATTATGCATTGTATGTAAAGCATACAAACTGTTCAAAAGTAGTTGCAATAAACTTAAACTGAGATCCAATCTTTTGGGAAAAATCAAAGTACTGAAGTACTAACGGGAGTTGATTTTATCGACTATCATTTATTTTAAAATCTACTTTTCTTGCATGACAATTAGATTCTAGTCTGTATTTGAATTACGCACTTTTTTGGTAAATATGAATTTTTAGACTTTTCCGACAATAATTTCGAAAAAAAACCATATGAATCATGTGTAATATTTAAAGATAGATTTCAACTGTGTATACAGTTCTAAAAATTGTACGGATCCAAGCATTATTGATATTGACAAGCAAAAGAGTCTCTCTGCTTTTCGGAGATTTACGAAGACAGCCGAGCGTTTCGTTGGACGAGACTTTATTTAACTCTGGCGTAAGAATACATGAGACTACGAAAATATCTTAATTGTTCGTATATAATTTTATATAATTGTTTTTATAAATTCTGACTATTTTTAAAACGTTTATAGATTATTCTTCTTGAAAAACAATGCTCCGCATACATTCCATCGAATTTGTTCTATTATTTTCAAGAACTAAGTCTTGTCAGCGGTGATGATTTGTGCTTAGGTCTAAAGATTGTTTCACGTTCGGTTTGCCAGAGTAACTGCATAGGAGAGTTGATGAAAATCAACTCCCCAAATCTATACACATTAATAATATAACAGTCAGTACCTGTATCAGACGATTGAATTAAACTGTACATACATAGTTTATCATATCCTACCCAGCCTAATGAAATATGCAAACAACTGTATGACATTTTCATTACATCGCCTTTTCTTTGAACCATCTAAAGACCTGTAATTATTCTCAGTCATATTATGTTTAAAGTTTGAATTTGAGAACAAAAACGTATTAATAGAAACAAGCCACTTCAAAATAACGATAACATTATGTTTGCATTATGATCCCTAAACATATTTTTTTTTGACTAAACGTAAATGCGTTTTTCTTTTCTTTTTTTAAAGATAATATTGGATATCGGTGTAGGATTATTGCAGCCACTAATCAAACAAATGATCCCAATAGTAGTTAAGGATGCATTTTATTTAAAAAAAAAGTCATTTTGCAACCACTTTTGAAATACAACGACTATTGAAATCATTGCTTTAGTATTTGTTGGATAGAATTTCATTATAATCAATTAAATGTTGACGTCATAAAAGGTCTGGTACAAACCACATTAAATGTTTTAATATATCTGGATCTTAAAGCAATGAAGAAATCAAGTTTAAAAAGATGGTGAAAATTCTCTAAATTTCGAAGATATGTTACAAAAAGTGATATTGTTTGATAGTATAGTACATGTATGTTAACATGAAATATTATAAAACAATTTTAAGTTTAGTAAGGACGGAAGATGTGACCACTGTGTTGATATAAAATCATTACAGGTGTTATATTTTAGAGACATTGAAGCGAGTTACAGATAATTGTCATAAAAATGCATATCTTTTTTTGAAATGATCGAAGGTAAGGCGTTTATTTTAAAGAGCAATGGTGTATAAATACAATACACACACACATACACAGACACAAAAAAACAAACAAAAACACAAACAGACACAATTTCGTGGTTGTCTTTTACATTTTTTTAACATAACATAAAGTGTTTATTTCCCTTTTGTTTGATCTTGCTTTGAATACAATTTATACCTGGTAGTATCATTAATTATATTATTTCCTAGGATTGCTTAGCAATACTTACGTATTAGACACTTACGTATTTCTACCAGGAAACAATTGACATTGAGTGCGCTGTCATGTTGTAAATTTTGAATTTACTGGGTGGGTGTAAATACAAAATTTACAACATGACATTGTCATGTTGTAAATTTTGTATTTACACCCACCCAGTAAATTCAAAATTTACAACATGACAGCGCTACAGATAAGATATATAAAATGCAGACGTTATAACGTGCAAACAAAGAAAACTATGTTCACTGAGTTAAATGAAATGCAACAGAACATTGCTAAAATATATTTCGGTGCATTGTTTTTATCATTTACCTGTTTTCCTATTAGGTAAGTAATAAATATTGACGTAATTTAAATGGTTTTATTAAACATTTGCAAACAAGTTTATGTTATTTAGATAATGCACATACATGCTATTTCAATTTATCTGATCATAACCCTAACCCCTTTTGTTTTAAACATTAGCACTAATTGCACGCGTTTGAAGGTTTACATGTACAGTACTGTCAACGCGGATCCCATATTTGACCGCGCTCCCCTGCACGGTTAGTTAATCCTTTACGTGTTACACCATTTGTACAAACACAGTGTCAAGCTTTAAATTAATTATCAATTGTCACAAACAGTGTTCAATGCCAAATACTTTATTGTTAAACATACTATTTTTTTTCTCTTTTTCTACACTTGGATACCTTGTGCAGCTTGCGGGCTGATTTGATTGACAGGTGAAACACGTAGACTCATACTGAAACTGAATGATGGATTCAGCCACAATGTACCTCTCAATTTTTTTTTTTTTGAAAACTAATCTTATGAATACAAAATGTTATACTTCAAATGATTGCACGTAAAATAGTGAAAATACGCCTAAAATGCATCTCTTTCTCACAAAGAATATCAAGAATGATCTTCTGTAAGATAGAAAATGGACAGTTTTTTTAACGGTTAGACAAAAACAAACGCTGTTTTACTTTTTTCTCGAATAGGTGTGAAACCCCCAAGGCATGTAGTCTTCAACCCTGGGTTTGTTGATCACTATTCACATGAAATGGTCGCGACTTATAATTAATATACATAAAAAAAAGAAATGGGTACATAAATAGTTTGCATTTAATTTTTAAAAAAATAATTGGAAATGTGTGCATTTAATAAAATGCAAATAATTAACCTCCTTCTATAACTTGTAAAAAAATAACACCTTTATGTATCGAGTTAACGACATAACTACTATAACAAGCATATATGGGTAAAATAACAGAACTACACTAATTATTGAAACCTTTTCATCTGTCTAATTCTTATGTTAACCTGAAAAATATCCTTGCGACCTTAAATTTCCAAAAAATGCTTCGCAAATAATCTTACATGATGAGCAGCTAGTGCGTTGTTTTCCAGACCGTGTATAATATAACTTGTACAGAAAAGGTTAATAAAGAACTTGTTTTCTATACGATTGCAAACTGGCTGAAAGTTTGATGAAACTAAATTGCACGGACTTAAATCTGCAAAATCATTTCATTCATTTAATGTACCTGGTTCACAGTTTATGTAGATTATACAGATGAAGATAACTCGCGTTTCAGTCTAAAACTTTTGTTTACCTGTATTTTCTCGTGAAGACCGCGGTGATGTTGACTTGCTGGACGACTCTACTGCAGGAGTACGCGGTTTTACCTGAGACACTTGTTCTCAACCGCGTTGCAATTTGGACGCGTACGGCGGGGGTATGCGAAAAATAAGTTGTCAGCATTGACGTTACTGTATTTTCTTTTATCTAGATGATTTAACCCAAATTAAATAAACGCGACCTAAGTATCACGTTTGGCATGCAATTCTATTTTTATTCTATTTTGAAATGAAACAAGACATTGCTTGCTTATTTGAATATTCTCATTCCTCCTTGCTGTTTAATTCTTCCTCTAAATTTTATAGAGATCCGTGATTGCTCTGATCCTGTTTTTATTCTTGTTTTATACTTTTGATTTTGTAACACTGTTTGGTATCAAGAAATTTTAATTCCCGATACTGATGTAATTAAAAGCGAGCAAAGTGAGCTTTAAGAACCAGTGTGCGCGGGGAAAAGAACGAGCTAAACCTACAGTTCATCAAACACATTTTTTTGTCTACGTCCCATAATGCTCTCTAATGTTTTCAACCAGGGTGCTATGCCAAAAATGGCCGACTTTTAACTCGTAATTTACGGTGTCTTAAAGTTTGAAGACACGTTTTAAGTACTGCATATGCTTTGGAGAGACTCAAATGATTTGTTTCATGTTTCCATACCTTCGTATTGAGTCGAGATACGTAAACAAAGACGAACAAATTCATGGATGACGTCACAGTGCCCTCGCGCTATATTTCTCGCGATAAATTTAGAGGTAGATCAAACATCTGTAATGAACGTAATAGCTATTTCAGTATAGACTGCGATACCTGCCTCATTGACATAAGATATGTTTTCATTTTTTATATAGAGATTATATAAATATATACTAGCAAGAGCTATATTTTAGTGTTATATTGATCCATTTTTAAGCTAATTGTGCATGCATGAACAGTAGGCAGTTAAGTATATGGGTAGGGAGGAAATAAACAATAGGACTTTTTGAACTAAATAAAAAGGAATAAAATGAAAAAATAAAGTTAAAAAAAAATAAAAATACACACCTACAAACAGGGATCTCTCTCTCTCTCTCTCTCTCTCTCTCTCTCTCTCTCTCTCTCTCTCTCTCTCTCTTGGGGTAGGGGGGTTGCTCTGTATGTATCATAACCATTAAAATTAGTACCTTTTTGGCATACTTGTTGTAGAGCAATACTCTAAAAAATTACCTGACGTTCGTTGATACCTAAACTATATAACACTAGGTTGACAATGATGCAAGGTATGTGTAAGACAAAATTCTAACTTAAATTTAAGACAGTTTCATGATCCCGGAGCCTGGGGTTCGTAACATAAAGGATACTTAAGTCTAAGACGGTGCTTAATTAGGACTTATGTACATTCTTAGACTTAAGTCTGTAACTAGCAGAGTGCTTAGCTAGGACAATTTACCTAAATCTTAGTCTGCAGGCTCCGGGATCATGAAACTGTCTTAAATTTAAGTTAGAATTTTGTCTTAAATCTAAGATTTAGACTTAGTTAAGATTGCTTACTTAAGTGGATCACAAAACGATCTAAGAAAAAACTTAGCTAAGATTTGTCTTAGCTAAACTCCATAGTAACTCGATCGCGCGATTTTTCGAAAGAATTTGTTAAAAGTGGAACTCTTCTTCTTTTGAAGATTCCTATCGGCTGCATCGTAAACATTATCATATATCACAAAGTTTAAAAAAATTATATTTAAAAGATGCTTCACACAAATATTAGCATAGTTTCTTACTGGATAACATATCAGTCATTATACAGACGTGTTTACACACTTTCACTTTAACAAAGGGAAATAACTTCAATAGCAAGTGCACAAAGGGGAAAAACCTAGACTATAAATAGAAAACCCGAGGACGAGGGAGCAACCTTCTTTGCTGATTATTTCTTCTTAAAAATCCAACGAGTGTCGCCATTTTGAACTTACATAGTAAGAATCTATAAACCTAAGTCTGCCTAATAGCAGTCTTAAGATTTAAGACAATATTTCAGACTTAACCCTAAGTCATTTTTTTGTGATCCACTTTAAGAACAATCTTAAAATTTAAGTGCAAATTCATTGACTTAAGTCTGACTTAAAATTTAAGACAGTTTCATGATCCCGGAGCCAGGTAGAGGTGACTTAAGTATGTCTTAAGTATTGTTTTCATACATTTAGAAGATCCATTGTTTATTATTTCAATTGAGCATTTAAAAAAAGTGTATTTATCACTTATTTACACAAAATCAATATTTTTAATAATGTTCACGAATATGAATGTTTTGATTTAAGTCATATACATTTTAACAGTGGTTGTAAAGAGCTCTAACATGTTCCATATTGTATGCAACTGGGCTGCTAAATAGGTTGACAACACGTAATGGTCAGTTAAAAAGTTACTATATAATTATGTTAACTCCCAAAACTTGAGATACTAAAAAAAAGACAAACCCTTTTCGATTTTATAGACGACGATTGCCTCATTTCATTACCATGTATATCGACTTCACGATGAGCGTTAACTCAGAGTAATGATCTGCCCCGGCTTTATTTTGCCACGGCCCGGGTTTGCGTACCCATTTTACCAAGACTCGTATTCCATACATCTAAAACGAGGTTCTCTGTTTAAAGCAGCCATGACATTCTACGAAAAAGGGTCGATCTGACTATGATGAATTTGCTTGTTGTGCAACAGTTCGCGAATGAAGGGAAATTTTGAAACATGCAAAATATATTGGTGCCGATTTTGTGAAGTAAATTGAGGCTAAATATTTCAATGCGTTGACAGTTTTCACACATGACGTTGGTGTTAGCTTGTTCTGATTTTCGTTTCGTTTTCATTATTTATGCTTTGTAACCTTGGAACTATCGTCTGTATTTCGTGATTTTTACGTATCAAATCAGAGACTTCGGTAAATCAAACAGTTAACTGTTTACCTGCGCAAATTAAGAAAAATCTGATGTATCAAAAAAGTACTGAAATACAATTCATTCGGTAATTCGGCATTATATTTTGCGTAATGGTAGATTAATGCAATATATAGGTTTTGTTGAGATGCTCGGCATTTTCTCGAGTTTATTCAGTTTAAATAGAGTTTGATATCGCTGTCGGAAATATGTAGGTATATACATGTACATGTATATATATAATTCATTTCGAGAAAATAAATTGTGTTCTTTATTTGTTATAGTGCATGTTTCTTGTGTTTTAATTGTGTACAATTTCTATTTACTAACCATATTTGAGTGTTAAGCTTCGAATTATAAGCAAGATACAGAGATTTGCTCACAATTCTATGTTTGTACACAGATTTTAAAAACTAAAGATTAAAAAAGTAAAAAAAAATTGTCAATATTTATTAAGAAAATTTTCAAAGTCTCTTCTTCCAGAAACCAACTTAAACAACTTATTGTATTGTAAACTTAACCTTTTTTAGCTCACCTGAGCCAAAGTCTTCTTCTCAAAAACTATTCGGCCAGGAAAGCTCAAATTTGAGTGGAAGCATCCTCAGATAGTGTAGATTCAAGTTTGTTCAAATCATGGTCCCCGGGGGTAGGATGGGGCCACAATAGGGGGATCATGTTTTACATAAGATTAATAGAGAAAATCTTTAAAAATCTTCTCAAAAACTATTAGGCCAGAAAAGCTCAAATTGAAATGGAAGCATCATCAGGTAGTGTAGATTCAAGTTTGTTCAAATCATGATCCCCGGGGGTAGGGTGGGGCCACAATTGGGAGATCAAGTTTTACATAGGAATATATAGAGAAAATCTTTAAAAATCTTCTTCTCAAAAACTATTAGGCCAGGAAAGCTCAAATTTGAGTGGAAGCATCCTCAGATAGTATAGATTCAAGTTTGTTCAAATCATGGTCCCCGGGGGTAGGGTGGGGCCACAATTGGGGGATCAAGTTTTATATAGGAATAATAGAGGAAATCTTTTAAAAATCTTCTTCTCAAAAATATTTGGCCAAGAAATCTCAAATTGGCATGTAACCATCCTTAGGAAGTGTAGATTCAAGTTTGTTCAAATCATGGTCCCTGGGGGTAGGGCGGGGTCACAATGGGGGATGAATTTTTATAGATAGAGAAAATCTTTAAAAGTCTTCTTCTCAAAACTATTAGGCCAGGAAAGCCCAAATTTGAGTAGAAGCATCCCCAGATCATATATTCAAGTTTGTTTAAATAATAGTCCAGGGGTAGGGTGAGGCCACAATGGGGGATGAATTTTTACTTAGGAATATATAGAGAAAATCTTTAAAAATCTTCTTTTTAAAGAATTTTTGGCCAGAAAGGGTTTACACTTGTGTAGAGGCATCCTCGGGTAGTGTAAATTCAAGTTTGCAAAATCACAGTCCCTAGTGGTAGGGCGGGACAGTGATGGCGGTTTGAATTTTAACATAGGAATATAAAGAGAAAATCTTTAAAACTATTCTGGGAAAGTGTTCGGTTCAAAACTCAGTGCTTAGTGTGAAAGCAGAGGTTATGCAGATTTAAGTCTGATGAAACCATGATTCCCTAGAGAAAAATGGGGGGGGGGGTATTTAGGAATAGAGAAAAATATTCTTACAGGTACAACAACAAAACGGGCTTGGTATTTACCAAAGAATAAGAGGTTGATAAGAATTGGCAGATTTTCAATTTTTTTTAGCAAGATCTACTGTACTCAGTTGTCAAGATATTTTGATACTGTAATGCTAATTTGATCAGAATTAAGGCAATTGTTGCTCAGGTGAGCGATGTGGCCCCTGGGCCTCTTGTTTGATTTGTTTTAATATTTTGGTAAAACATGTACGTTAAACAGCTAACACCGATTCAAAAATTTCCACAGCGTCTATGAAAAACTGACAACTGCACTCGTTACATTTATGCAACTCTATGCATATATATCCTCACGAGTTTCACACTCCGACTCTCAGCCTCAAAATTTTTTTTTCATCATAAAAAAGTTAAATTTTGCTTTTGAACCTTTTAAATGATATTAAATTAAAAAATATATTGATGGTATTCCTGATGCAAGTTGACATCATTTTAAAAAAAATGGTTGTACTGGTGCATCGGTGGCTCCACCTCTTTACTTATATTACGTAGATCTCCATGGAACCACTAAAACAAACACTTGTTAAACAACTGTTCATGATCAAAAAATTAACACTAGAAGACGAATGTTGTAAAAAGCAGTTTTGTGGTACGAAAAAAATCCAGTTTAGAGTCATGGTACATGGCTGAGGATCTGAAATTGTTGTTAGGTCATGGCTCTGAGATTGTTAAAGTGGGGATCATTATACATGTAGATCCTTATAATTGCTTCTAAAAAAAGACCTTAAGAAATGACTTCATTTACAATTTATTCTGACTATGATATGTCTGACACCTTTACTGTCTGATATAGACCGACTCTATGGTCAATAGTTGAACGCCCAGCAAGCGTGTCCATGAAGACCGCTCACTGCACGGTCGACCTCACCAGTACTGCCCATGCGCCCATGCGACAATTAAAGGTTACACGGGACAGATTTTTTGATACAATTCAGGGGATGCGTGTCTTCGGAGCTCTGTAACTAGGATTTCCTCAGTTCCCATTCCACAGAAATACCTTTAATTCACTCTTTATAAGGCCAATCACCAATTTCTGAAGAAAATTACTCGTCAAAACCTGTAAAATTCTCTACATACTGGTTTTTATGAAATTTTGATCCTTTCATATTTTGATATTTTCATGATTTTTTAGCTTTTAAGACCTCCCCCATTTTTGCAAAGGGTTGACCTTCCGTACCGCGTGCATGTTGCACTATCACATGTATAGTTTACAATGTCCCATCCCCCTACTTTTCGTGTTATTTTACCTACCGTCTGTAACTTGCAATTTCACTGTGTAAAGTCAACACAAGTCATAGCCGCAGGTTTCGCATTTTACTTCTGATCCTCATGTACCTAACACATGGGGCCTACATATTGCATATCAATTTCAACAAGTGACACCCCTCTAACTTATGATAATCATTAAAAATCATTTCATGAATTTTAGCAACACTCATAAGCCTTCAAGTACAGTAACTCTCAATTTTACAAAAATATTGACCAGGTACTTTATCCGAAACTGTCCCTTGTTACTTACACTAACATTCTCTGAAAAGTAATCTTGTCTTAAAATTAAAAAGCTTATGCTATTTATGAGAAAAAGTACACCACATTTTGCCAATTCCATTGATATTTAAGAAAATACGGCCTTTTAAGTGAACCCACCATTTCCACTTTCCTCTATTTAACATAGATTCATAGGGCTCTCCATAAATAAAGCATCTTTACCTAATCTTTTAGAGGTCAATTGTTACGTATAAAATGTTTGCAGTGTTTAAAATTAGCATTTAAAAAAAACTAAGATTCTACGCTACCTCCCTACCCCAATGAATAAAGATTGGCGGTTTTTTTCCTCTTTCAGGTTTTCAAGATTTTTAGATACTAGGTTTCATTATCTTCCCCCATTTTTCAATAGGATGCTACTTGCCTGAATTGTTATACCCTATACAGACCATAGTTGTATGGATGAGCATAGAATAAACCAGAATGCAGATTTTCAATTTTTAATCAATATTCAAGAATTAGTCTGGATCATTTTCAAGCATAAGCAATCTTGCTCGGAAGATGTATATGTATCTAAGGATAAATGACACCAGTCAAGTTGTATTTTTCTTTAACATATTTGAAAATATTAGGTGTTCATTGGTTTTCCCCCCCCCCCCCTTCCCCCAGAAATCATTTATGATTTATATAGATGAACTAATTACCAATTAGATATACCTTTTAAGGTTTTAGGTATGATTATGACCTGTCCGTCAGTCAGTCAATCCTGTATTTTTGTAAACGCAACTCCTCTAAAACTGTCGAACGTATTTTCGCGAAACTTTGAAGTTATTTATTAATAAGAACAATTTGTGAATGTGCATAAATAACAGAGAATTCCGATTTCTTAAATATTGTTTTGAATTTTTCCCCTCTTGAACTTAGAATTTTGATTCTATATTGAACTAAGTAATAAACAGTTTGAAAGTGCAATAATTATTCATATTTAACCCTGCAATGATTTCGTTGAAACTTTGTAGGTATCCAAGACACAATGTGTAGATTTCAATCTTACTTGGGAAATCTGGTATCTAGATTTTTCTTAGAATTTCGGCCATTTTGAACTTAGAGGTCTTATTTTGAACGTAGTGATGAACAATTTAAAAGCACAACTCCTCTTTAATCACTGCAAGGATTTTGTTGAAAATTTGTAGGTATTTAGGACACTATGCGTAAATGAGCATTATACCAGGAAGTTCCGTTTCCATTAATTTTCTGGGAATTTTGGCCCTTAATTTGGAATTGAGAACTTTGTGGTTAATAAAGAAATAGATAATAAGTATGCATATTAATTTGCAGGAAGTTTTAACTGATAAATTTTTGCAAGTTATGCCGTTTTTCAAATTATTTTGGTATTTAATGCTTACCCTGCCATTCATTATATGTGTATCATTGTCTTTTCCACGAATAGCATTTTACGGAATTATTAGCCATTTTAGTGTAATATTTCATATTCCCGAGAAAGTACACATAATGTAGAAGTAATGTGTACACACTCAAGTATATGACAATTCCGAGCTGGACAATTTAACAGCTTTCTATATACCAGTTCGAATTTTCTCGGTCCCGAAAATATACATGTACATGTATTACATGTCAGTACAATCATCTTTTTTAAACTCAGATTGCTCCTTTATACGTCTAATTACATGTATCGTTAATATAATTCTTTATTTTATATTATGTTACAAACAGTTGTGATTGTGAAGAGGATGTAAATAACAATAAAGTTTTATTAAATGAACCACCTATTTTCTTTTCTTTTGGATGACAGATGTCTGAGACCACAACTGGTGAAATCCCTTCCTTTATTTCATTACACCAATATGCAAAAGCTAACAAAAAGGTAATCTCACATAGGTGTTCTCTACGAGATTTATTTCATTAGAACCGCTACTTTTGTAATGGTCATCATTATCAATATTTCTCCTGGGAGTCGAGGCAGATAACAAAACATCCATAAGCAATGGCTGAAATCTCAACATTTCATTTGTAATGCATAACCAGTTGAAATATACAAGATTTTCATATGATGTAGAACTTAAATAAGTTAATCTTTTTTCTGTTATGCATTTAGCATCATCTTCAATTTTTTGAAGAAACAACATCCACATGGACTGTCTTAGCTCATTGCAGCCAGGGAAACATGCTAGGGTAACTGTTGAAATTGACACCCTTCGAAAACCATTGTCAATCTCCGCTTCGCGTCGGTTGACAATAGTTTTCTCGGGGTGTCAATTTCAACAGTTTACCCTCCTAAATAGGCACTATTTATATAGTGCTATTAGTATTTTCTTTTTGTCTCATACGTGTGGTGTATATTACCCATGTGATAAACCTTTGCTATATCAAACGGGTGATGCTTTATCAAATACTTCCGGTCCGAACTATTTTTGACACAGCCCCTCGTCTCAACGCTTCAGTGACATATTTTTGAAGTTTTGATAATAATACTTTCAACATAACTATATCTACTACAAAAGTTGATTTAAAATGGATTTTGGCAAAGATTTAAATTAGAAATATGAAGGAAAACACAAAACTGCGTAGCATAGGCGTCGGAACCGGGGAAGGGGGGCGGCTGGCTTAGCCCCCTCCCCCTTTTTTTTGCAAAGTTATACATAACCGTAACCAAAATACCCTTTAATTTTTTTGTTTGTCAAGATTTTTTATATTAAGTTTAGTTAGCCCCCTTACAACTTTCAATTTGCTTTGTGAAGTTAATAAAACTGCAAATTACGTTAACTATCAATGAGTTCATACTGACGACGCGATGAAAACAGAGCGTTCTGGTTGTGTTTACACACAAGACCTTACCAAAATAATGTTTCATTAGACTTTTATTCTACCACCAGTATTTGCATCCGTATTCACTATTTTTATTTCGAATCATTAGGCTAGTGTTTGTTTTATAGAACACCAACAACCGTTCCTCGTTCGAGTCAATTCAAACTAACGAGCATTTCCAACTTGTGTATGTCAATAAACTTGATTATTCAAGTCTTCTGATCAGTATTTCATTTAATCAAGTAAATAAGCCGTAAGAAAAATTATCTAGAGCTAAAAATTCATTTCAAAATTCATTAAAACAGTAAGACTTATCTCAGAAATGACGTACTAAATTGTATTGCGCAAGGTCACAATAATCGCATAACACAACGTTGCATCATCGTTTTTAATTTTGAAAAAATCCATTCGGGTCATATAAGGGACTGTCTCGAAAGCTTCAAATTATAAATCAAATTGTATGAGATAAATAGAACATCTATAATTGTGTGATTTGTGTGATTTTATATTTGCTTTATCCAACTCGTTGAAATGGTTATATTCGCTCGGCAAGCCTCGCGAATATATACACCATTTGAACTCGTTGGATAAAGCAAATATAAAATCACACAATATACGAGGGTTGTCCCAAAATAATGTAGACAGGACACATAACTGATAATTTGTTCACTGCAATTTCAGTAGACTTCTATGTTTTCTTCAATGACCCTTTGGCAAACAATACTGAAAAATTCAAATCTGTACTTTATTTATTTCTCGATAAAATGAATAATTATTAACAACAAGTTTTGTCAGGCGGCGCAATGTGCGACGTCGTAAATTTCCAGTTTTACGTTGTTGCTAAACCCTCAACATCGTTTTACGATAACATTTACGTTTTATTTCCGAAAATGTCTTAGAAAAAATATCATCTTTGAACATGTACCCTGAGTGCACAACATATATTTCTAGTTTGGTTGTTGTTTTTTTAATATTTTCTAAGTATAAACGATCTGCCAGCTCCAGACTTGTCCTGTATTACTTGTTGTCTAACGTCCGTCTTACCGAAATGTGTCGTTCTGCATTTTGACGTCCATTGATATCATTCGGGGTTTCTTTTATTCACTTATTGTCATCATACTTGTTCAAATATTTTCAATGTTGTTTAACCACTTATTCACAAAACGCATTTCTAATCGATTTTGTTAATTTCATTTACTTCCAAAGCCGCTTAGGATTTATTTCATGGTTTTTACAAAATTGTATCAGTTACTGCTGCGCCGCCTTAAACGCTGACATCGTCATTTTATTACGAATTAATTTTTCAACTTGTCACAAAACGCGCTATATAATATTTAAAAGTTTTGTTACAGCCAAAATATTTTATGAGTAAATAATAGAATTATTATCAAATATCAATGTATATTTTATTTGAATTTTTTCATTCAAAAAGTACTTTTCCTAGCAATTTTCATTTCATTATTTTGATTTTAACTTTTTGTTTTCGACATTGCGCCGCATGTCGAATTTCTGATCTAACATGCTTTCATTTCACTAATTTAATTTCAAACAATATTTGATTTTAAAACATTATTTGAATGCAAATTTCTTGAACCCTTTGTGGCATAAATTTCATCTTCCTTTGTCTTCGATTAACTGAATAACACCACTTGTCTACGCTATTTTGGGACAACCCTCGTACATATGTAGATATCCTCTATATGATAAATAATCAGAAATAATACCATAACGAGTAAATAAAGGTTTGTACGTAGAACCACAAAGACATATAGTTCTTACCTTACAGAAATCTTAGAAACATGAGGGTTTTTTTTCCAATTCTAATTCAAATTAAGAGAAAGGTAAATTTTATTCTGGTTTTTACTTTTAGTCATATTAAATAACAGAAAGTACGCTTGGTAACATTGGCTAATGAATTTGATTTTCTCATTGAATTAGCATTTACCAAAGACAGTTATTATTTTCTATACAATTGTAGGTACCCCAAAAAAAACCGGGCGCCGGAACCTATTGTAGAGCATCAAGAATGCATGTAACTAGTACAAAGGTATCATCATTCAGACGTTAGTTCATGAAACTCAAATAACACCTGATTGAATTGGAATGCTTTAAGGCATTAAGAGACGGGGAGAGAAAGGGAGTAAGAGAGAGAGAGAGAGGATTTAGAGAGTAAGGAGGGGAGAGTGGAAAGAGAGTGGTAGTAAGAAAATGAGAAGAGTGGATGCATTTGGGGTGAGGAGGGGGAGTGAGAGAGAGGGAGTGGGGAGATAGGAAGTGAAAGATTGGGGAGAAGGAGAGAGGACGGAGTGAATGAGAGCGTGAGGGAGGAGAAGGAGTGAGAGAGAGGAGGGGGAGTGATAGAGTGGGTAGAGAAAGAGTGGGGAGAGAGGAGGAGTGAGAGTGGAGAGAGTGGGAGAAGCAAGAGAGTGAAAGATCGTATACCTATAGAACATATACCCTTTTTCGCCCTGTGCGGTATGAATTTGCCTACCCATGTGATATAAACACCCTGGAGTTTATATCACATGGGTAGCGATATCCCGATCTCGGAGTGTGACGTCAAATATTTACGTCGACGTCAACATGCAGCTGGTGCAAAAAATTCAGGGAAGTTTACCAGAGATGAAATATATAGACAAGGAGCGATTTGTTTACAATAACATTCATCACATGACATTTGTAATGTTTCTTTAATATTTTCTATAAGTATATGATATAAAAATTATAACATGGCAATTTTTATATTGCATCCTTTTATTCTTAACAATTATCAATCATCACATGATTTTTTTTATTGCTTCTTTAATATTTGATAAATAATCTGCTGTCGGGCTGATATACAGTGACCTCGGACTAATATAGAATGCAATATAAAAATGGCTATTTAATAATCTATATACAGTACCGATCAGACCCAACCTAACAGAAAGTAAACCCCAACTAAACCCTGGGTTTACTTTCTGGGTTTACTAGAGATGACCCAGAGTAAACCCAAAGTAAACACAGAATGGCCACAGAGAGTAAACCCAGTCAGAAGTACATGTACATGTATACCCCTGACAGCAGACGCTAACTGTGTATTCGGAATATACAGAGGGTAGGAGTTACAGGCAGTAGGATGGTAAGACCAATACTAGTCTACTTCACACTTCAGAGAAGACAGTTGACCTCAAAAGCAATTTTAAGTAAACCCACAGTAAACCTCGAGTAAACCCAAAATAAACCCCGAGTGGACCCAAATTTCCAAAAAGTAAACAAGTAAACCCGGGGTTTAGTTGGGGTTCACTCTGGTGTTAGGTTGGGTCCGATCGGTACTGTATATCATACAATTCTTCATGAAATTTACATACGGTATATGATACGATATGAAATAATAAAAATCATTAATTGTAATTTTCATATGACATGACAAAGTTGATCTCATAAAGATAATGCGTCATCTCGGCGAGCTTTGTAATCTTTTTTGTGCAGTATCGAAAATTCCCTGCACTTGCTGATTTTTCCCCTCAAACGCAAAACTTTCTGTTAATCTTCGCATCAAATGTTACGTATTTTATTGCATATCAATCTAATGATTTCGTTAAGCATAAGTGATAATGTCACTATTTTGTAGTAGGTCTGTAGCGACAAGTATAACAGGTAACCTTATACAATGTACATGTAACTCGAACTTGAGAACTTATGTAGAGATGAAAACATTCAAACAATACATTCAAGAAATCTTATAAGCTTCTAATATTTTAATATACTTCTGGAAATACATTTAAAACAAGTTTAATATATACATCATATTTCAACACTGAAATTACAGTAACATATATTATTAAGATACATGTAATTTAAAAATAGTCTATATCAGGAAAAAAATCCTAAAAAAGAACTACTGTACAATATTTATCTATCTAATCTAATTAACTACTTATGGGTTTTTAAATGCATTTTAATATATGTTACGAATATTTCTTATTTAGCTTTGAAATATCTTAAAATATATGTGATAAAATTGATGCATTTTACTCACTGTTAACACAATAACAAAAAATGTTAGACGAGATTTTTAAATCATATTTGGACAAATATAAACTACAAATACATAATGTTTCTATACCGTTACTATTTCTGAAATATTTATTTATCCATGTTTTATTGATGTGTCATGTGTCTATGTGATTAGTGAATAGAATTTGTGGAATGAAAAAAAAAACAATAACTATGTAAAACATCGCTCACATCGCTCACCGAAGCAACACTCGCTTTATATGGTCGTTCAAATGATATTGTGCCATGTGGCCCCTCGGTAGATTAATTCCAAAAATGAATATCCGAATTTTACACTTATTTTAGCATATACTTAATCTTTGACATATATACTTTTATTTTACCGAAAATAAGATTACATGCAATATGAATAACTAAATTTACAGTTGGTGTTCACGGTCAACTTCAGTTCCCTTTATTTTAGCCCCCCCCCCCCCTTCACTTTATAAAAAGATTTAAATACATGAGAGCATAAAGGTACATTTTCTCCCTTCACTATTTACTAGTTATTGTATTTTATTTTTAAAAATCATACATGTGAAAGAAGAAAAGTGTACCTCAATGCACCAGAATAAATGCGCTCAAGTCCTCAAATTAAAAACATTGAAAAATTTTCTCCATTATAAACGATTGTCATTTACCAGGCATGCATTCATTTCGTATGACTTGATTGAAGAATAAACTTAACTGAAAAATGTTGTCACATATGTTAAAGAGCTATAATTCAAATCAATGTATTGGCAGGCATGTCGCTCTATTGTACCAACGCCCATCCATTATTTTCATCTTTATCAAAAAACAACAAATGTCTACAAACAAAGATGATTTTCCGTTGCAATAATTTTTTACGAACAGCGATAATGCTTTTGTTCTCATAATAATAATGTGTCAGTACTATGGAAACTGTTTAAAAGGCATCGTTTTCATATACTTGTGTTCGAAAAACTATCAAAAAGAAGATGGGGGAATAAGATGGTACAACTGCCAATTTGGTTTAGTCATAAAATACAACTTCAAATTTAACACTTTTTTTCAATTAAATATATTTGATATGTTATAATATAAGTTTACAAAAGGGTAGTTTCTAACTATATTCAGTTTGAAATTTTTCAAAAAAAATGATAAGAAAAAAATAATAAATCCTAAAGTTTTGGTGGTATCGAACCTACAACCTAAAACATATGTTCTATAAAGTTACCTAATGTCTGGTGCTCTAACCACTAAGCCATTATGATTTTATTCACAACAAAATGTGTTGTTTAAATGCTTTATGAGACGTTGGCCACGGATTTACGGACTTGTATTATTTTTCTAAAACGTTCAATTGTTGGGCTACAAAATGACATTTTTAAAGTATCGTAGGTCATCTTTACACATTTTTGTTGATTAAAATCGGTTTAAATTCCATTAAACCGCATTTAGACTATACCAAATATATGGAGCTCAGACACACTCTATAAAAGAAAAGGCATTGAATTTATAAAAATGACATTATTTGGAGGTTTTGAGACACATACTCCAGTTTGAATCAACCTATTACAAAACCGATGTTACGTTAAATATACATTGTTTTTAATCATTTTCAAAACAATTATTAGATTTAATGATATTTTAATTTTGCAGTATCTAATCATTCCACATATGAGCATTTTGCATGCCTTATTTACCCATCTTCTCTGTGTAGATTTTATGCAATTCATCGTTAAAGAAGGTGCACCAGAAAGTAGTTACAGCATATCATCCTTTTGGCAAGATATTTCTATTGATCAATCAAAATTAACTTCAGCCTCAATCGTAGAATTTTAAGCAAGATACATTACTTGGTATTTTCTATTTACTAATACATGTAGAATGAACAAAAGCATGACCTCAGTTCTGTGAGGAAAGCTCTGCATCTTGCTTATACATGTAATTCGAAACTTGACACAGCTGAATATGGGTAGTAAAGAGAAAATTGTAAACAATTAAAACAAAAGAAACATGCACTAAATTAAAAACAAAGAAAGAGCACAATTTAATTTTCATAAAAAATTTATACTTTTATATTTCTAGCAGCAAAAACAATTTAGACTTAAAATGCAGAGCATCTTAACAAAACACGTTTCATTATAATCAACCATAACGTAGAGATCGTACCGAATTACCAATAGAATGTATAGTATTTACAATAAAATAAGTTGTTAGTGCATCAAATTTTGCTCATTTTGCGCAGGTATACAATTAACTGTCTGATTTACCGAAGTCTATATTTGATTCGATACGTAAAAATCCCAAAATACAGGCGATATTTCCATAAAGCATATACGGAATTCAAAACAACGTAAAAACACGGTCATGAGTGAAAATGTCAACGCATTGAAAGATTTAACCTCAATTCACTTCACGAAATCGGCACATATATATTAGCATGTTTCAAGTATCCCTTCGAACGTAAACTGTTGCACAACAGGCAAATTTATCTTTGTCAGTTTGACCCGTTTGTCATGAGTCAACATTCAAACGTGGTTGCTTTATACAAAGAACTTCTGTTTTTGATATGGAATACCGAACCCGAAGTTATAAACTGATTGATTGCGATTATCTCTTTATTTTTATTTTCGTAAATTTCTCAAATTTGAAACAGAATTCGCTGATAATTTTTGCAACTTATATTTTTCTTCCATAAGGATTATTTATGCAAAATAACGTTGAATTTGACTCAGGACTTCTTGAGATGAAGATTTATTAAAATGCACACCCCTTTTTCTACTGTTTCGATATTTTCTCCGTTTTGAATAAAGATCGGTCTTTTATTTTTGCAATTTATATTTGCCTTTTCATAAGGATGCTTTGTGCCAAATTTGGTTGAAATTGGCCCAGCGGTTTAAGAGAAGAAGTTCAAAATGTAAAAAGTTTACAGACGGACAGACAGACGGAAAGACGGACGACGGACAAAATGTGATCAGAATAGCTCACTTGAGCTTTCAGCTCAGGTGAGCTAAAAACGTTATATTATTTTTTCATCAGTTAATTGAACTCTTAATGATATCTAGTCTGAAATATTAAAGAAATTGTATTAAAAATTCAAAAAAAGTATTGTTTAACAATTGATGCATAAAAATTACATTCATGAAGTAAAAAACATGTGCAAATGTTTGTTTAAACATAAAGTCAGTCTCAGTCTCATGACCTGCATTTTGTCAATTTATGAAAAAATATGATTGATCAAATGTCATTCTTGTGACTCTTTCAACTTGACAAGACACAAAAAGAGAAAAATATGAATCCGAGTCAAAAATATTACTCAAAATGTTGTCGTTTTGTCGTAGGAATTTCACAGTGCGATCATTTTCATCGAAACAACCAACCAAAGCGGGATTGACTTCCCATCCACAATCCAGATTATTGACTACGTCATTGTTTAGTAAACTACAAACAGTTTTATAACGCCTAGTCTCGAAAGCAATATAGATAGGACTAACTCCGTCTTTCGTACGTAAATTAATGTCTGCTCCATTATTCAGTAAAAGCTGTACCGTGCTATCATGACCCCTTAGACAAGCTACATAGAGAGGGCAAAGTCCGTCTTCGTCACATAAATTAATGTCTGCTCCATTATGCAGTAAAAGTTGAGCAATATTATCATGTCCCTCATTACAAGCTGAATAAAGAGGGCTGACTCCGTTTGTCATACAAAAATTTATATCCGCTCCATTTTTCAATAAAATGTGTACAGTACTTGCATGTGCCTTTAGACAAGCAACAAAGAGGGGACCTGCTCTGTTTTTGTCGGATAAATTAATATCAGCTCCATTTCTCAGTAAAAGTTCTACAATGCTATCATTTCTATTTTGACAAGCTACAAAGAGAGGAGATGATCCGGGATCCTTACTTAAATTTATATCTGCTCCATTGTTCAGTAAAAGTTGTACAGTTTTGTCGTGCCCATCGCAACAGGCAATGTAGAGAGAACTGCTTCCATCTATTACGCATGAATTAATCTCTGCTCCATTCTTAAGTAACAGTTCTACTATTCTATCATATCCGCGATAAGAAGCTATATGAAGTGGACTGATCATGCTTTGCCTAATATAAGAATTAACGTTTGCTCCATTTTTAAGTAAAAGCTGAACAGTGATGTCATGCCCTGTTTTACAAGCTTCATGTAGAGGACTGCAACCATCTCTCCTTGATAAATTAACAGCAGCTCTGTTACTCAGTAAAAGTTGAACAATCTTATCATTTTTGTTTTCACATGCAGCAAAGAGAGGACTTTTACCATCTTCAAGACACAAATTAATATCTGCTCCCATACTTATTAAAAGTTGTGCAGTGCTAAATTGTCCTTTTACACAAGCTCCATAGAGAGGACTTGGAATGCTATCATGTCTTCTATAACAATCTGAACAAATGGGACTTTCTTTGCTTTCTTCACATAAATTAATCTTCGCTCCGTTTCGAAGTAAAAGTTGCACAATCGCATCATATCCCAAACAACAAGCCCAATGCAGAAGACTCTCTCCAGTTGCTCTGCCTTCATTAATATTCGCTCCATTATTAAGTAAGAGTTGTGCCGTATTTTCATGCCCGCTTAAACAAGCTGCATAAAGGGGACCATGTCCGTCTTTTTTAAATAAATTTATAACTGCCCCATTATCTAATAACAGTTGTACAGTACTATAATGTCCGTTAGAACAAGCGACATAAAGGGGACTGGAACCGTCTTTCGTACAGAAATTAATGTCTGCTCCATTATTCAATAAAAGATGTGCAACTTCATCATATCCGTTTGAACAAACTATATAGAGAGGACCAGTTCCATTTTTTCTGCACATATTCGTGACTGCTCCATTTCGAAGTAAGAGTTGTAAAATGTTATAATGATTGCTTAAACATGCAGCGATTAGTGGGCTAGTACCGTCACAATAGCATAAATTTATTTCTGCTCCAGTTGCTATTAAACGTTGTACAATGCTAATATTTCCTTTTTCACAAGCAATAAGGAGAGGACTGATACCAATTTCCGAACATAAATTAACGTCGGCCAAGTTGTTCACTAAAACTTGAACAATGCTCTCCTGACTATTGAAGCAAGCTAAATGCAGAGAACATATTCCATCATTGTTGCAAATATTTACGTCTGCTCCTTTAATCAGCAAAGTCTGAACAATGTCGTGATGCCCGGCTATACAGGCTGCAAAGAGGGGACTAGCATTTTCCTTCGTACATAAATTAACATCCGCTCCTTTATTTACTAAAAGATGTACGATCCTATCATGCCCGTTTATACAAGATACATAGAGAGGACTTGCTCCGTCTTCTGAACATAGATTCATATCTGCTCCTTCATTCAGTAAAAATTGTACAATATCAAAATGTCCGTTACAACAAGCTGCATAGAGGGGACTGATGTTATTATTTTTGCATAAATTTATGTCTGCCCCATTATTTAGAAGAAGCTGTGCAGTGCTAAAATGTCCGTTTTCACAAGCTGCATACAGTGGCCCTGAATAATTCTTTGAACATAAATTGATATCAGCTCCATTATATAGTAAAAGCTGGGCGGTACTATCATATCCGTTTTGACAAGCGACATAGAGAGGACTGAATCCGTCGATAAGACATAAATCTATTTTTGCTTGATTACCAAGTAAAAGTTGTACAATGCTATCGTGTCCGGTATAACAAGCTAAAAAAAGCGGACTGGTTCCGTCTTCCGAGCACAGATTTATGTCTGCTTTATGACTGAGTAAAAGCTGTACAGTGCTATTATGTCCATGGAAGCAAGCTACAGAGAGAGGACTGATTCCGTTTTTTTTACATAAATTTACATTTGCTCCATTACTCAGCAAAACTTTTACTATGTCATCGTGTCCTAATACACAAGCTGAATAAAAAGGACTGATTCCATTTTCATTGCATAAATTAATGTTTGCTCCATTCTTCAATAATATATTTACAATTTTTTCTTCTCCATTGACACAAGCTACATTGAGAGGACTGCATTTTCCTTCCCTACTGAGATTTATTTCTGCTCTATTTCTGAGTAAAAGTTCTACAGTACTCTGATGACCTTGAAAACAAGCAACAAAAAGCGCACTTAATTCGTCTTTTATACATATATCTATGTCTGCTCCATTATTCAGCAAAAGTTGTGCAGTTGTATCATGTCCGTTTCTGCAAGCTGCATAGAGAGGACTGACCCCTAAATCACTGGTTAAATTGATGTTTGCTCCTGCTTGAAGTAAAAGTTCCACAATGCTATTTTGTCCTTTGCAGCAAGCTTGATAAAGAAGGCTTACTCCGTTTTTCTTGCTTAAATCAATATTTGCTCCATTATTCAGTAAATGTTTTACAGTACAGTCATGTCCGTTAACACAAGCTGCTTCAAGAGGACTGACGTTGTCTTTCTTGGATAAATTAATGTTTGCTCCATTACGTAGTAATAGTTGAACAGACATATCATGACCGTTTTGACATGCTATAAAAAGAGGACTAGATCCATCTTTTGTAGATACATTAACATTTGCTCCTTTACTCAATAAAATATTCATAGCGCTATCATGTCCATGTTGACAAGCTATATAGAGAGGACTTGCCCCTTCTTCGTCACATAGGTTAATGTTTGCTCCATTACTTAGTAACATCTCTATAATGCTATCATGTCCATTTTGACAAGCAATAAAAAGAGCACTAGCGCCGTTTTTCGTGCATGATTTAATATCAGCTCCATTGTTTAATAAAGCTTGAACAGTTTTATTTCTCCTTGTTTCGCTTGATATTCCATGGTTATCAATTTCATTTTCACTGCAATTATTACCACAAGCTAACAATAAAGAGAAACGTGCTGAATTGTATGATAGATAGAGAAACGTGCTGAATTGTATGATAGAAAATGGAACGGAAAAGCAATACATGCTTTCTCCGACTCCCCCTTTAGCAGAGGCGTTTCCGTTTTGTTCAATAAAGAATGTAATATAGATATATTAAATGTGCATAAGTCAAATGATGGAAGAAAACTTCTGGTAAATGCTAAAATAGATGAAACTTTACTTACAATTGTTAACTTATATGCTCCCAATAAAGAAAGTGATAGAATAACATTTTTTAACTCGCTAAATACATTTATTTCTTCCCATACTCCACAAGATAGTAAACTAATCATCGGCGGTGACTTCAATTGCAATTTAAATAAAGAAAATGACAAATCCTGTAAAAAGTTAAGTAAACTAACAAATAAGCTGGACCTAGTCGATGTGTGGCTGAAAAAAAATCCAACGAAAAATGGGTATACATGGTGTGATGCAGAAAATTCCCCGAAGAGTAGAATAGATTACATTTTTGTGCGCAATGATACAATTGATTATGTAAAAAATATTGTTGTTCGAAAATTACCAGGTACTCATAAAAAAAACACGCGGTTAAGTGACCACAGGTTAATAAAATGTAATTTAAATTTTAGTAATTTGGAGAGAGGTAAAGGATACTGGAAATTAAATATCTCGCATCTAGAAAACGAAGACTACAAACGCGGAATCTTAGAATTATTCAAAAACATAGATGACTCATTAGATCCAATATCAAAATGGGAATCCTTTAAAATAAAGGTTCGTGATTATTCCATTAATTACGCAAGACAGTCCAGAAACAATGTAAAATATAGAATAAAATTGATTGAGAAAAGGATAGATGATATAGAAAATTTACCTAGCGGAGATATTGATATGAATGAAAAAAGAAAACTTGAAAAGGAATTAGATTACATGTACGATGAAATAGCTAAAGGAGCGCAGATTAGATCTAAAGCAAAATGGATTAACGAAGGTGAACGAAATACAAAATTCTTTTTAGGTTTGGAAAAGAAACATCAAGCTAACAATACAATATTAGAAATAAAAACCGATAACAAAACTGTAGCAAGTAATGGCGAAATTATAGAGGAAATGTGTCACTTTTATGAAAACTTATATACAAGTAAATCTATTAAAAATGATGATATAAATGCTTATTTAAATGACGTGGAATGTCCAAAACTTAGCAATAGTGAAAAAGAATTTTGCGACTCATTACCTACAATTGATGAATGCGCAGATGCAGTCAATAATTTGAAAAATAACAAATCCCCGGGTTTAGACGGTATACCGGCTGAATTTTATAAATGTTTTTGGAAAACAATTGGACCACTCTTTTATGAAGTTTTACTAAGTATTTTCGATAAACAGGAACTACCCTTTTCACAGCGGTTAGCTCTTATCACTCTTTTATTTAAGAAAGGGGACAAAAATAGCCTTAAAAATTACAGACCATTAAGTTTAACAAATACCGACTATAAAATTTTAGCTTTTGTCCTTGCCAAAAAATTACAAACAGTTATTGATAAACTGATTAGCAAGGAACAATCAGCATATATAAAAGGCCGCTTTATAGGCATAAATGCAAGATTAATCTTAGACATCTATGAATACTGCATGGAAAACAATAATGAGGGTTTATTGCTATTTTTAGATTTTGAAAAAGCATTCGATTCAGTCGAGTGGAATTTCCTTTTCCGAGTTTTAAAACAATTTAATTTTGGGGAAAATTTTATTTCATGGGTCAAAATTCTTTACACAAATCCAATTTTTAGAGTTAAGAACAATGGATGGATTTCTAAAACTTGCAAAATGAAAAGAGGCATAAGACAAGGGTGTCCTATCTCAGCACTTCTATATCTGTTTGTCGCGGAAATATTGGCTTATAAATTAAAACACAATTCAGAAATTCAAGGAATAAATATATCAAACATGGTAGACGATTTAAAAACTATACAACATGCGGATGATGTCACTTTAGCCTTGAAAAATATTTCTTCTTTAAATGTTGCAATAAGGACTGTAGAAGAATTCTGTAAACACGCTGGATCAAAAGTTAATATAAACAAAACGCAGTGTATACTACTTGGTAGTTTAAAAGACAAATATAATAATATTAGCGGCATAGATGTAACCAACGATGCTGTTAGATGTTTGGGTATTTACATTGGACATAACAAAAATCAATGCTATGAACTTAATTGGTTACACTCTTTTCAAAATATGGAAAAACTGTTCGAATCCTGGAAAAAAAGAAAATTAACTATATTTGGAAAAGCATGCATTGTTAATTCACTAGCTATATCTAAAATAATTTATGTGGGTTCTATTTTACCCATGCCTGACCCTGAGTATATTAAACAACTGAAAAAGAGTATATTTAATTTCATTTGGAATAAAAGAGATAGAATAAAAAGAGATACTGTAATTGGAAGGCAAGAAGAAGGCGGTATAGGAGTTGTTGATATTGAGTCGAAGTTTAAGGCCTTGAAAGCTGCATGGTGTAGAATATTGATTGACAAAACATGCATAATTAACAAAATAGTTGATAGTTATCTAAGAATTTTAAATGTAGATATCAATTATGTATTAAACGTATCGGAGACTAATAACTCAAATTTTGAAATAATTGTTAAACTTCCTATTTTTTATAGAGAAGTATTTTGTAGTTTCAATGATTGTAAAAAAACCATTGACATTAATAAATTATCTGATATAAATTTTGCTAAACAACCAATTTGGAACAATATTTTATTTCAATTTGATAATAAAACAATCTGTCATAAAAGATGGATTCAAAGCGGCATATTGTATGTAAAGGATCTTTTTAATGCTGATGGCCAATTCAAAACGCCTCAAGAATTATCATGTACTCTAAAACAAAAAGCTAACTGGATGTGTGAATATAGAATAGTTAGAAATGCAATATATAAAAAATCTTTAACATTTGATATGAAATGTTGTCAATATATACAAAAAGTATCCAATTGTGATTTTCTTTTTATTAATGGTTTACATTGTATTGAAGACAAGAAATGTAAATTTTTTTACGAAAATTTATTGTTCAAAAAATTCAAACCTCCCTGTCACCAGGCATTGTTTAAAAGACTGTTTTCAGTGGGAAAAGAATATTGGAATGACATATACAAAAACAAAGTAAAAGATATATATGA
This sequence comes from Magallana gigas, assembly GCF_902806645.1. Lineage (NCBI taxonomy): Eukaryota > Metazoa > Mollusca > Bivalvia > Ostreida > Ostreidae > Magallana > Magallana gigas. Next base: position 18,675,334 of record NC_047562.1, on the reverse strand, counting down.
CAAACGAATATGTGAATTTAACTACAAAATGCTGAACAATACAGTGTGCTGTAACAGCTTTCTTTTTAAATGCAAATATAGGTCTTCTGCTTCTTGTAATATGTGTAGCGAAAATGAAGATGTAAAACATTTGATTTTTGAGTGTGAACATGTTAAGATGATATGGTCAACTTTAAGCTTAATTATAGGATTTGATATACAGTGGAAACATGTTATTTTGGGTTTTTATTTTGAGAGAAATACAAAAATACGCTATTTTAATACTATTGTGTCATTCATAGCTTACAAGATATTTAAATATAAAATGTGTTGTAGATCTCAAAAGAAAACAGAGACATATAATGAATTAGTTTTATATTTGAAAAACAATATCAGATACAATATCGATGTACTTGTAAATATGTCAAAAATACAAATGTTTAAAATTAATATTGTGAAATTTGCAGATATGCTGTAATTGTTATAATACATGTAATATAACTGTATGACTAACTATCTTTGCCCGAGATAGTTGGATTATGTTAATGGGCTGATTTGCAATGTGAAATAAAAAAAATAAAAAAAAAAAAAAAAAAAAAAACAATAAAGGCGTCCAACCACCGTAAGCGCCTATCTTTAGATTCACATCCACATTATGTTTTATCAACTGGTCAAGAATTTCAAAATTATGAAACACCGATACAATATGAATAGGTTGAAGAAGACAATCCCATTTTTTAGTCATATTGTCTTTTGAAAACATTTCAAACATACTCATGGAACCATTGCAACAAACTGCAAGAAACAAAGAACTGAGATTAACATTGGTGTTCTTCTGCTGTATAGTATTTAAACAATGCCTGGATAATTCTGTATGACAAAATACGATAAGAGTAAAAAGAGGTGAAATTTCATTTTGTAGTTCCAAAAAAGAAAGTTTGGAAAAAAGAAAATGTTTCGATGTCGGGTCAAAGTTCTCTCTATCTATTTCAATTTCCTCACTCTTTGGCACCATTTCTAGATGTTTTGGATAATTTTCTATCATTTGTGTCAGTGCTTTTATCACTTTTTTATTCCTCAAACAGGGATTGAGAACGACATCTAATAAGCGGGATCCAACCATTTCATTAAAAAGTCTTTTTGTAAGGTCTTCTACGTATATATCACCAATATGTATCGTAAACGTGTCATTTTTTTCGTGACAATTGCCCAGTGCTACTCTTCTTCTGAGGAAGCCAATATCAGCGTATTTAATTATATCCCCAGGGTAATCTGTTCCAAATACATGGGTCGTTACCTCCATTACGAAGTCATGATGAAAATGATATGTGTCACCAATTTTCTTGACAAAAAAACCCTTTAACGATTCAAGATTGTCTCGTATAGCAGAAGGTGGTGTGCTCTCTGGTAACCCACAAAGTTTTAACGTGTCTTTATATTTGGTTTCTAATTCCTTATTTTTAAAAAGATAACTTAAACAAAGACCATTGTTAAAACGTATAAGAAGAACAAGGGCACAGTATTTTTCTTTATCTTTTTTCCTGAACCCCTTTATGTCCTCTTCCAGTACCTTTATCGGTTCTGTAAAAAAACCTATATCGTGGTTTAGGGTTTCGTGTTTGTTAGAATATAATCTACACAATAACGGAAAATATTTTTCTGTTCTCAAGATTTTGGCACAATCATTTTCAGATAAACTCACATTGGTTGTATATTTGTTCAAAATCTGCTGTTTTTCATTAACAGATAATTTATATTTGTCACTATCTATGTCTATGGTGTCTGATTGATTAACGAGATAACGTGTCGCTCTAGTATCAGAAATAATATAACTCCTACATGACATCATAAGCTTTGATGTTTTTAAGTAGGATTTTATTTCTTCCTCATATATTTGCCATGAATTATTCAACATTTCATCGAAAGACTCTTTTCCTAATGGATCATTAAAGATACAAATAGTTATATTCTTTTGAATTTGACCCGAAGAATATTCATGTACAATGTCTTCAACTTTTTTTACTCGTTTAACGTTCCAGCCCCGTTTTCTGTATTTGAGAGCAATATGTTGAATAATGGCAGACTTTCCGGACCCTGAGTGACCAGCCACAATAACCAGGTTCCTGAATTTTATATTTTTTTCTACTTGTTCACAAGCCTTTGTTCTAATAAAACAGGAGTCATCTTGATCCCAATTGTCAAATACAGCCTTTTCTATGAGTGATTCTGGAATTTAAAAAAAAAACGAAAAAAACTTTTTATTACATTAATATTGAACAAACTCGTAAGCAATAGATTTTATTCATCAGAAATACAATTAAATAAAAAAATGTTTATCAAAGCTACTTTTTCCCCATTTTTTCGATATACCGGTATACGAATCTTACAGCATTAATGTTTCTATTTAGATGGATTTTTAGCTCACTGCAGCTAAAAGTTCGAATTAGCTCTTCTGATTGCTCTTTTCTTGGTGTCCGTCTCTCCCTCTGTCTGTCCGTCTGTAGACATTTATTTTATCATTTTTACTTCAATTTCAACCACACTTGGCACAAATCATCATTGACTGAGAGAAATTAAAGTTTGTGAAAACGAATGACCAAACCGTCTTATAAAGGGGTAATTATGAATAACTGAAAACCTGTTGGTATTATTCAAAAATCTGAAATTTAAACTTGACAATGTTTGGAAGTCTCTTCAGGTGGTGTAGATTCAATTTTGTTCAAATCATGATCCCTGTGGGTAGGGTTGGGCCACAATTGGGGACGAATATTTTCATAGGAATATATAGAGAATTTAAAAAAAAAAAATTATCCCCCCCCCCCAAAAAAAAAGAGTTGGGTCACAATTGGGGATCAAATTTTTGCATTAATGCAATAATATTATTAATATTTAATATTATTCCATTAAATGATTTATATTTGACGACACGACGACATCAAAAATAAATCATTTAATGCTTATATATACATTCCCTTACTTATGAAATCTATTTTTTACTTTAATAAATCGACAGAAATTGCAGACCATAGAGGGAGTAAATTAGTAACAGCTGTTTTATAAAACCGTTTTAGACTGGTTGTCACATACACTGTTGAGTTAAGATCGATGAGCATGAAATTATCATCCATGAAAAATGACTTTGGAAATTTTGCTTTTAACAATATTGGTAAAACATGGTGCTTTGACAACATGTATGAAATATATTTTTAACCGATAGAAATCACTGTTTAGGAACTACTTATGTAAATTACATGTAAATTCACACGCTGTGATTAGCTGTTGCATTTAGTTAAAGATCACAAAATTTAATGGAGAAACACAGTAGGGTGTAAATATAAATGTATGGAAAGAAATTTTAAGATATTCTTCTCAAAACAAATTTTATCAGAACAGCTTAAACTTGATTGGAAGTAGCTGCAGGTTTGTAGCTCCCGGTCTGAAAAAATGTCTCCCATAGTTAACAAGAGGCCCATGGGCCACATCGCTCACCTGAGGAACAATAGGTATGATAAAATCAGCTTAATGGAGTCATAATACAAACTATCTGGAAAATGTACAAAAATACATGTAGATCCTGTATAAATAAAATCCATTTTCCCCCTGGATATTCTTATGTTTATAATCATTAGTCCCTTTTCTAACAGGATGATTTTATAGTCATATCACATGTTGAGAATTGCAGTTCTCAAAAAGATCCTTAACAATTGTTTATATATGGGATATAACTCTAAACTCTGAACCTTCTTGTGAGGCCGAAGAATTGTCCTGGGGCCAAAATCTTAACAATTATAAAGAATCATCTGGCTGATTAGTTTCTGAGAAGAAGATTTTTAAATATTTACTCTATATATTCCTATGTTAAACTTTGACACCCCCCCCCCCCATTGTGGCCCCATCCTACCCCCGTGGTCATGACTTTCACAACTTTGAATCTACATTACCTGAGGATATTACCACTCAAGTTTCAGCTTGCCTGGCTGATTAGTTTCTGAAAAGAAGATTTTTAAAGATTTACTCTATATATTCCTATGTTAAACTTCGACCCCCATTTTGGCCCCACCCTACCCCCGGGGTCATGATTTTCACAACATTGAATCTACACTACCTGAGGATGCTATCACACAAGTTTCAGCTTTCCTGGCTTAATGGCTCTTGAGAAGAAGATTTTTGAAAATTTCTTAAAATTTTTCATTAATTTCCAATTATCTCCCCTTGAAAAAGGGTGTGAGCCTTAATTTTCACTACTTTGAACCCCCTTTGTGACAAGTTTGGTTGAAATTGGCCCAGTAGTTCTTGAGAAGATGTTGAACATGTAAAAAGTTTACGGACGGACAGACGGACGACAGACAAAATGTGATCAGAAAAGCTCACTTGAGCTTTCAGCTCAGGTGAGCTAAAAAATAACAAAAAAAATAAATATTGTAAAGTATTCGAATTTTACACTTATTTTTGCATACACGTAATCTTTGACATTGCACCTTCATGAAATACTGTTTTTACACAGAATAAGAAAATCCTACGCAAGATATAGAACTAAATATTTGGTAGGGGTACACTGTTATATAACTTCTAATTCCCTGTATTTTCGTTCTGCCCCCCTTCCCCACTTAATAAAGCGATCAAAATATTTGAAAGCATACAGGTACATTTTCTTCCTCAACTACTCACTAGTTATTGTATTTTTTTTAAATATAATAGTTATTGTATTTTATCAAAAAAATCCTATTACATGTATATATGTGAAGAAGAAAATTGCACCTCAATGCGCTCAATTTCTCAAATTAAAAATATTCAACAATTTAATTTGTCTTCTCCATTATAATTAAATGACTGTTGTTTGCCTCGCGTAAACTCGTGACTTTTTTATAACTTAACTCACACTTGATTGATGAATACACTGGAATGAAAAATGCTGTCACGTGACATGTTGAAGAGCTATAAAAATCAATGTTACCGTATTGACAGGCACATCATTCTAATTTACTATGGCCCACCCATTATTTTCATTTTTATTCAAAAATAACAAATGGCTACAACCCAGGATAATTTTCCGCTGTAATATTTTCTTAGGAATAGCGATAATTCTTTTATTCCCGCAACAGAAATGTGTCAGAACTATGGAAACTGTTTTAACGATGTCGTTTTTATTTACTTACATTTCACATTATTCATTGTATAAAGAGGGGGCCCCAGAGAGTAGTTATATACAGCATATCATTCTCTTCAATTTTTTTGTGTACAAGTATTTAACATACTCTAATTCATATAGAATTTCTAATGATCAACCAAAATTTCAGCGTCAATCGTAGAATTATAAGCAAGATGAGCTCAAAATTTTGCTAGGTTTGAGTCATATTTTGTTCACATGAGTTTATTACATTCAGCTTAAGATTTTTAACTTAGTATTTCCTATTCGGCATTTAAAATGGAAAAAAATGAATGGCCTCAGATCTGTGTACAAACATAGAATTGTGAGCAAATATCTGTATCTTGCTTTTATTCGAAGCTTAACACTCAAATATGGTAAGTAAATAGAAATTGTAAACAATTAAACACAAGAAACATGCACTATAACAAATAAAGATCACAATTTATTTTTCAAAATGAATCATATACATGTATATACCTACATATTTCCGTCAGCGATATTAAACTTTTTTTTAAACTGAATTACATTCAGTGTATATCCCCCTTATGATTGCATTGGAAATCTGTGTCGTTTAATTTCCTTAATGGATCATAGTCACAATTCTATTTTTCTGTTTTTATTATTTACAATGCTCTAGGGATGCATTTCTTATGACAAAAAAATTTGATATTCAATCGTAGAGACATAAGCAAGATACAGGGCTCACAACTTTTTGTCATGTAAACAAGGCTCGTTCCCTGTTCTTGTTTTTATAGGTTCAATTTACCAGTAAAAAATGTTCTTCAAGCTGATTTGTATATCTTCTTATTCGTTTTAAACATGAATAACTGTTCCTAACGTTTAACAAATTCATTTTAAGTCTCAAATCGGAATTTTCAATTCAACATTCAAATTATAAACAAAAGCTTTATAGAGCAAAGAATTGTAAGCTCTGTAAATCTCTTTTAGCTCAACGATTGACATTTAAGTTATGGTTGTCTATTAGAAATGCCTTACTGAAGCATTGTAAACATTAAAACCGGAAAAAATAATTTTTGACCAATATTCTGACATTACCCATTTAAATACACTTACTTATTTCATGCGCCAGGAGCACAAATATAAACGTCATCAGGTCTGTTGGGTACATTATTGTTGTAAGATTAAATGAAATGTTCAAACTTACATAACTAATTTGACATGTACAAATGGAAAAAATCGTTAAAGGGACTTGGTCACGATTTGAGATCAATTTTTTTTTATGTATAAAATGGTTTACTGATGCATTTTAAATGATTGGCCAAAATATTAAATGTTAAAGTCAAGTTACAAGAGAGATACAGAGGTAAGAATTGGTTGTTATGTTAACAAAGCTCGAGTCTTATACATGTAGTTCTAGATCTTTACAAAAAATGTAATGTAGAGAATTATCATTGCATAGACAAAATGACTTGTAAAAACAATTTATCAATTCAATATCTTCATAAATACTATTTTTAACAAAATAAAGATACATTTGATTGAAACTTACACCAATACAACACATATGTAAGAATTGCCAATATTTGAGCTTTGTTTACAAAACAAAGAATTATGAACTCTGTATCTTGCTTATAATTTGATACATTATAAACTTCTATATTTATCAGTATAAACATTGAAGATGGAATATTAAAATTTGAAAATTTTAAGTCAAATCGTGTCCAAGTCTTTTTAAATCCTATCTATTCACTAAGTGCAAAATGCACTTAGTTAGTTTTTGCGCCAGGAGCACAAATATAAACATGTCATCACGTCTTTTGGGTATATTAATTATTTTAAGATCAAATAAAATGTTCAAACTTACATAACTAATATGACATGTACAAATGGAAAAAAAATCGTTAAATTATATCTATTCAATAAAAAAGTTTCGAAAGACTATATTTGTAGTAGCGGAAGCGAACTAAATAACATGTTTGTATTGCTGTTTTATGTATGTTCTTTATCCCTGACTAAGAGCGGATAGAATGGCTATAAAGCAACAATACACACATATTTAATGCAAATAGACATCAGTATGAATATTTATATAAGCACTGAATGCTTATTTTTGGATGTCTTCGGTCCCATAACTCACCAAGCGGTGCAGACAAATTATCATACCCCGCTAACGCGCACTTGGGTGTTACTGATGACATCCAAAAATAAGAATTCAACGCTTAAATGCATTTTGAAAGATATATTCTTATTTTGAAAAATTAGAAAATACATATTTAATAACTTTGAGTTTAACCATTAATATCGAAATAAATTAGTTTTCAAAACCTTTTGGGTTAAAATGGCAGCACTATTCAAACAAACTGTTACACCTGGCAATAACATATTTAGAGAAGTGGTGGTTCATGACAGTAATAGGTGCCAAAAAGGAAATTAAAAGAAATTATGATTATTTACCTTGATTATTGTCGAAGTAAGTAGAGTTATGTGTTATACGTGTTTTAGAATTCTTTACTTTAAGTTATAATACATATATGGCTTCTAAATAATTAGCTTTCAATGCTAACTAAGTTTTTCAAATCTATCATTAGACTCCTTGGTAAAACGGTGATATACTTTATCGAACTTCAAAGCAAACAAAAAGGGACAAAATCGACGCTTGCCCCCAAAGCGCTTATTAGGCCCTTTTAAAAAAGTTCAGTTTTAGTCGACTTTAACTAATCATTAAAACAACTTTTATTCTGCAATATAAAGATATATATCTTTACACAATAGTTTGTTTGCAAATTTTGAAAATATTCTTAGAACAATTTAAATTATATTCGGACTTTAAAGTTCCTATATTTTTAGATGGGAGTTACAGCCTATTCATTTATTTTAATGGGATTTTAAGACTATTTATTTATCTTAATAATCACAACGTAAACGGCTGTTTAACTTGACCATGGCTTTTTTTGAAATACATTGTTTACAAACACAAGAAATACTAAAAAAAAATCCTGAAGGGGGTAAAATGACGTTATGTTAAATAACGTCACTTTATTTTGATAACTTCACACTGTAATTTTAATATTATGCATATTGTGGGTATATCTACTTCAGCTCATTAGCATCAATTATGTTATTGATTTAAAAAAAAAGGCAAAATTGTGCGAAAAAGAGCATAATACGTATATTAAAAGAGGCGTTATAACGTTGAAATGAAGTACAAATGTAATAACGCGAATAAAGTTGTTATAAAGCCTTGCCAAAAGACGGTTTTATGCGAAAAAGTACAATACGTCTTTTAGAAAACGTAATAAAGTAAATAAAGGAGTAACAAGTAAGATATTTTGGAAAGACGTAAAAGCAAATTAAAATGTTAAAACACAGAAAGCCTTTTAAAACATACTTAGTAATAAATTCGCAAATACGATGTAGCTTACATGATACATGTACAAGTACGCCCTCGAGGGATTATACGGATCTTTATCAAACTACTTGCGAAACTCCACTGATTTTTCTCTTCAAAATTAAGTGGAAATTTAAGGTAACGATCCATGCGTCACTAATCAGCGTCTGATGTAATTCACGTTATTACGTTTTGATACAATTGAGGTATAGACAATGTCTTTGTTATGTTATTACTAAGTTTTAATAATCAATTAAACAACGCATAAAGAAAAAAAACAGTGGAAAACTGAAGTGGGACAGACAGATGGACGGACAGACAGACAGACGGACGGACGGACGGACAGACAGGCGGACGGACAGACAGACGGACTGATGGACGCAGAGGAAAGCTATAGTCCCCTCCGGTGAAACCGGTAGGGGACTAATAATGCATTTCATGTATATCAAGTTGATATAGGGTGTAATATGGAAATGTGTATGTTTTATTCTCTATATAAACACATTCTTAAGGGGGAACAGGACACATATCACATGACTATCATGGCAATGATGCTTTGATGTGCTAACTCCATTATGACGTCATAATTGATTAGATTCTATGATGCTATGATGTCATTTATTCATTATGAGACGTCACACAGAATTTGATTGTTCTTTTTCCCGTTTTTAACAGCTCTAAAGTAGTCATTGTCACAACATGAGCTTGTGGAAATTCTTAATTTTAGAAATATAAATATACAAAATAATAAGCTTTTAATATAATCTTAAATGCCTCGGAAGTTGCAATGAAAAATTTATAAGTTATAAAGCACATGCTAAGGTTGATATATGAAAATTTTAAAAAAATAAAAGAGAATTTTTTATTTGCCATCTCACTTTCTTCAAATTTAGAATAAAAAACTTCAAAATTTGAAGTGCTGGTTTCAGAAAGATATTGATGAAATTATAATATTGCTACATTGTATGTAAAAAAGCCAATGTTATAAACAATTTTGAAATTTGCTTTAGTTCTCAAACATAATCAATATGATTTGCAACAAAAATGCCATCAAATAAAATAATTATTGCAGAAAAATGAAATTGTTAAAAAAAAGTCATAAAGCCAGAAAAGGGGATAATTCCTATCAAAATATCTCCTTTGCAAGATGAAAAGTAGTTATGAAAATGATATGTTTTGTAGTAGACATCTTAATGTTATTATGTTAAAAAAAGCAAGAAAAAAAAATCATTGACAAATAATTTTACATTGCAACCCCCTGTTCACCCTTAAAAAGGCGTAAAACACGAACAAGGTGTTTTAACGCCTTTATAAATAGCCACGTTCTTTCACTTAAGTCATTATTTTTTTGCAAAGGTTTGCGTTTAATCTTGAAATATAAAACACAAAAGAAATGTTATTTGTCTCGAAAAAAAGTAATTATACGTGATGGTTCCTAATAAAGTTTTAAAAATGGCGTTATTCGCTATTACAATGTATTTATTATCAATTATTCAGAAAGGTACAAGTAATACCCCGGAAGTTTTATGTTTCAACTTGAAATCATCACGATTGTCCCCCCCCCCCCAAGAGATTTGTAATATATGCATGCATCTTATGTGTGTTCGTTTTGTTCTTTTTGTTTTAGTTTATTTGGTTTTTTAGGTTCTCTATTTTACTAAACAATCGTTGTTTTGAAGAGTGATACCTCTTTTTTCACTTCTTTCTATCATAATTTGTTAGTACACTTAATTATGCCATTATTATTTTTAAATACCCCGGTAGTTATTTTTAAATCTAGTTGTTAAGATTATTTATGATGTGCATTCATACCTTGGTAAGTGATATTCTTATTATTTTCCAAAAGCATTTCCTCTTTATGGTTTTCTGCATTCTCACCAATATGTTGATTATGATCAATGGATGTGATTTTTGTCTCTTTACCACCTTCTGATGCACATTTCTTTTGATATTTAAGAGACACTGGAATTAAAGAAAAAAACAAATTCTTATAAAACACAATTGTTATAATTGTTGTCAACAGTAACAACAGTAAGCGAGTTTAGAAATAGAGGCAAAAAGCTATGATATTCAATACATACCTCCCTCAATCGAAGCAGTGTCTAGTTGATACTTTTCAAAAGATTGTGCAGGTATTACAACTTTAAACCTTTCTTCATTAATTTCATATAATTGAGTTCCTGTGTTGAAAAAATGAGTATAAAGCTCGGTGTTCAAACTTATGAAACTATGGAATTTTGATATTGTAGAACACGGAAACATTTTTGCACTTATCAAATATCAACTCCATAGAAAAGGACATTAATATTCTTATTTTTATTTCAATGAGCAACCATATATTATTATTCTATATCTATTTAATAATTTGAAATCTTTTTTCTTTCTAATATACAGCATTATTACCAGAAAAAGCTTTTTATTAATTGATGATAAACAGTTTTGTTACCATTATCATTTAAACTAAAACTATCTATGTACGAAAATACAAAGAAATATTTTCAATTCAACCCATCTAACTCAAAGCGACAAAAATTACCGAAAAAATGTCTGACTTTAAGACTCCTGTTCCTTCTGACTGTTGGCAATAATGTCGATGTAGAGTCTTAGTAATTTGTTACCAGGAAAAAAATATATGAGGAAATACAACAAAATATAACCTGTCCTCTCATTCCATTTTCACTCGTGTTTATTTTACAAGATTTTTTTTAAATTGAACATTCAAAATGATCTAGATCTGAGACCAGCTGCAATAAAGCAAGTATTCTAGGGTATGAAAAAAAAGACAGAATGGAAGAGTTTATTCAGAGTGATTAATTGTAAAAAATGATCAGCATGATCATATTTTTGTTGATAATTATCATTTATGATGGCAATGATTTTAAAATGCCCAAAGAGTTTGAAGATGACAATAAATATTATTCTTATAAAGTGTTTGAAATGCATTGGATTTTTTTTTATAATTTATTTGAATTTAGATATTGGGTCTTCATTTTACGTGAAAAAAAACTTACAAAAACTTTCACACTATTTTCAAACCGTGTATTTTGACATACAAAAGAATTGCGGCGTCATACTGAAACTGTTCAGATAATGACGCCATAAGTTCTACTTTAATTATGCACAGAAAAAGAGAATACGATCCAAGGTAATCTGAAAAAAGTGCAAAGGTGTTCTGGAAGGGTGTAATAATGGGTGTGATAAAGGGCGATTATGTGGGGGTGGATGGGGCTTCTTCGGCTTCTGTTTATATCAAGGGTTCAAAACCCCTGTATTTAATACGAAGTATTTAATCAATCATTGCAATGCATTTAGTTTTGGATTGGCCATAGCACGCAGAGTTTTATCAAAACTTATAAAACCTCTTTTTTTTTTATCTTAGACAACAAGGGATTTCTTTACTAAGGTCAAGATCTAGTAAATGAAAGGTGCCTACAGGTTTATAAGATTTAAGATAAAAATTCCTTCATTGATGCTTCATATCAATAGCTTTGCTTGATAGTGTGTACCGGAGCTAAAATGTTTAGTAAACACAATGAAAAATCATATTTTAAACTGTCATTTTCGATGAAATATGAAGGAACTGAGGAACAAATTTCGGAGTTTTGTCAATTTTTGACGAATAAAATATATCTAGAATGCGTACAGGCTCCCTAAAAATGGAATTAAACAAGCTCTTGACCTCCTCTTTCAAATGATTTCAAATTAAATACAGGTATCGGGATTACTTTTTCCATGATTTAACATAGAATGTAAAAAAAAATGTTTAATTTTCTAAATAATTCCTTTAAAGCCGTAACGTACGGGAAAACGATTCTTCAAACCAATTATGATGTCATGATAGTTTTAGCACAAAAAAAAACACTCTGGAATCATTTACCAGATCTTGGCCTTAAAACAGATTTCTTGGTGGATTTATATTAAAAGACCTTTGATCAAGTGTACATACGGAAATGTCTGTATTGATACCATCAAAAACATTTTGGTACAGTTTAAATATGATTTTAATTATGCTTGCCTAATAAAAAATAAATAAAAAGCTAGACTCTTGTTGCTAAAGAAACAAAATAATGGTGAAAAAATCAATCATCTTTGGAGTACTTCCTGAGACGACCGGAGATTATCTACATACAAGGTCTATCTTTCCTCAAAGTTTAGATGTTAAAGTCTCAGACATGATATATTGTTTAGACCAGGTTTGTTGTCTCGGGAACGGAAACGGACATATGAAATTGCTCAATGAAAATGAAAGTTCCTGTACATTTACCGAAAAGAATGAATATTATTGTTTATCATGCTCACTAAAACAGTTTATCTTATTAAGGACTTAATTTTTTCTAACCCATCCAGTGAGAACCGGATCTGACGGTTGAATACATAAAATCCCGTAAAACACATCTTCTATCAAATGTCTGTTATCTATAAAAGTTTCGTCTTTTGATCACTTACAGTTTCTGAGATATTGGGAGTATAACAAATGAAGAAAAGAAAGCTACCCGAGAGATATATAATATCTCACCGGAGAGGTTTATCTTCTATTGCATTGACGACAAATGCAATGATTTGTAATACAATATTTCTTTCGTTAAAAAAAAATTTATGTTGCAACTGTGACAACCGGGCGTTAGGACGAATCAAACAACACAGTTGAACACATCTACATACATAGGTATGTAACCACTTAAGACCCCAAAAATAAGGTAACAAATAAGAACGTTGTTTAAATGAATCAGTGAATACCAGTAACTGTAAGCTGAATACTATTCTTAAGTATAGAGCTTGTAATCTAAGACTTTAGAACCCTGTTAGCCCTTTATTAAAGGGGTCAACTCTTTTTTCTTTATATCAAATGAAATGCCTTTTGATTTCAAAGACATTTTGTTCCACAAGTGTTTAAAAAAATTACCTTTATTTAATATTAGAAAAGAATGTTTTAGGGGTCATATGGAACGATTTTTAACACTATGATTTTCTTTCATAAATATAAAGCTAGGTATAAACAAATGTTAAATTAAGTGAAGTAAGATTTTTTGCCTTTGCATTACTGAGAAATAACCGTGAAAACTCAGCACAAAAATTCTTCCCCGCTTATCGTTCTTGATTTTGTGGATTTATGACGTCACACAGACCCACCGATGTAAACAATGCATCAAAACTAGTGTAATTTTACAGTAGTTTATCGATTTGATTTTAGTAATATTTGCATATATGAACGTTTCTTTCTTTTCAAATGAGATCATTTGATTTCGTAGTACAGATGACTTAGTTTCGTTAATGAATAAATCTATAATATCAGCTTCTCACCAGAGTAAAATCATGACGAAGATCCCGTACTGCATTAAAAATTTAACGAAAGAAATGCTCCAAACATTAACAGCTGATAAGTGAATTATCCTGATCCTTTTGAAATAGAAACATCATTTTCTTCTTCGATACGTATAATGATTGAGCTACATTTACAAGGAATTAAAGCATTTTAATTCAAATGATTTATTTTGTCACTTAAAAGAGTATAAGGCAGGCCAAAAAAAATGTTTGAGGCATTGTGTGCATAGTTTGTATTTAAAAGCTGCTGTAAAATACCGTAAAATAATTCTTAAATTTAATTTTTAAATAATAAAAATTTTCGGTTTTTTCGGTAAAATAAATCGTTTGTTTGATAAAAATAGTTGTGAACGAATGTGAATTTTTTTAAGATAATCAACAGATTTTATTAAGAACAAGCATCAATAATAATAAAAGAACGAAAGAAAAAATTACGGAAGAAAGTGAGATAGAAGGGATGTGTGAGTAAACACCGTACATACACGTTGTAAAATCAAAACACCACACATACACGTTGTAAAATCAAAACACCGCGGCAAATACAAGTACACGTTTCAAAATCAAAACATTTGAAGAAATTTCTGTTAGACTAAAATAATTAAAAGGTAACATATTTGTGAATTTGAAATCGAAACAAACAGTACATGTATAATCGTGAAGCAAATGAGGCACCACGAGGCCTATAAGTTGTTTAGAAAAAAAATCTTAATAAATTGCATGAACGTGCAAATGGGAAAAACGATCAGTTATTTTTGAATTTGACAATTTCAAAATTGAAATAAAACATATATACATGCATATATTAAAATTACATTGTACTTGCATGAAAATATATGAAGAAAATCTATTCATTCTCCGCGACGTCTCTAAACTGAATATGTACACGCTATCAAATATAAACGCACACGATTTCATTTCTTGAGAGAAAAAATATTGCCGTGGTTGATTTTTGTATAATCATACAAGTTTTTATTTAAAATAGTATTTTTTTTCTTTTAAAATGCTGCAAAATGACATGGATAACATAGCTTTATAAGGCCATTGGGTCTTACTGACGTCATAAGCAAGGGAGGTAAGCCGCGTCAGTCAAAGTTCCTTTTCCCAGATTAAGTGATTTTGATCGACTGTGGCGCTCACATTTTGCATAAAATATTCAAAATACAATGTCAGTCTTATTAAATAGGCACTTATGAACTCATTCCCGAATATAAATCAATATAGTCAGGATATCGTTTCATATGACCTTTAAATATGCTTTATTGAGCTTATGTCGTCATATGGAAAATGTTTAATTTTGCATTAGACCTGACAATAGTGAAGCTGTGAGTTATATAAATAATGAAGGTGTCCAGTAATATCTTTATTTGGAATTGAAAAAGGAACTTTTCTTTGGTGCAAAGAAAGAACTACTTTACTCTAGGCAGTTCATATGGGTATATCCCTCTAACTATTTTTAGAATCGGTAGGACAACAAAGTAGTGCCTTTAAGCAAAATAGTCCCAGAAAAGAGGATTTGAAATTTTAAAAACAAGTGTCAAAATTGAATTATCATTTGAAGAAAAGAATTGAAATTGTTTGATGTACACCCTTTCCAAAACTGAGAAATTCCCTACTTTTACTCTCATTTTCAGAGTTTTTCAATACAGACGCATTTTGCCGGAAAACGAATCAGACTTCAAACCACGAAATTTTAACAGGAAAGACAATTTGATGAGCTTTCATTCAAGAGACCCCTCGTTGCTGAACGAAAATTGGGGCCAGAGCTATGAATCCTAACGTTAACATTACCACCTATGGAAAATGCATTAGTTGACTATACCCATATATAAAGGGAAAACAGATTATTAATCAAGATCATTCAGTGATTCAACTAAATTGATATGTAATAAATATTATTTTTAAGACATTAGTGAAGCATTATTTTTTCCTGATATAGAATTGTTTGTCTCGAAATTAAATAAACAACCTGACAATTATGGGTAATGGTTTCTCGATTCAATAGCAGTTACGTCTGATGCATTTTCTATATCTTGGACAAATTTTAAACGTTACGTATTTCTTTCTTTCAGTCTGATTGCAAGAATTCTGCAGAAACTGGAGAAGTCAGGGTGAAATAATAGTATTCTAATTATTCCAAAATGGGAACCCAAATCTGGTATCCAAAACTCTTACAAGGTAACAGACAATTCCATTCGATTTCATGCAATACCAGATTTGTTACGACTAGCCAAAAACAATCAATTTCATCCATTGAACAAAAAATGATCTTTTTCCTATCAGGTATAAACTCAAAAGTTAAGGCTTATCAGTAAAAGTTATCAATGTACTAATAATTTTCCAGGATGAAGGTCATAAACTAATTTTAATATCGTAAGAGCATAACCTTATTTAAATTAAAAATTTAAATGATCATTTAATTTTATGTATTTGGTAGTTTTTGAATAGTTTTGGTGCTTTTCATAGAGTACATCTTTTATTACAATAAATGTCAAACACTAGCTTCGGTTGAAATCTATAAGACCTTCGCTTGGCATTTTAGGTATTCATTAATTCATTCTATAGATTTCATCAAAGCAGTAGCACTTTTAAGAAAATTAAACACCTCATTTATTAGATTATAAATAGAATCATGATTTGCTATATGTATGCCCGTGTAAAAAGTGGATTTAGATAGCTTTCCCAATGTCAAACACCTCAAAGTTGTACATTAAACACTCTAGAAAATATAATATAAAAATGTTACTAAAAATAATTACATGCTGAAAAAAAAAAATTAGGATTTAAAGATATAATAATAGTTCAAAGAATATGTTTCATGAAATGCATTTTCCCGTGTTAAAAATTGACTTACCCGCCTCTCTCTACACATAAAATGCAAAAATTTACAGTATCACTTTACATCGACAAGTGCATTGCGATCAGTCAATTGTTTTTATTTAACGTTGTTTGACATATTTGACTATAAAATTGCACGCAGATGTACTTTTTAATGTATTTTGATATTTTCCTTCAGATAACAATCGCGGATTACTTTGTTTAAAGCGACTATATATTAGACCGTAACAGTGCTGCGCTATAACAAACTCAAGGAGACCCAACACAAACAAGAGGTATGATTTTATTTAGAGTAAGTGCGTTATTTTATGATTTAATGCAATCTGAAAAAAATAACCTCCTCCCCCCCCCCCAAAAAAAAACAAGAGGACCATGTGGCCACATCGCTTACCTGAGCAACAATGGGCGTTCAAAAGATATTGTGGTATATGGCCCTTCGGTAGAATAACAAAGAATTAGGGATGTCAACGAGTACCCGGTTAACCGGGTACTCGATCGAACGTCCGAGTATCGAATGCTTAAATCGCTACTCGGTTACTCGGATGTAAATTTTTTAATATTTCTAAGTTTATTTAATAATGCATTAAAACATCGGTTTAAAAACTTAAAATGTCCATTGCACTTGTACATACAGTAATTAGGATTTCCTACACCTCTAAATATGCTAAATGACCGTTATCGCCTGTGGCAGTGTTTATATAGTAATTATCGTGACCAAGCACCTGTTACCTAGCTTTTCTCACCTTTGGCTGTCTTCTACCCTTATTTTTGGCTTTTGTTTTCACTGAACATCGTTTATATAGTCTATTATACAAATTAGATAGCACACAGTTTAGAAATTGAACAGACCTAAAATGCCGTCACCGTCTTCAAAGGTCTGGAAATATTTTAAAAGAACTGAAGATTCAAAAAATGTGCGAAGTAAACTTATCCTATACGGGGGGAACGACAAACATGTTAAATCACATTCGTCCTAAACATAAGGAGGAATTTGACATTAGATCATGTGGTTTTATTTCTACCAAAGTGACCAAGGTTTTACAGTTATCAATGTACTTGTTCATATTTATTTACACTTTTACCGAGAACCCGGGTACTCGATCGGAAAAACGTCCGAGTAACCGAGTACTAAAAATTGACCAATTTGACATCCCTACAAAGAATATTTGAAGTATTCGAATTTTACACTTTTTTTGCATATACTTAATCTTTGGCATTGTACCTTTATGAAATACCATTTTTACCCAGAATAAGAAAATCTTACGCAAGATATAAAACTAAACATTTGGTAGGGGCACACTGTTAACTTCAATTCCCTATATTTTCATTCTGAGCCCCGCCCCCTCCCCCAACATTATAAAGCGATCAAAATATGAGAGAACATATAGGTACATTTTCTTCCTCAACTACTTACTAGTTATCGGGGCTTTTTGTATTTTTTTAAAAATATAATATAATAGTAATTGTATTTTATTAAATGAAGAAAGTGATTTGTTTGTCAACAAAAGCGTGTGTATGTGTATAACTTAATCACTGGCCCGCAGCTACGGACGGAGCTGCCCCCGTTATTTATATACATAGGGGTGAAAGCGTGAGTAAAAGAGATACCGGGTAAATATGTAGTTCTAGTTTGGGAGTCAGAATTAGAAAGTGACATATGTTTGTGTAAATTGTTAATATGTAACACGGAATAAATTTGTTAATGGATAATTGGACTTTTATTTACGCTACCAAGAGAAGGAAATTAAATGTGAATTAAAATGGAATAATTTATAGAGAATAGTGGAAAAATAAGACCGCACGCTCGGTTACGCTACATAAAACAATCCTATCGATGTGAAAAAGAAAATATTACCTCAATATGCTCAATTCCGCAAATTAAAAACATTCAAAAATTTAAATTTGTCTTCTCCATTATAATTAAATGTCTGTTGTTTACCTGGTGTAAACTCGTGTGACTTTTATAATTTTACTCACACTTGATTGATGAATACACTGGAATGAAAAATGTTGTCACGTGACATGTTAAAAAGCTATAAAAATCAATGTTACAGTAACTTTTTTTTTTACAAAGGCCCACCCATTATATTTATCTTTAATAATAAATGGCTACAAACCAGGATACTTTTCCGCTGTAATATGTTCATAGGAAGAGCGATCATATTATTTATTGTATAAAGAGGGGTCCCCAGAGAGTAGTTATATTATTTTTGTTGGAGTCATATTTTGTTCACATGAGTTTATTACATTCAGCTTAACATTTTTAACTTGGTATTTCCTATTCAGCATTTTAAATAGAAAAAAAAGAATAGCCTCAGATCTGTGTACAAATATAGAATTGTGAGCTAATCTCTGTACATGTATCTTGCTTATAATTCGAAGCTTAACACTCAAATATGGTTAGTAAATAGAAATTGTAAACAATTAAACATAAGAAACATGCACTATAACAAATAAAGAGCACAATTTCTTTTTCAAAATCATAAATGAATCATATACATGTATATGCCTACATATTTCCGTCAGCGATATTAAACTCTATTTAAACTGAATAAACTCAGAAAATGCTGAGCATACCAACAAAACACATTGCATTAATCTACCATTACGCAAAATATCATACTGAATTACCGATAGAATGAATTGCATTTTAGTACTTTGTTAATACATCAGAGTTTGCTTACTTTGTGCAGGTAAACAGTTAACTGATTTACCGAAGTTAAAAATTACAAAATAAAGGCGATAGTTCCCAGGTTACAAAGGATAAATAATGAAAACGAAACAAAAATCAAAACAAGCTAACACCACCGTCATATGTGAAAACTGTCCACGCATTGAAATATTTAACCTCACTTTACTTCATAAAATCGACACTAATGTATTTTGCATGTTTCAAAGATTCCCTTCATACGCGAACTGTTGCACAACAAACAAATTCAGCATTGTCAGATCGACCCGTTTATCATATGTCATGGCTGCATTAAACAAAAAGCCTCTTTTTAGAAGTATGGAATACGAGTCTTGGTAAAATGGGTAGGCAAACCCGGGTTGGAGCAAAACAACAGCCGGGGCAGATCGGCAATCGTCAATTCCAAAATACGCATTGTTTTACAGCAATATTTACAACGAATTCAAATATACTCGTTCGTAACATATCCTGAAAATTTTAATGAGATTGACAGATTAATAACTGCTAAGCTTTTGTTTTGCCCCGGCCCGGGTTTGCCAACCCATTTTACCAAAACTCATGAAATACCGAACCCAAAGCTATACATGTAAATTGATTGAAACACGATTTTCCTTTATTGTTATTTTCGTAATAACTCAGATTTGAAACAGATTAGCCCATGATTTTTCAATTCATATTTTCCTTTCCATAAGGATTATTTATGTTCATTTACATTGAATTTGACTCAGCAGTTCTTGAGAAGAGGATTTTTAAAAATGCACCCCCCCCCCCTTTTCTACAGTTTCGAGGTTTTCTCCGCTTTGAATAGAGATCCGTGTTTCGTTTTTGTAATTTATATTTACCTTACACTAAGAATGCTTTGTGCTAAATTTTGTTGAAATTGGTCAAGCGGTTTCAGAGAAGAAGTTAAAAATGTGATATGTTTACAGATGGACATAAGGACAGACAGACAGACGATGGACAAAACGTTATCAATATGTAATAACTTTATTTTTGGCCAAAATCCAATAAATATAAGATTTGTGAAGGGTATTATTCTTGCAAAGAGACCCAAACCAAAATACATTTCAACTTAGGATGTTTGGTAAGTATTTAATTATCTATTGTAAATTCTGGATATTAAAAGTTTGACTTTCAATATAGCGCTTCTTTGATTACTTAAACAACAGCAAAGCAACCAAACTGTAGCGTCTTTGAAAATTAATCAATTTAAATGGCTGATCATGGGGAAAACGTTGTGTTTCTAATTTCTGATTTACAAAAATAAACTTCAAGACCTGGTCTAAAGTACATCAGATGAAGATCTGCTTGTTTTCATATAAAGGTGTGTGTTACAATTATAAATGAAAAACGTCAATCAAATAAAAATTGTTTTCATTAACTAACTTTAGAGGGGTCTCCACGTGAACTGTGGCTCGTTGGTTGATAGAAATTTTAACAAGAGGCCATATAGGCCTTAACGGTCACCTGAGTACCATGGCTGATACACAAAATTATCGAGAAGTGTCATAAATGCATTTAATTGAGTTTCATTATGGAGTTCATTTTAATCAGCTCTACTATGCAGTTACTCTGGGAAACCGGAATGGAAACGGTGTTTGGACTTTAGCACAAATCATCACCGCTGACAAGACTTAGTACTTGACAATAATTTATCAATTCGATGCAATGTATTCAGAAACATTGTTTTTCAAGGTGACTTATATATATATCAATACCTTGAAAAAGTCGGATTTTAAATGTTACTAACAATTTTAGATATATGTTGTACTTGTATTCCTCCACAAGATATCAATATTGCTTGGATTCAATTTTTCAGAAATTGTTTGATAACTGATATAAAATGCATCGAGTTTGATGGAGATAGTTGCATCTTATAATATCAAAATCATGATTTATATCGGGTTTTCTATAGCGCCGAGTTTCTATCGGAAGAGTTCGATAATTCATAATAGAAAAAATGTGCGTAAATTTCCAAATACAGTTTAGAATTTACATTACTTTCCATGCAAAATTGCAAATCGTTGATTTTGTTGATTTCAAAATGAATAATAATTAATACTATCAACTCCCGTCAGTACATCGGTACTTTGATTTAACTGTGCAGTTGTTTTGTTATTCTATGTTATCGAGTTCACAATGCCGGGATTGTATCTTTGATAGCAAAGTTACCAACATCTTTATAATATCTTCCTTTATTTTATTTCCACTACTGTAATGGAAAAAACCCTTAGACTATCAAGAAACCCTGAGGAAACCCTGAATGGCAATAAGAAACCCATAAGTGGCCCTGAGGTTGGCACTGGGGGTACTGAGAAAACCCTGATAGACCCTTAGGTTTGCACTGAGGGTACTGGGTTAACCTTTAGAGGCCCTGTGGTTTGCCCTGAGGGTACTGAGAAAGCCCTGAGAGACCCTGAGGTCGGCACTGGGCTTCCTCAGTATCCTCAATATCCTCATTGCAAACCTCAAGGTATCTCAGGGTTTTCTCAGAATCCTCAGTGCAAACCTAAGGGCCACTCAGGGTTTTCTCAGTACCCTCGAGCTCATTGCCACTCAGGGTTTCCATGCGGGTTTTTGATAGTCTCAGGGTTTTTAATTACAGTAGTTTACTTACTCTATGCAAAATAAGCTTGTGGAAGTGTCATTTCTATTTCCACAAGTTTGTGGCAAGAATTGACACAAAACCCATAGCTTGCAATGATGACAGCGCAGTTTATACTGAAATAGCAAGAACACGCATTACAGATGTGTGGTCCACCTGTAAATTTATTGCGGGAAATATAGCGTGAGATCACTGTGATCATGACTTCGTACGTTAGAATCTATTCATTCATTTGTTTACATAACTTGACTCAAAAATAAGGAACGGTGGCATGTAAAAAAAAATCTGTTGGGTCTCACCAAAGCTTGTGCGATACTCAAAACGTGTCATCAAACCTCGTAAATTACGATTTAAGTGTCAACCATTGGCTGAGTACTAAGGGAAAATCATTAGGGAACATTATGGGATCATGGGATGTTGCCAGAAAATGTTCTTGTTGAATCTAAATTGATGATTTTTTTTTCATGCGCACTGGTTCTTATAGCTTGCTTGCTGCTCGCTGCTCGCTATCTTTGTATTTAAACGAGTCGAATACAGTTCGAGTACGCACGCTTTCGTGCATCTTTTCATCTGCGTTGTAAAGTCATCCTTTTGCTTAATTGACGCCATTGCAACATAGTTTTAACTGCAGATATTCAGCAAAATTAAAAAAAAAATCGCTTGATGCGTAAAATTGATATAACCATAAATGTCTTGAAGTATAGGCTATATTTGGGCTTGGGTCGAAAACGTGACGGGGATTCAACAAACATAGCCCTTTGTCGCGTTATTTGCCCCGCCTAAATATAGACTGTAGCTTAGTACATGGATTTTAAGCGTAACCACGTATTCTATATTTATGACCATATATATATATATATATATATATATATATATATATATATATATATATATATATATATATATATATATAATATATATATATATATAATATATATATATATATATATATATATATATATATATATATATTCCTTAAATATCCGCTTTTGTCAAATAAAAAAACCCATTATCTGACAAATCTGCAAAATTAAGCATTGAAAAGTTAATTTGATGAGGCACCTTTACCAAACCAGGAGGTAAAAGGTGTTTTAGTTTGATCATTTGATGCTTTTTAGCAATAACTTTCAAATGTAAAACAGAAAAAAACCTAGAGGAGACGTATTATTTAAAAAAAATTAAAAATGTGCAAAATTGATATACCGGTATTTCAAGCAAAATCCCATATGATCATATGTTAAAAAATAACAAACTTTGAGAGTATCCACTAAATGAACGAAAATGCAAATATCTGATTTTTATCTTTATATAATAATTTAATCACTACAAATTCGTGTAAAAAATGTCATTAAAAATCTAGGGCAGAACAATTCAGACAAAACCTCGTTAAATTAGACTCAAACGCTAGTGAGCAATCGGTATATATATAAACCTTGGTGTGAAAATCCTCATGTGTGAATACTATTCTATACTGTAAAATAAGGTACATATTTCTTAGTGAGACACAATATTCCATTTAATGAAATCCTCGATTGTATCCTATCGACTGATTCGAAAAATGACCCTCATCCATCGCATTCTCTCTTTCTTAACTCTTCTCTCTCTATTTGTAATTTCAAGAGTGGAGGAGGGGTTCAAACCGGTTATCCCCTCTAGATTTGCCACTGTCCTACGTATGTATATTATAGGGGTTAAATTGTATTTTAATGCATTTTCTAAGAGTATCAAGTAAACCAAATCCTTCCTTTGAACTATGAAAAAAATCTTTTACAATTTTCAACAAGGGTGTATCATATGGTAACGAAGCATAGTCGTGAGTTCAGTCATATCAAAAAGTATGCAATATCAATCTAATCAAAATTAGATCTTTTATTTCTCTCTCTATGGTTACCGTAACCATACATAACAGAGAGCGAGATGAAAGGTTTAATTTTCTTTAGATATTATGCATTATCTGAATGAATATGCTCTGCTTAAGGATCAATACTATTGTCATAGTGGCTCTTGTAAAGAATATAGGGGTAGTTTTAACTTTATGCTATTGAAATTATATTTTGTAAAAGTGGTCTTTGTATTTTTTTTTTCGCGTTTTTCTGTTATATTTTGTTAGTCGCTATTTCAATATTGAATAATATCTATCTATTTTTCTTTATTCATCAGATTACATTTGTGTTTTGCATCCAAACTGTTGATAAATATTGGCGAGTGATTTTGCTATTTTTCACTAAACCTGGTGTTTGTCTATTCATACCTTGGTAAGTGATATTATTTTTTTCCGGTGGTTGTATAACTATTTTCCCTTCGTGATTTCTTGCATTCCCATCAACCCGTTGATTTTCATCAATTGATTGTTTTATTTTTTCTTCAACATATTCTAAAGAACGATCTCTTCTGTATATAACATATGCTAGAATTAAAGGCAAGTCATTAAACATTTGACAAATTAGTAATTCATGTCAAATAAAGAAATAATTCACTTAATAATATTCCATACATACCTTTCTTCAGTGAAATATCATCGATACCTTGCAATGGGCATATTTTTGAATTCTGTGCAAGCATTTTTTCATTTGAATTTTCTTTACTATATCTATAACGTTTTGGAAGATCTGGTGTTAAAAATAAAAAAGTAAATGCTTTAAAAACTTAAACAAATAACATTCGCATAAATTACTGTTTAAGTGGTTATGTACACTGGTTGTTAAGTACGTGATTTATAAACTAAAACAACATGCGTGGGTATGAAGTACCCGGATGTGTGGATTTTCACTATAAATAAACATTTAAATCGTTATAAGCGTAACTAGTGTAAATTTTACCCACGCGAAAATCTTTACTTCTACAGAAAAATAGTCAAATATTACTCCTCTTCAAAAAAACTCCATAACAAAACATCTATAGTAGGATTCTCAGCAAAGCATAGTGACTCTCAAATAAGTGTACTATATTTACAAATTAAAACGTCATATCCTTAAAAACTAAAATCTCGCCCATATAGTTTCTAACATTCTGAAATACTCTTAAAGAGTATAATATTGTATTGTCATAAAACCCCGTTTATCGAAACCGCAAAAAACTAAACTGTTTGCATTTTTACAGGCGGTTAAATTCTATGATAAGAAAGTAACAAGTAGACGAGCGTCATATACATTTTCAAAAACGAACCGAATCTAACAAAATGATTTTTTACAGTACTTGAAGCGCCTCACTATACAAGAAAACTGTTTTGTAATTCTGTGTCAAACACTTTTGTAAAAAAATAATTATGTAATTAGTAATAATTCATTTGTATTTGGAACAATTTTACCTTAATAAAGTAACAGTGTGTTTAAAAACAGTACGTTATTTTTGTGGTTTTATATTAAACGTTTTTAGTTTTCAGTAAATAATTATCTATTTATGGCTACTTTTCAATACTTATATTCATATTGAGTCATCATGAAGAAAAGGAACATGTATTACTTATTGCTCTGATTTTTTCTCTATTTATTGATTATACAAACACTTGATATGGCGTTTTCCATTATTGTTGCGGGCTGTTGTTTTTTGTTCTCAAACACCATTATTAAAATAAGCAGATAGTTAACTGCCTTGTTTTTTTCAGTATTTCAGTTTTGTTAAGGAATAAGGAATCATTCTTTGAGTACTATATGAGGTGATAATTTTGATCGGGGCGTGGTCAAATCCAATAAAGCCCGAATACATATAAAAATATATTATAAAAATGATTCCTTATTACTTATATTTATGTTATTTCAAATTGATACACTTAAAACCAACAATTTAAAACCACTATTTTTTTTCATGTAGCACATGCTATACATATATTACTACGCAGCCAATACCTATCTTCGGTTATGCAATAAGACACGCCCATTTTGTGTCGTTCACGTTTTATGAAATTATTGGGTTATAGGCTTCAAAATTGATTCGTAATATTATCACAGACAAAGACAGTAGAATATAAATATTTCCGGATATTCTCTTGTCTCTAAAAAGCTGCTTTAATTGTCTCGATCTCGATCTAAATTTCAATATCAATCCGTGGTTTGCGCAGGCTGTAATAGAGGTATTCGAAACACGATGAAGTATTTAAGCTTTCTCTTGATGAATTTCTGTAAATTCAATAAATAATATTCGTATACAAAATGTTACTTTTATTATACCTGTTATAGTCCAGACAAGGATTTGTTACGCCTCGCTTTTCATGAATATTTCTGAAACTGGTGAGTAACAAACTTATAAGTAATAAAAAACGCATTTATACCTTGGTAAGCAATATTCATGGTTTTTCTAGGCATTGCTATTTCATTGCATTCAGTATTCTCTTTAACATGTTCATCATCATCATCATCATCATCATCAATTAACTTTGCATTCTCTCCATCTTTATTACTTTTGAAAACACGCTTTCGTTGAAGAAGAGGAAAGTCTGGAATTAAAGGGGAAATAGTTACTGTTTACCGAAGTAGATGAGCGTAATATGTGATATAAACCATCAATGATTTTTAATGATTATAATGTAAATTGTGTAGAATGGAAAAACAAATACATAAAATAATAGATATTGCATACGCACCTTCAAATGGATCATTACGTTCATGTCCTTTAGATTTCACGTCTTGGCTTTCTACCTCACCTTGTCTTTTGCAAGTTTGAAATTCTAATGCTAAAAAAGAAGTTTCTGTAATTTTTGTACTGTGAAGTAGTGCTAACAAATGCATAATTTAAGACTTGTGTGTATTTTTTGGTTTGATATTGCATAACGCCAGGCATAGGGTACATTTTATCCATAAGCTTTGTTTGTTGCAATCACCATTGCAATTAGACGTATCTATGTTATTTATACAATAAATCAGAAAAAATGAGAAGATATAAAAACAACTATGTTGGTTTAAGTTCAATTCATATGACCAGTTTAAATTCTCAATATATATCATTAAGATTGTGATAATCTTAATGACCCCTCTATGAAACTTTCAAATTCTCTGCAAACGCCCTGCGTACAGACATGCATTTTGTAATGTTAGAGCAAGATTGGACAAAAGGGGTAAGATAATATTATCCAGATAAGGATTATTTCATAACAGTCTAATATTACCATAGACCTAGAAAAATGTTTCAATGTCACTTTGAACCTCTTATCTACACAGAGAAAACTGTACATAGGTTATACACATAAGTTTGCCATCACCTTAACCAAAGATGTTGGACGTACAAATTGATTACAATAAAATAACAAGAGATAATGTCCCTAATAACTCAGTTTTAAGTAGCATTAACTTAAATTTACTCATCAAGAAATTGACTAAGATCAAGTGGTAGTTTTTTTCAGGAGACGATCCTACTGTTAAGCTTTTTTTAAATTTTTTTTTAAATCTAGAAACCCTAAATCTACTTCGAAATTCGAGAATTAAATTTGATTAACTAAAACATAACAATAAGAAGAAACTAGAGCAAAGCTCGTTGCAAAGCAACGAGTGGGTCTTCCGTTAATGTCGGAAGTAAGGCCGGAAGTTCCTGTAAGAAGCAGAGCCCTTAAACCAACAACAAGAGTAACTAAAATAAAAAGATGAAAAAATCGAATTATTCCTGGTACGACTTAACAAAATCCGAATGATTTTTAGTACGAATCAACAAAAACCTTTCTGATTTCAAGAACGACTTGACAAAAAAAATCCGAATGTGTTCAAGCACGACTTAACAATTATTTTTGGTACGAATTAATTTTACTTTGAACATAAAGCTATTTTTAAAACCAAGGACGCGGAATCAAAATTTCCGGAAAAATCAATTTTTAAACCCCGATATCTCTGTAATGCATCGTTTGATTTTCAAACGGATTTCAGATTTGAATTCACCATGGCAAGTTCTATAAGACTGTAGATTGTCTTATTATTTTCAAAAAAATGAAAATTTTAAAAAATTGGAACTACTTCCGGTTTTGAGCAAAATTGATGAACCAAATTTTAAACCCCCCAGTACATTATAGAATTGATACATCTATCATCAGTAAAAATTTCAAAGCGATATCTTTAAAGTTTACGGAGATTTTTTCCGGACAAAATCACTTTTTTAAAATTTAAAAATGGCCGCCAAATTTGAACGGAAATGATGTAAATGCTGAAACTTTAACATCTTTGAGGCACGGTAACTTTACAAAAGCTCTGAAAATTTCATTGAAATCGGACGAAAACTTTTTGAGATATAAAGCCGAGAAGGAGTCAGAAAAAAAATAAAAAATAAAATAATAATAAAAAGAAACCGAAGAAAAACAAAAGGGTCTTCCGTTGGAAACGGAAGACCCTAATAATTTGAAATTAATACAATGATAATATTTATCGTAAAATCTTCAGAGAGATAACTTAATAACCTTTAAGAGCATGTCTACGAGAAAACCATGCAAAAGGTGGTGGGAGCAATGTTCTCTGATCAACTTCAAATTTTGTGTCTAACAGCTAGTGTGCATCTATATGAAATAATATGCCACAATTTTTTTTTGATGTGGTCAGTCTAAACTTGGTTCTGCAGCACTGTTACTAAAAATAGCATTTTGACCCTTTTAAGAATAAAATTTTGCATAATTCACCAAATTATTGTTAAGAATTCTGAGGTTAGTTTAAATATAAATTCAAAAAGTCATTTAAATTAGAGTTAACACTAACAAGATACACTTGTGTAAATCATTTTGTGAGAATTCCCAAATATTCTTTCTGTTAAGTGCAGATAGGTCACGAATTTGGCATGTTTCCAACTTTTTGTAAAATTATAAAAATATACATTTTTTAAATCCTTAAAAGTCAGAATATGGCACTTTTAATTCACTAAATCTGTTTCTAGTTATAAAAGGACATTTATCTTTACAATATATCAAAACTCTGTCTTTGGACTCTCAATAATATTGCAAATATATTGTCTTAAAGTTGGACATTTTTCTACTTTTAAAACTCTCCAGAATCTGTAGTTTAGCGTTAGTTTTACATTGTTACAAGTATATTATGGGGAAAAAACCCGATATATTCGCGAGCCAAACAATATTTTATTGAACTGAAGGGTTGCCTCAACACATTTCAGGTTTTTTTTTAAATTAATGCCATTAATTAAAACACAAGAAATCATGGGAAAATGGGAATTTGAATATACATGTAAGCTGAAGTGAACTTAACTATTTTTTAAAAATCGTATATATCTCACTATTAATGAAAGAAAAAGTAAGCAAGCTTACATACTCCCCACATCCCATTATTTGCCAGTGCTACACATTAAGACAGAGTACCCATTAGATACACGAATGAATAATTACAGGGGCAAAACTACAAAACTCAAAGTACTGAAGTACTTAAAAACCGGGATTTTTTGGTGTGTAATTTTGCATATTGTTTACTACAGATTGGCAATCTCTCTCTCTCTCTCTCTCTCTCTCTCTCTCTCTCTCTCTCTCTCTCTCTCTCTCTCTCTCTCTAATTCGATAAACATAGTGATACATGTATTGATCTTTTCATTTTTTATACTTGAACTAGTGATCTTTTAATTCAGGAAGTGGACCAAATTTCAAAGCCCCCCCCCCCCCCCCCCCCCCCAAAAAAAAAACAACAAAAAAACAAAAAAAATCCCAAAACAAGCAAACAATAAAAAACAAATCCAAAAAGATCACCTCAATGGAAAATAAAATGATTAAACATATATTTGTTGAAATTAACAGACGATTTTTTAAAATGTGGAAGTGGTGTGGAACCCAGTGCCAATGAATGTCTATCACATTTAATAATTATAGAATAAGGTAGATTTGGTAATTATTTTGGTCCGACAGTATAAAGGATTGAATTTTTTATTGTTTGAGGGGTAGAGGGACCCAATATCAAACCTGAAAAATCGTTAATAAAAATATAATACATCATAAATTACGCTTAAAATTTGTAAATATCAGCATAATATAATATAGAGAGACATTTTATTAGCATTTGATAATTTCAATTTTTTTGATCACAAGACAAAAAAGAGAGTGTAAAAATTTTGCCTTTTTTCTAAGACTGTTTCATAATTATGGGACCAGCAGGCATGTTCACGAAGATATCTTAGGACTATGGTGTGTTCTAAGTACATCTTAGGATACGTCTTAGTCTTAAGTCTGTTTCTCGAAGCTCTCCTAAATTTAGGATCCGCCATAACTTTGTCCTAACTTTAAGACATCACCTACCTTGTCCTAAGACCATCCTAAAGCTATAAAATCACGTTTTTAGGGATATTAGGATGTTGTGAAGCCTTTTCTTAAGACTGGTAGAATAGGGCAATATTTTCCACAGTTCCAGCATTTTCGACAAACATCAAATTCCTAATCCGGGAGGGGGGGGGGCATAGTTAATTATTCTATCATGCATGTTCATTTTAACAAAATGATGTGGAGGGGACCCCAAACTCTCACCAATTCCCCGTTGCTAAATGCCTGCCTTGGAGCTGACAAATTAAGATTTTTTTTCGCAAATACTATCTCTGTTGGACGAATGAAAGTTATTCACTTATTTTTTTATGTACATTGTACACTAAATGAGTTACATTTATTGTTTTGATAATAATTTTTGATAACAATTATTTAAATGTCCTTTGCTATAAAAAGTAAATTTACATCGGGTTACATATACCATGCGTGATCATTCCTAATTTTTATCACTTTATTCTGAAAAAAAATAATCTTTAAAAAATTTGTAATGTTGAATGAACTGTATTTATATATTTTCGAGATATATTACAACTTATTTCTTATTTAACATGTTTGTGTATTCTATATATTGCAGATTAAAGGGAACTGGTTGTGTTTGTACGAGTACAACTACATGTGTTTCCTCATGTAACGTTTCAAATTCTATGAAAATCGCGTGTTTATGTATTACATATACTTGAATGACAAGATTCTCAAATGTTAATTATGAAATGACAATACACACGTGTTGTTTACATAATTATCTGCCTGTAAGCCAATTATGTCCTGATAAATATTTTCTTTTTTTAAAAAGAACAGTTATTTGAATTATTTTTTGGGCTTGTAATATTTTTTATTTTAATTTTTTTTTGGGGGGGGGGGTGTTCATTTAAAGAAAAACAAACTAAATTGTTTTATTGGTAACTGATATATATTTAGGTAAATGTAAAATTATTAAAATGCATACATTAAAATTACTGGTTTTACAATTTTCTCTGGCAAAATGTTTAATGATTGATCCCTACACAAGTCTCTCAAATCCGATCTGAATGAATAATTGTGAAAAATAAGAATGGTTGTAGAAGGTTAGGGTATCCTAACTTAAGATGTTCCTAAGTAACCGTCGAGCTACATCTTAAGACGTGTCCTAAGTTGATCTTAGGATGTTCCTAACTTTTTTCCTAAGTCATATCTTAGGAACACACTTAGGTCATATCTTAGGAAAGTTTCGTGAACATGCCTGCTGGTCTTCTTCTCATGAGTTATGATTAAATAACATCCCAAATAACAATCCCACAAAAATAAATTATGATGTCTTTATTAATATTTGGGATAACTTTTTTATAGTTTATGTTAAGGATGGATTCTTCTCATTTTTTACCTCAAGTGGGTCTCCATATATGAACATGTCGTAAAATTCAAACTGTTGCAATTCACAATGAAACTACATTAATAATTATGAATATATTTCATTTCACAAAATAATAACTTATTAAATGTGTTGAGACCAAGGAAAAGGTAAAATTATGTCGTTTACGACATGCCGTAGTCGGCGCGAATAACAACAAAAACAAATGGAGAGGGAGAGGCCGAGATTGAGGGGTCGTTTTGTGTCAAAACGACGGGAACGCAAATACGACTCCATAAAAAAGGGGATTCGACAGAGATGGGAGAACACAAAAATAGCCGAGACACATAGCTATTCTAAAATCGCTTCCACCAATGAAATAATTGAGTCAGACGACTGTCACTCCGTTGACAATGTCCCAGTAGATCTAGAAGAGGTTGAGATTGTTTACACTGAAAATGTAAGTTCTTACTGCTTATATATTAAATATATTTGAGAAAAATGATATTTACGCATTCTATGTTCACAAGTATCATAACATACACATTGCAAACTCTAACATCGCTCATGCTGTATTCGTTGAACATATACCGGTATATCGCCAATGCACAGGCAGACGACAGAGATAGCGTCATTTTTGTTGTTCTCTAAATAGATTGCAATATGTAACACATACCATGTTTATTTCTCTCTGTTAAATTTGTAAAAAGGTAATAGGTATCCAAATTATTCCTAGAGAAAACGATCAGAGAATAATTTCCCACTGTTTACACTCAATCATGAAATATGGCGGCCCATACGGATAAAAAATATGGCATTATAACCCCCCCCCCCCCCCCCCCATAAATCATACAATACTTTGTATCTATTAAACGTCTTAGGTGTATATTTCAAAGTCACAGAGATACAAAAAAAAATCATTTACAATTTTTATGATGAGATTAGTAATATTAAAAGATTTAATTTAACTCTTTATAAATTTATTCCTTGTTTGTTATAACCCCCCTTTTTGAATTTTATGGTCACAAAACTTTAACTAGCACAGAAGAACCTTTTTTTATATAGAATTACCTTAAGTTAATAAGAGATCTGTATTAAGATGAATTAAAAAAATTTTTAGATAAATTTGAATTTTTTATTTACTATTAAAATTGTCTTTAAAATCTTTTTCATTTTTCTTTTTCAAATTTAAGTCAGGTCGCATAAGTTTATTTTTTAAGGTATAGCAATATGGATTTTAAAAGTTTAAACCTTCACTAATACAAAATAAAGATGGATATCATAAGTCAGTATTTTAAAATTCATATATACATGTATCATTATACCTTTAAGTATTATTTCATTAAAATTTATATATCAAAAGAAATATGCATACAATGAAGAATTCGAAGGAAAAAAAATGACAAAATACAACATGGAAAAAAATGAATTTTAACCAAGATCAGAGTTTTTGCATAAAGAAATCTCAGAACAAGAATTTTCTTTTTTCAATTAAGGTAATAGACTCCCCTGGTCTTGAAAAGGACTCGAGATGTGGCCGTAGGTTGATTGAGCTTGGGGTACTTGCTGATGGCTTGTCTGCCTGCAAGAAATGTGGCTTACCCTTACAACTTTCCCACTGCCAAGGAATAACAAACTTTGGTCTTTCAGCTATGCTCAAAATACCTTGCATGAATTCTGCTTGCAAAATGATCAACAATGTTCCAACAGGAAAAAGGCATAATAAAATTTGGGATGCCAATACAAAGTTAGCAGCAGGTCAGTATATTCAATGTACATTGGATGAATAAAAATTGACAAACATTCAAAACAATAATGATAACTAAGTTTAAAATAATGAAAATTGTATTCAAATGAATATTATATTAAATAATTGATGGTATGTATTTTATTATTGGATTATTTTTCTTTTCATGTTCTGACAGCTGTACAACACACTGGGATAGGCTTTGACCAGATAAGTGGAATACTGGCTGAGCTAAACATGCCACCCATCAGCAGAACACTACTTAGCAGCAGACAAGAAGAGATTGGAAAAGCTACAGAATGTATTGCTTCCTTATCGATGCAAGAAGCTCTAGAAGAGGAAGTAATGGCAACAAACATGTAAATTTTTATAATTCATACACTTAAAATTGATATTATATAGGCATATGGTCATAAGTAATTTGAAATAAGTCTGAATTGCCCCCCCCCCCCCCCACCCCACCCCCATGTTCCCTTTTAAAACTACAAGAGCATGATATAAATTCTGAGTTTTAAACAGAGATACATTTCACAAAAACATAAAATGATAAGAAGAATCTGTTTCTACATGCTTAATTTCATCATTTTCTGAATATAAGAAATATGAAAAGAATCCATCCTTAATTAATATTTATTGGGTTTTCGCAGGTTGAGATCCCCGGGAAAAAGGGTAACCTAACACCTCATTTTTCACTTTTCAACTATATTTCAATATTAAAAAAAGGTACAAACTTTAATTTTTTCCAAGAGGAGATAAACTGCTAATAGAGAGGTAGGTCTAAGGGAGTAGAGCTTTTTATTTATTTCAGATGTACATAATGTACTTACTGTGATACATTCTCTGATTTCTCAAGAACTAAAAAAAACCTGGCCCCCTCCCCGTCATTTCTAGATTCCATGAATATTATAACTTAGAAAAAAGTCTGATTCATAAAAAAAATATGTAAAAAGAAGGATCGAAGAAATGAACTATAGCTTACATTATAAATTCTTCCATCAGGCGGATCAAAACTTGCAATGATACTGCGTACAGGTATACTGTAGTTATATTTGATAAAAGTAATTTAATTAGGATTTTAAAATTAAAATGCGAATCACATTGAAAAGGGATTGCAATTACTCACTTTAATTCAAACAGTCAAAATCAATGCTTATAAGAGTGTAACCTTAACATCTGCAGGGTGGTTTATAGATTGCCAATGAAATATACACGTACAGAAATGTGATGTCTATTGCAACAGACTCCGATGATAACGATGAAAAATTGCACGAGGCATTCCTAGTGAATTCCAAATGATTTCAACATAGAAAGAATAATCTTACCGTGACCAGGCTACGCTCAGGTCAAACCGGGTCCGTAGGACATCTGTCATTTTAACGATATATCATTCTATCTAATTTCAACATACCCCATTATAAATTGAATCTTTGTAAGGCCTAAAAAAAAGTTGTGTGTTTAGGGTAACCCGACCTAACCTACAAAAATGCCCCGATCCTACCATTTTTAGATGTCTGTTTTTAACCGATTGTGAATTTTTATTATTTTTATGAAAAAATCTGTTTTTAAATGTGACACAAACAAACATTCTAAATAGTTTACCTTCTCTACAGAAGAGTGCAACAGGGGAGACAAAAATAATAATGTATATTATATATTTAAGAGTTTTTATGAAATATGTACGTTAGTTTTATGGCGGAAAATTGTCATATATATATAAATATATATATATATATATATATATATATATATATATATATATATATATATATATATATATATAATTATCATATATATATATATATGATACTTTTCCGCCATAAAATAAAAAACTAATCATCTGAGGCAGGTATCGGAGTTTACAATGACACGCATTACAGAGGTCAACCTCTAAATTTATCGCGGGAAATATAGGTAGCAAGGGACAGTGTCGGAAAAAGTACCCGTCAATATTTTTGTAAAATTGAGAGTTGGTGTACTTGAAGGCTTTTGAGTGTTGCTAATATTCATGAAATGATTTTTAATGATTATCATTAGTTAGAGGGGTCTCTTGTTGAAATTGATATGCAATATGTAGGTCCCATATGTTAGGTACATGAGAATCAGAAGTAAAATGCAAAACCTGCAGCTACGACTGTTGTGTTGACTTTACACAGTGAAATTTCAAGTTACAGACGAGAGGTAAAATAACACGAAAAGTAGGTGGATGGTACTTTGTTAACTATACACCGGTAAGTTTCTGACATGTGATAGTGCAACATGCACGCGGTACGGAAGGTCAACCCTCTTCAGGGAATTAGCTGGGGGAGGTCTAAAAAGCTGAAAAATCATGACAAGTTAGCAAAATATGAAAGGGTCAAAATCTCATAAAAACCAGGTTTTGACTAGTAATTTTCTTCAGAAATTGGTGAATGGCCTTATAAAGAGTGAATTAAAGGTATTTGTGCTGAATGGGAACTGAGGGAATTCTAGTTACAGAGTTCCGAAGACATGCATCCCTTGGATACAATGAATTGTATAAAAAAAAACTGCCCCGTGCCACCTATAGCGCAATGTCACTGTGACGTCATACGTTAACATCTATAATCATTTGATTACGTATCTTGACTCAATACAAAGAAAAGAAGCGTGAAAATATCTCTTGGGTTTCACCAAAGCTTGTACAATACTTAAAACGTGTCTAAAAACGCCATTGAACAGTAAAGTACTAGTTAAATGTCAGCCATTTTTGGCATAGCACTACAGGAGCTAATTTTAATATGTACGGTGCTACCGTTGTGGCTGGCGCAGCAAGAATTACACATACATGTATGTACCTTGCATCATTGTCAACTTAGTGTTATATAGGTATCAACGAACTTCAAAGAATTTGAGAGAGAGAGAGAGAGAGAGAGAGAGAGAGAGAGAGAGAGACCGGTCCCTGTTTGTAGGTGTGTAATTTCCCACTTTCAAATTTAATGGTTTGATTACATGCAATATCTGCATAAATTTTTTAACTGTTTATTTTTTTTTATCTTTATTCTTTTTTATTTAGTTCAAAATGTCCTGTTGTTTATTACATCGCTTCTCATATACTTACCTGCTTACTGTACATGCATGCACAATGAGCTTAAAATTGGATCGATATGACAGCAAAGTATGGCTCTTGTTAGTATATATTTATATAATCTCTATATCAAACAAGAATAGAATTCCTGGGTCCCCCGCCGGTCAAGCAGTATACTAGTATACTGTATATTGGAATATTTTCAAACATTCAGGGCTGCATGTTCCAGAATTAAATGTGTGGGGAGGTTGGGAGGAACATTTTTTTACCCCCACCACCCATTTTTTTTTATTTTTCCTGTCGCAAATATATTCAAAATACTACAATCTAAAAGAACTTGACCAAAGTATTAGTGGTATAAACATTTGGTATAAATTTAATGAAAATCCGTCAAAATTTGTAGGTATGAGAGCGCTTTCAAGGTCACAAAGTCCCATAACTCCAACAAAAAGTATCGACCAATGCTAATTTTCGAACTTGACCAAGGTAATAGTGGTATAAACATTTGGTGTAAATTTAATGAAAATCCGTCAAAATTTGTAGGCATGACAGCGCTTACAAAAAAGTGTGATAAATCCGTCACAAAGTCCCATAATTCCAACAAAAAGTATCAACCAATGCTGATTTTCATAATTGACCAAGGTAATAGTGGTATAAACATTTGGTGTAAATTTAATGAAAATCCGTCAAAATCTGTAGGCATGAGAGCGCTTGCAAGGTCAATTTTTGGATAAAACGGAGTCATTATTGTGATCAAAGTCCCATAACTCCAACAAAAAGTATCAACCAATGCTGATTTTCGAACTTGACCAAAGTATTAGTGGTATAAACATTTGGTATAAATTTAATGAAAATCCGTCAAAATCTGTAGGCATGAGAGCGCTTATAAGGTCAATTTTTTGATAAAACGGAGTCATTATTGTGATCAAAGTCCCATAACTCCAACAAAACGTATCGACCAATGCTGATTTTCGAACTTGACCAAAGTATTAGTGGTATAAACATTTGGTATAAATTTAATGAAAATCCGTCAAAATTTGTAGGCATGAGAGCGCTTACAAAAAAGTGTGACGGACGGACACACGGACGCACGGGCGGACGCCCGGCATTTCTATGTCCCCGCTCCGCGTTGCGGCGGGGGACAAAAAATCAGAAATAAATCATACGTCAATGAGGCAGGTATCGCAGTCTATACTGAAAAAAGCTAGAACACGCATTTCAGATATTTGCTCCACCTCTAAATTAATCGCGGGAAATATAGCGCGAGAGCACTGTGACGTCATTCATGACCTTTTTTCTCTTTGTTTACGTATCTCGACTCAATAGTCCAATCCACACTTTGCAAAAGTTGTTCCCCTTTGCAGGGTCAACCAAAAGGTCAAAAGGGAAAAAACAACTTTTCCCTTCTTTATGCAACCAAATATTTGGGCGTCCTGTGAAGAAATCTCTCGGAATTCATTTTATTCCTTGGGGCAATCAAAATTCACAGCGGAAACGGATTCCTAATGTCAAATGACGAAGTTACAACCCTTTAAACTACAAAGGCTACTGTGAGAAATATATGGGTTTTTCCCCAAAGATGGCGGCCAAGGGACATAACTTTTGTAAAGTGTGGATTGGTCTATACAAAGGTATGGAATTATGTAAGAAATCTCTTGGGTTTCGCCAAAGCTTGTGCGGTACTTAAAACGTGTCTTCAAACCTCAAGACACCGTAAAGTACGAGTTAAATGTCGGCCGTTTTTGGCATAGCACCACGGGTGAAAACATTAGAGAGCATTATGGGACGTAGACAAAAAATTGTGTATGATGAACCTGTAGGTATAGCTCATTCTTTTTCCCGAGCACACTGGTTCTTATAGCTCTCTTCGCTCGCCGGCGAGCTGCGCTTAGTATTATAAAGCATTATGGGATGCTGCCAACAATTTTCGTGATAAATCTGTAGGTTTAGATCGTTTTTCCCCGCGCGAGTTCTAAGATCTCGTTTGCTTGCTCTTCGTTAATCTTACTAGTGGTGAGGATGATGGTATTTATTTCACAAAGGTCAATAAAAACTTACTTCTTTTGTGAAATACGTAGTAGCCACACAGCACAAATAACACGCAGATAGGAATGATTGTTCCTAAGAGTATTGCAACCAATGTACGTTTCTCTTTGTCGTTCGTTGATGTGTTTTCTGTATGTATCTGTTCTGTTGATTGCTGAGGGTAAATGTACGTTATTGTGCTGTCTTCCTTAACGTTGATAGATTCATTCTCATGAAGGTAAGGAAATTTGTCTCTGTGCAGATAAAAAAATATTTGCACTAATGAACACAGGTGAATTTTGCCTCGTGTTCATTTTGGAAGTGTTTTTGAATGGGTTTTTTTAATGAAGGAGTTGACATTAAAACTTTAAGGGACTTGGCCACGACTTTTGGTCAATTTTTTTTCCATTTATAATGTCTACGATGCTTAGTAAGGCATTTTAAATTAACAGTAGTAGTTAATTGGCGTATATATTACATACATTGCTATCAAACAATAATATCCAGCAAATTTTGAGTGTCAGTCGATTATTCATAAGCTAGATACATTGCTCACGATTCTTTGTTATATAAACAAATCTCAGGTCATGGTTTTGTTTACATTTTAAATGTTGAAAAGAAAATTACAGGTTTAGACCTAAAATGAATGAGACAGACGCTAGTAACTGTTTGGTTATGTTCAAAACAAATTAGCTTATAGAAAAACTTCAGCTTCAAAAAGAACATTTACCAGTATATTCCACTAATGTAAACAGAAACATTGCCCGTACATGTACATGTATCTCGCTTATACCTCTATAACCTACACTCAAGTTTACGTTGATCATTAGAAATGCATTACTAAAGCAATATAAACAATTAAAATAGAAATAATAGAAAATTAAAAATTGGACCTAAATCAAGACATGCCTCTTTAACCACATCCATATATGAACATAATATTGTAACATTTGTAACAAGAACAAATCGATTTTAAACCGACCCAGGAATAAATTGTTTATAACAGTTACCTTCCAGCGCTGCGAACTAAAAAGGTTAATATATTTTTGTATTTTCATTATTTCCTGTCATCAATCATAAAAAACGTTATATCCTGACTAAGTGTGCTCTTTAAGTTAGGTACTAGTATATTGTGCCTTTAGCAAACAGAATTTAATTTGATATTTATCACCAATGATGTTTTGAAAACAAATTTAAGAAGATCTAATCTCAAGTACCTCACCTTTCACAAGAAGGCTCTGCGAGGAAACATCCATTTCCAAGAGATATACAATCTTGGTCTGTAAATGTTAAAAAACTACAATAACTATATTTCGTTCCGAGTAACAAGGAAATTTTCCGTACAAATTCCATAAATAAGAAAGAATCTTGGTGATATAACTGCTAATGAGATTTAAATAGGGAGAACGAGATCTTTTGATTAAACAAAAAGTTATTTTTAAGGTAATTTTAACGTCAGTTCATGTAGTTTTATGCACTTTCCCGTCAACTTAAAAATTGTTCCTCCTACGCATCCTTAATCTAAACTACGAATAAGATATATTCCTTCTTTTCTTATTGTAGCATGTTATGTATATAACAAGAAATAAAACGTAAAATAAAAACTAAAAATTATAATTTTATTAACTTATTTCATTATATTACTCCATAAACATTAAATATTGTGTATGTACATAACATTGTATGTAATATTGTAAATTAAATCTACTTTTGAAGATAATTTCAAGCAGCAGCACTTACATTTAAATATTCTGTCGCTGAGAAAAGAGGTCTTGTGACATCCATATCTGAAATTCTGGCAATTGTATCCGTTGACTTTTGAAACGGTTTTTACCAAATATAAACACGTACCTGAAATCGAATCAAAATAATGAAGTGAGAATTTCTACAGATATTAAATATTTCTGCAGTAAACTGTTCAAGATTTTTTTTGTTATTGTTTACCTGCTTCTATTAATATTCGAGGCTGTGTGTAACAAAACTCCAACAGCCCCGTGAACTGTTGATTTGGTAAACATGTAAAGCCATTAGTCTTGTTACAGTTGAGAGCTGCCGATCTCTTTTTCCACTCTGATTCATTTCTGGGACAAAATGGTGTTGAGTATACCGGGAACTTATAACCTTCTAGCTCTCTCTGAAAGTCACATGGAATAATCTAAATATATGTAATGGTCTGTACACCAAATGTTAATGAACTTTTTTTTCATCACGCCTTTTTCCCCAAAGCATACTTCAACGTTGTTAAAATACACAAAACTAGTGTTCTGTTTTAAATAAACCTCAATGTTTAAAATGTTAAACTTGCAGATGTTTATTAAATGGGATGTTGATTTAATACAATAAACTTTAAAATGTTGCTGCAATAATATAACCTTGTCCAATATATGTTAATCAGATGTAGTTCTAAGGAGGGCATGCAATAACTTCCTAAAGTTTCACAAATATCGCAAAATTAATTGTTTGTTTTGAACATATTTTATTGATTAAACAGAAGGATTAGAAACAAGTTCTGAAAACTTACAAGTTCCCCTCCTTATATATAACAATATTTGTCATGCATATAAATTTAGAGCAAATCAAATATTATATTGATATTCACAAATAAAATTATTTTTAATCTCAGGGATTCGTCTATAAACTTTTGTACAGAGGAAAAAATGCTTTTGTTGATATGTAAAGGTAGGTTGTTGTTGCCATATAAAAGTAAATTTGTATCAATATTGACTAAATCTAGCATAAATAATTGATCAAATATGTTGTTTCTCGCTCTATAGTAATATTTACTCATGTTTTGCTTCGTAACATTTTAGTTTGAAATATTTTCTAAATGCATATATAACAAAAGTTGTGCATAAATAAAAGAGGCTGGCACCTTAAATAAAGGATCTACATGTAGATGCCCGGAAAGTCTTTGCCGTATTTCTAAAAAACGATACATGCTACGATAATGATGTCGCTGGGAAAAAGTTAAGGTAGTGTGAAAATGACATCCTATCAATATCTGTAACACTGACAAGAGTAAGGAGAAGAGGGATGGTTTTATTAAAACTGATTGACAATCCTTTCTTGACTTGAAGCCGTAACGGAAGACCTCCTCGTTGCTTGCAACGAGCTCGGCTCTAGTTTCTCAATGTTATTTTTACAGAAACGCAATGCATGATATTTTTAAAGGGGCTGCCGAAACTAGTGCATTTAAAAAAGAACCATTGTCATATTTTTTTTTAAATAACCACCTTATCCATGTTATTTAAAGCATAGCTATGAGAAGTGCATGGGGCAACAGGGGAAGGGTCCTTTAGTTGTTCAAAACTATATCGCATGTGTTCAATTCACCCAAGATAGTGTTTACGTTCATTGAAAAATCGTCCTCATGATGACCATAAATGTTTTCAAAATATTCAAGGAGTCCAGGAAATTAACCTGTCAATAACCGTCTCTTTAGACCCCTAATCTTCGAGTTAAATCGAACTGCTTAGTTGATATCCATCTAAACGTGATATTTAAAATACAGTATCTGGAATATTATGATTAATAATCCTAATGGTGTATCAAATACAAGATTTGGTCCAAGCATCGGATGATTAAGAAATATGTCAATGACACTATTGGCGTATGCAATCTCTGGATTTAATTTCCCAGCATTGCATAATTTAATTAAAAATACTACATTTGACGACATAGACCGATTATTTGATTATTTATGTATCAAATATGTATCAAATATATAAGTACATGTTACTTACGCGTTTTCGTAACTCCTATATAAATACATCTAATGAAGTCACGGGTTTAGATTACTGTGGTATACTTTTTTTAAATCTTTCATGAAAGTATGGTTATTACAGTCATTTAATATGTAACACGAACAAAAGTTATAACATAACTTACTCGTTCGTTCAGTACAAGGATAAAGTGTAAGAAGATTCCCAATATCACAAGATACAACTCCTTATGAAAACACATGTCGCTTCCTTTTTCTTTTTTGCAAATGCATGTACAACAAAAAAGGGTTCCTTTAAAATGCTCGGTCGAGCGTTTTTCTTGACTATAGAAAAAAATCCATTTCATTACGTTTTTGAAACTGGTCTCTTTTGAATGGTGAATAGTGGTCGGGGCAACAATGGGGAAATAAATAAATTCGTCAAAAGATATTTCTTGTTCTTAACCGAATATATTATTATAATAATATTAGTATTTACTAATACAAGACAAACTTCTGAAGATATTTATTCTTAAAGCATTTCCAAATAATTGAGTCTTTAGAATAACAAATATAAACCAGTAAGTCCTATATACCCTGTCTGCCTAACGTTAATAGACTTGGAATTCTTCCAAAAATCATGAGTTTTCTGATCAATGGCTTTTTTGCGCATGAATTACATCATTGAAGATATTTTGTTTTAACCAGCTTATTTTTTATAAGAATATGTCTATTTAGCCTTTACTTTCAGTTATTAAATTAAACATTATTTCATTAATGCACCCACAATTTTTATTTTGACGAACGGGAAAATCTAATTATTTATTGTAGACATTTTGATAATACTTGCTGATTTAAGTTTTATTATTGTTTTAGCCAATTAGAAGGTCGCACGGTCTAAGTCTATCTAACAGATACTTCTTTGTTTGTAAAGGGGAAAGCAACATGAGTAAATTTTCAGTTAAAGCAAACAAACTCCAATCTCCTTTCATTCACCACATTATTTGGTTTCAACATCAATGTGGCCTGGGTACCTTATATATGTTGTATATTTTGTTGTTATACTGTTTGTGATCATGGCCCTTTTATCTGCCTTTGATTTAGTTAATATTGTTTTAATGTTCTGCGTCATTTTAACTAATTACAATATTTTTACATCTGATACCGTCTGTATTTCTGTACAGACACATTGGACAGTGTAAAACGTTTTGAAATGTATATTGGGATGAATTCAAAACCAAAGAGTCCTATCTTTTAAACCACACATTTTTGTAGCTATCGTTTTAAATGTTTAGCCCTTATTCATTAAACAGTCAAGTCCCCTCTTGCAAAGGTATTTAAATGCACGATCTTCTTTTATTCAATATTTTCCTTAAAGGTTTCAATGTTGCGTAACATTGATTTTTAGACGGTGGCTATATATAGCCACGGTTTATTGCTACGGTCCTGGCCGAAAGAGTGTTTCTCATGGGTACCCTAGCGGATATGGAACGGTAACTCAATCAGGTATTCCCGTGTTACATTGCAGTATTAAAGACAATGTTTTACCTATGTGTCGATTTCAGTTTGAGACTGAACTAATTACATCTTATGAGATATTTTAATCATCAAAAAATAAATTTGAATATAGATTACAGCGTGCGCAGTTCAGTATTGCCTTAGAACTGCTTATACGATGTGGTTGTGAGAGAATTAGGAAATTGTATTTGAATAGAATATTATTGTTTGTTTAATTTGACAAAAGATAGCAATACAGATGTCAACAGATTGCGCATATCTCGAAAGTCGGCGATTTTGGAGCTAGAAGGAAAAGTGAAATAGGGTTTTATAAATAATTGCTATAACATTATGATAATTTGATTGACGTGTGCGCATATATTAAGAATAAGTGTTTGATTTATTAAGCATGTATATCGAAATCTTTTAAATCTACAAGAATTTAGAAACGAGAATGAAATTGTTATAAATAAAAAAAACATTTCTGGTTATAAGTTGGTTTGCAGAATTTTTTATTGTTGACTTTTGTTGTCTACATATTTTACAATCATTTTTGTTTTGTTCATACATGTAGTTTGATGTGATAGATTAAGTAATATTTTTTGTACTTTGCTATGCTGATACAGTTACATTAGTGTTCAGTGTACTTTTGTGAATACATGTTTTCACCTTAAATATTTTAGCATTTTTGCAATTAGAACCATTTTAACAAGACCTTGGACTTTCAGTAGAGTGTAGCTATCTATTCATTGCGTCAAAACAAATTAAAAATGACGTGGTTCCAAGCGAAATATGTATCAAGTGTGAAGTCTTAGCTCAAAAGCAAGACAAATCTTGTTGATTTCAAAGAGCCATGGTCGAATGGCTAGCAATGAAATAGACAAGCCTACGTCACATTGCTGTTTGACACAACTACCCACAGTCCAAGCTCTTGTTAAAATGGTTCTGCTAAGGTTAAGCTGAAGACTTTTGTTTAATATTATTTGCTAACCTTTTTCTGTTGATATTTTTAAGTTCATCAATATTCTAATATTCATTTAATTATTGGTAGAACAATAAACTGTGCTGCATCATTTTCAAAGCAAAACCAATCATGATGCCCTAATTTATTTTGTTATACTTTCATGTTAAATACTGAAATCTGATTGGTTAAGACGCAGTTAATAATATTTACTATTACCCTCAGCGTTAGCAACGCACTTGGCAACGGGTAACATTAAAAAATGTTACATGCGCGAAAATTATGCGCGTACGGTTCGCTGTAGAATTCACGTTATTCCTATAT
The DNA here is from genome assembly GCF_902806645.1 of Magallana gigas. Classification (NCBI taxonomy): domain Eukaryota; kingdom Metazoa; phylum Mollusca; class Bivalvia; order Ostreida; family Ostreidae; genus Magallana; species Magallana gigas. The sequence goes on along the minus strand of NC_047562.1, from coordinate 18,630,564 downwards.
AAAAGCAGTAAAATTTTCTTAAAAATTTTAAAAAAGACATTCAGTATAACAAAATAAATAGTGCCTGTTTGGGAGGATAACAGTTGAAATTGACACCCCTCGAAAACCATTGTCAACCTCCGCTTCGCGTCGGTTGACAATGGTTTTCTCGGGGTGTCAATTTCAACTGTTACCCTCCCAAACAGGCACTATTTATATAATATTTTGCTGATGTTGTTTCATTTTTAACAAGCTTTTTGTGCAATCATGACTTGCTTTGCGTGTATCATGGTAAATAATTATGTTATTTACGCCTCATTATTCAGAAATCCATAAATCATTGAACATTTCACTGATGAATGTTGACATTTCGTATATGTATGAAAACAAGAACAAGGTATGTTAGATTTTCCATATTTAATGTTTATTTCTATAGGAAGTATGACACAATATGGAAATGTCCCATATCAGTCTAAGACTAAGTTCAGATAATATAAATCTGGTTAAAGCTGCATTGGTTAAACAAAACAAGAAGTATGTTAATTTCGTTTAACTTGTTAATATGTCTTTGCTTAGCTAAAAGAAAATGAGAACAAAATCCCGAGCGGGATTCAAACTCGGGAAGTGCGGTTCACAGTACCTTAATCACTCTGTCATAGAGTTTGTTGAGTGATGTAGTCGATATAATCATTTTAACACAACTAAATGGCTTTTCGAATGGAAGTCAGCCATATAGATGTCTGCGTAGAGTTTCCCCATCAAAAGGTACACGGAATCACATTTCACTTTCAGTTGCAAACAATCAAATTTATAAGTTGTTGTAACTTGTGTCTATACCCTACCTATGTTTTGATTTAAAAAAAACGTATGTAATTATGCTTGATTTTATTGTTTATTTGATAGAGAGTAGTCATAATATGAAAGTGTCCCGCCTGAAGCTGCAATATAAATCTCACATATCACGCCAGTACTTTGATACTTTATGTATATTTGGGCACTGTTGTATTAGTTAATTAAAACGAATCCATTTTATCGTGTATTGAAATGAGGTAAGAGGGTTGAGAGACTGAGTACTGGATAGAGTGTAACTATGAGTCTGTCTTTACAGACAGTGAGGAAGAAGTGGGGTCAGGGGAGTTTGAGTTGAGAGACTGGGTTGAAAGGAGAGCAAGGTGAGAGAATTGGGTGAGCAAATTGACATTCCTCCTGGCAGTGAGGGTTCAGTTAGTTTCATACACACAATAGTCTATCTAACGTTAATGAAAACGACGGTATTAGGTGTTCATGGTCATCTACTAGTGGTAAACCACCACCACTGTGAAAATATGGTGATATAGTACTCTCTAGTTTTTGAGATATGGGTATGTTTTACCCATTGGCAAGCTATCTCGAGAGAAAAAGGATCAACGCTGAATATACATGTATATATGAAAATGAACTAGTATACTTAGTATGCAGTTCTTGTCAAACAATTGACAAAAACAGTATAGATGCACATGTATATGTTCCTTATTTCTGATATCTTTAGTTGGACTTATGGTCTTTAAGATTACACATACTTAGATAGAAGTAGTGGGGTACTGATAACGACTATGATATCATTATATCTTTATAACCCTTTGACCGATCAGGTTGCGGTCGGAAACTAGTATTTATCCCCCGGTCATGGCGGTTAGTGCAATGGTCTCAAGTTTGGTCCTCATCTCTACAGTCTTATGTGTTGGAAAAGTATATACTGCATCAGTGGACAGTTGTCCTATGTATGGATGCCGTCCCTCCGGCACCTTCTCCTACACACTGGAAATGACCTCTAATGTTGGCATGGCCTGGCCAAGGAGTTTTATACAGGGACCGCTGACCAATTCCCTTGGGTGTGCAGCAAACAATGTCAACATTGTGTGTCAAGCAAAGGGCTTGCAGCATTTGTATGATTTTATTTTTTTTAAATGAATTCATTTAGCATTGTAGCGGAACTTTTGGGCAATATTTGAACAATGTTTCAATTTGCATATATTAAGGCATTGATTAATTGCGATATTTTGTTATGACATTGAATGATATTTCGAGAATTGTAGGGTTAAAATTGCATATTGTTTAAACATTACAGCGTAATCGATTACTGATCAGCTAAAGCTATATTGATACAACATATATTGAAACTATGTGCGGAAGTATTTATTGACATAGTTCGTTAGGCATATTGACATAACCTGATCGGCAATTACGAAGAAGATAAGTGAATCAGTCCTAAAGAACATGAAGAACTTTTATTAAAAAAATATTCCCGAAAACTCGATATTTCTTTCAAAATTTGGTTGTCAGCGATGTATTTTCTGCATTTCAATATAAAATATGAGTAAGTGTGGTAAGATATTTAAATAGTGTCATATTAAGAACTAGACAGTAGGGATTCACATTTTTGTCATTCGCCATTTTATACGCCCGAGTTCTTTGTTCCAGGGGCTATACGACCTTGAATCCAGACACGGGTATGGCGTGTTGGTACGGAGACGTTCTAAAGAAACCCACGTTACCTTTAATGGATATTTCTGGTGACGTCATCGGAACCGATGGCCACAACCTTGTAATGTTCGAGCCCGATGGAAAAATAGTGAAGCCACAGATTAATCTCCAAGATAAGCTGTATCCAACGTATAGGTATAGAAAATATAATAACCATCTTCTTGTTTTATTATATACATAAATTGTACATGTACATCATTATGAATGATTTATACTTCATATTTTTAGTTTGACGTTATCAGAGGAAACCGGTATCATTGCCATTGTTTCACGACAAGGACTTTTGGTTACCTATGAATCAAGTAACGAAAATCACATTTTATTTTACATCTTTTTTGCTAAATTTTCTCTACAACACAATTTTTCAAGATTAGTTTTCACTGATAATGACATGATGATTTAATAGATGGCGTGCCCCATGCTGCCATTCAGTTTCGAGCAGAGGAACAGAGAAGCAACGGGACGTTTCTACCGGTGGCGCCCCCTGTCGTGTCCGGACATAGAATTTACATCCTCACGGAGTTCCGCCCCGATTATGACACACAAGAGGTAGATTAAATCATTGAACAATTTTCACTTTCTTCCTAGAAAAAGAACCACCTATCCAATAATATATATAAAAAATCATTTAAAGTTCGATTAACAAATAATATCAATAAAATACGCAGAAATTTTAGAGCTTGGATCCTTGATATCCTCGTAACACAAATTGATCAAAATCATATTTTTTAATTTATTAATGTTAGTTTTATTTCATAATTTTCTTTCAAGCCAAACATTCTCGGTATGCAGCGTCTGTTTGCAATTGACATGAAGAATGCGTTGGATGGTCGACTGGAGATTGCTTGGGTTTATAATTTTGAGAATCTTGATCCCGTGCTGCCTCTTGTTGGTGAAAATCACCAAGAAAAGCGAGGTACGCCAGAGGAAACCCGCGTCGACTCCACATATGGTCCGGCTCCTCAAATCATGGTCAACGGCAACACAAACATGGTATACGTGAATTTACCGCCACCAGAGGGCGCCACAAACGCGCCACATCTTCTGTGGGGGTTCAAGGACGAAGTGAATGGAACATCTCCGAACCTTATTTTTAAAATTCCACAGTCTCTATCAAATTTTGCGATGTTTGAATCTAATAGCGGAGATATTGGAGCTGATAAACTAAAGAGAAAAGACAATTCGCTCAAGTTAAGTAAAAACGCAGGAGAAGCATCGATATGGGGTGTTTCAATCAACAAAAAACAAATTCTAAAACTGAGTCCTGAAGACGGAACCGTCGTTGAGCAAATAAATCTCGATTCGGTACTCAATATGACGTCATCAACTGTGACGTCAAAGCTTATAGTTGCAAGAAGCTCTGAAAGTTCTCCGGATATTCTTATCTTTGGTGTTCAAGCTTCCTCGGCTAACACCGATGATTCCAAGAATTCGACAAACAACAACAGCAAAATGGCCACGACCCAGAATTATGTCGTTAGTCTCATAGAAAAGACTGTGAATTGGGTCATAAAGACACCAAACAATAGAGAGGTTAAAGGTCAAATTGCCGGAATTAGACGATCGGCAGTCAATGAAGCCGATATGTTGGTAGTGTATACAAGCGATTCCGAGGAATCGGAAATTTTTGGAATAACCTCTTATTAAATGCATATTATGAACATGCATATTAATGAATAAGATGTTTATTTATTAAAGTAGATTAGTTTATATACGTTAATTGTCGCTTTAGATCTTGACCATATACATCTAGAAAGACCCTAACCCTAACCCTAACGTCAGGCAAAGGATTTCAAAATTTCCCTCAAAACGTTTTCTAAAAATCATCGATAAGTCAGAGAACTCCAATTAAATAATTTAAATGTTCAAAGACACGTGATGTTTTCTGAGGGTATAGTGTACCTCTGTCATAATTTCAGTTTCGCGGTGGATACGCCGTCTGAATATTAGTTTTATTTTAGTAAATTGTAAATGGTGCTACTTTGATTTTTATCAATGACTTTGAACCTATGTATGCCTCCATCACATCTTAACAGATGAAAGTTTAGTATGTGAAATATTCAACTTTTCGGTTGAACCAGATACTAAATCCTAAATTAAACCTTTCATTTTTCAAATTCAAGCCAGTCAGCTACAACCACGGACAATATTACGTTTAAGAGTATAAAAATTTATTCTCAAAGCTATAAAGAATTTACACTAAAGTTCGTTGAGTATATATACATGTAATTATATGATTACATTTTGACTTATCAATATGTAAAAGCAATATGAATGTACAAAATAAGAGATTGATTCATATGATTGGTTCATCTATGTAGACCCTCTCTCACTTTCCGCCGTATTCCGGACAAACTGAAATCATAAAAAAATATAAAATAATATCAATTTGGAAATTGAAAAAAATTAAAACTCAAGGAAATTCCAATGGTTATCTGCATTTACTTTTTTGCGGAAGAACTTTGACTTGTGTGACGTCATTTCCTGTTTGTGTGTATTGGAAAGTGTAAAAACACTTGTCCGAGTCAAATGCCTGACATAAACTCATTTGACCTTGACCTATTTGAAAGAAAAAAATGTGTAGGGTAGCGATCACTGCTAATATCTTTTAATAAAAGCAACTAATATCGGTCAAATCCCCCCTTTAAGTACTTACATTAATCATTTTGACTTGACTTAATATTTAAGCTTGTAATAATTAAAGAAAAACACTAAACATATCATAAAGTTTAAAGCAACTATTTAGTAAAGCACTCTATGCGCGGAACCAGAATTTTTTTCCCGGGGGGGGGGGGGGGTATTCAAGTTGTCAGGTCTGCTGGAGTAGGGTGATGTGGGGATGGAGTAGGGAGGGGTCCCTTTCTGGATCCGCGCATGATGTCTTCGTTCTAGATAAACAAAAATGAAAGATAAATCCACTAACTGGCACTAGGTGGGGGTGGAGACATCGTTTCCAGTGTCTGAATATTGTACTGTGCACAATTGGTGCGACATTCCTCTGCATTCTTGAAATTCTTAAACACGTTGAAGGACATACACGCAACACAGGGCATCAGGTCGTAGCATTTTGCATTGCAATTCTACAAGCAATAAATGGTTATTATATATCATTTAATATTTTGAAGATAATATATATATACAGAATACAAAGAATTTAATGTTAAAGATAAAATATACTGTATATATTTTGAACATCCGTAACCGGTTAAAACTTATCTTAGTATGGTTAGAACCAGTGAAAAAACGTGATGATATAATTATGATATTGTTTAAAGGGATGCCATGGTGGTATTCTGATAAGGGGGTACGTTTTTTTTTTACTGTCAGTGAGTGTTTAGCTAATGCTTGAACTATGTATAACGTGCTGTTTCCGTGTTATACAATAACCAAGGTACTAGAATTCGAAAAGAAAACACCTATGCCATTTGAAATTTGTATGAAACGAACATTGGAGAGAGAGAGAGAGAGAGAGAGAGAGAGTGAGAGAGAGAGAGAGAGAGAGACCTGGCACTGTTCACAGCTTTGGCCGAAATACCCAGGCTCGCACGCACAGACTCCACACTGGCACAAACCCTTTCCACTGCATATCCTCTTTTATAAAAAAAGAAAATGAAATAATTTTAATTTTTAAATACAAAATTGGTAAAATAAACTGAAATGTAGTGTTATATAAATAAATATGTATTAAATCTAGTTGGATCTCTAAAAGGCATTTCTACACTTATTTTAGAAAAGGTAGGGGGTAGTTGGGAAAAAATAAAAGCAATCTTACACCATTAGGTGCTGGACACGTATTGTTTGAACACAATGAAAATCCACAATCTAAAAAGGGAAAAAAAAATTGGCTTTTTTTTTTACAATTCATAACGCAATCTACACTAATGTGTCATTCGAACTGTTTGTAAATCATAACTGTGTAAAAAAAAAAGTGGGGGAGGAAGGCGGATCATACCTTTTTTCATAGACACTTCAAATACCCTGTCCTGTATGACCTGAAACTTCAGTTTGCAGCCTTGCTCATCGGTGTAACTACACTTATTGATTTCGTCTGAAAGACAGCAATAAAGCGAAAAATAAAATCATGGGGTTTGTAACTGATACTGTAATAGAACCTTTTTAACAAGACCTTGGACTTTCAGTAGGACGTAACTATCTATTTCTTGCGTCAAAACAAATTCACGCTGGTTTCAAGCGAAATATGCACCAATTGTGTAGTTATATTCAACGCTCAAAAGCCTGATAAATCTTGTTAATTTCAAAGAGCCTTGGCCGAGTGGCTAGCAATGAAATAGACAGGTCTACGTCACATTGCTATCCAAAGTCCAAGCTCTTGTTAAAATGGATCTAAGTAGTCTTCATTTTTCTTTGCTGCGTAAATCAACGTTTGAAATTCATCTAAATAAAATAACATGTATTTTATGATATAAAGATAGTTAAGAAAAACTTTTTTTCCATTAATTAACATATTTTAAAACAACACACCATAAAAGCAACTTCAAAATGTACCAGACACACTGCAACAAGTCATACTTAGTATTTCTTTTCAGCGAGTCGAACAAATTTTTTATAGTAATGTTATTTACAGTACCAGGGATATCTTTTAATTATACTATCATGGTAATCGTTATAAAGTCGTCGGTACCGGGAAAGCCTCGGACTCGTCTGATGGTTGGAGCAAATCGTCTACCCCCGCATAACTGGCGACACCTGGCGTTAGGCATGGAAGAACCGGAGAAGACGAAGCAGTCCACACACTGACCGTAGACAGGGCACATCTCCTTACAGGACTGTTGGAAGAGACAAACCAGGCTTTATTAGAAAGAGGGAGTACTGTACATGTTGTGTTTACACATCCATGCACTGTAATCAGGAAATATGTCTTTGCAAGTATGATAGGACAGTTAAACATTTACATCAGAACTTATCAGAAAAAGGTAGGAGTTTTCAACAAAAGTAGACAAGAAAAAAATATTCAGATAGGAACGGAAAATCCCGGGATCAAGTTTTTAAAACATCAATCAATTTTTTTTTTCTTAAAATGAATAATTTTTTTTACCATCATCTGACGCTTGAAAATAATAATGAACTATTGAATTAAATTTAAATTTTAAAAGAAATCTGAATTAATACAATATTTTATTTTTCAATTATGGCTTCATAGAGTTTTAAACTTTTCATATCCTTAGAACCTAAAACAAACGGTCATTTTAGCCAAGTGGGGCTTTACCACAAAGAACTTACCTCGCATTCAATATCACTACCAGGGGACCCCATAGGTAACTGGCTCAGTACCTCATCTGTAATGGTAAATCCCTGACCCATACCACCTCCCACGGGACCCCCGATACCACCCCCTATGGCACCCCCCACAGCCCCTGATCCACCACCCACGAATTCCGGGCCACCGACTGGAGGGGTACCCTCTACCACCGACGTTGGTGTAGTGGCTGGAGAGTTCGAATTCGTGCACACGCATTTGTCGTTCCCTTTGCTGCCCAAGTCATTCTTCCATTTGCAGACAGGTGCTTTTGTTTTCTATTCGGTTGGCAAAAAATAGAAAAACACTAATCTAAAAGCAGTTATAGTTGCGTTTGATTTCTTTATAATCGCAGAATACTCAGTAACAGTAATAATTTTTTTCTCATTGGAAAACAATACAACCAAAAAATAAAACATTATTCTTGCAGTACTTTACCTTAGTGCTGCATTTGCATGGTTCAATTCCTTGTGCAATTATTCTCAGAATTTGCTTCTGTTTCCCAATCTTTACTTTCAGCTTATATTTCTTTTTTCTGTAAATGAAATTGCCATGCTTATAATCTGTTCATAATGGTTCATTTTATCAACATTTGATTTTGATCTTTATAGAATAATACGTGTGTACATTCAAGACTAATGATATTAGCATCAAGCTAAACAAAAATACATTTTTAAGAATTCATTTATGATTTATCAAAAATACATGTATAATTTTTTTTAGATTAGTCATAACTCACTGTTTTGGGGCCATATCCTCCAGATATTTAATCTTCACATCGAAATAAATCTAAAAATATATATTAAAAAACATTTCGACTTTCAATAAAACAGATATGCAAGAAACGCAATTCAATAATAATGTAGTAATTGAACAAACGGTAATTTGTAAATACTAGTATATAAATAATGCCTGTTTGGGAGGGTAACAGTTGAAATTGACACCCCTCGAGGGGTGTAAATTTCAACTGTTATCCTCCCAAACAGGCACTATTTATCTTGTTATACTGAATGTCTTAATTTTTAAGAAAATTTTACTGCTTTTATATAGGAATAACGTGAATTCTACAGCGAACCGTACGCGCATAATTTTCGCGCATGTAACATTTTTTAATGTTACCCGTTGCTAAGTGCGTTGCTAACGCTGAGGGTAATAGAAAATATTATTAACTGCGTCTTAACCAATCAGATTTCAGTATTTAACATGAAAGTATAACAATAACTAATATGTTCTAGTTTCATTCAAACAAGAAGGTCACTAGAATAAAGCAGTAACAGGCATTTGTATATCATATTATTCACAGACGAACAAATAGTCTTCTCAAAAGAACTAAACGTGTACATGTAAATCCCAACTTTTCGGATCTTTCCAGTGCAGCCCGGAAAACAACCTCGAAAGTATATATGTATTAACATCCTCAGATGTGAGACTTTTTTACAAAATGAAATGGCTTCCATGCACAGATCCAGATAAGTTTTCCAAGGTCGGGGGAAGGGGGGTCCTATGCATATATTCAGTTATTTTACTATGTAAACGGAAGAAGATTGATTTTCTTGGAGGTTTCCGGACCCCTCCTCCTTCTGACCCCCCTCTCGATCTGACCCCACTCTCGATCAGCGCATGATTCCGACTCCCATCTAGATCCTCGCATGATTCTGACTCCCCTCTAGATCCGCGCATGAATTCCCATCAATTTGAAGTCTTGACAAGACAACATTGAATGTCCCTTTTGTAGTACGCATTTGTTTTGTACTGTTAGTTAGTACCATTGAAATTAATGCATTTATCTTAGAACCATTTTAACAAGAGCTTGCCAATGGACTTTGGGTAGTTGTGTTAAGCAGCAATGTGATTTAGGCATGTCTATTTGATCGCTGGCCACTCAGATATGGCTCTTTGAAATCAACAAGATTTGTCTGGCTTTAGTTTGAGCTAAGACTACGCAATCGGTGTAAATTTTGCTTGAACCAGCATCATTTTAAACTTCTCTTGACACAAGAAATAGATGGTTAAAATGGTTCAAAACTGCAGCAAATCATACATTGCCCTTTATATCAAGGTTTATGAAACGCGGGGTAACATTGGACGCCTGCGTAATACATTCGACGTCGTTCTCCGCTTATTGTGAAAGCTGAAAAAGGCCGGTTGCGATTACTGAAGGCGCAATTTGATATTAAACAGTCAACCTGCAGTGATGCAAGCCAAATGGTCACAGCGCACGTGTGCTAGTAAGACAGACCATAGTATTGTCAGAACAAATGCACTTTGCATCCAGGCTTTTAATCTTCGAAAGCATAAACTATCGAGAATTAAGAGCATAACATATCGAGAAAGTCCATTTTTTGCAAAATTTATAGAATCTTACCTCTTGCTGTCGTCTGAGTTTCTTGCATTTCACTTTGTTAGGATTCTTCCTCGAAACAACTCTGCAATGGAAAATAATTAACTCTGTATGAAAAAAAGTCTTATTCAATATTATGGCGGTATGTAATTTTGAAGGGTTTTTATTCACCTGTTTTGGCAATTGATATCGATCGTCAGTGCTACAGGTTCAGTTTTGCCCATATTTGGTAGGATAAATACAGCCGTCACCTAGACAATTGGTTTTAAAATCATTTAAACAGTCATTTTATAACATTAACTCCTATGTCAATATCGTGTGTCTTGTTTAAAGAAGTGTATTACTTTTTAGTTATGTATAAACACTCCATGAATGAAATACGAGTATACCTTTTTCTTGCGCGAGTATGTTCCAGGAACTCGAATGGCGACCCTGTGTTCCGTCTCTCCGCCTGGTAAAAACAAACAAATATAGGGCAAATGGTTTTCGATGATAAAAAATGTTTTAAAAACTGTTCTTATCTTTAAAAATCTGCTGAGTAATTCGTTGTCAAACAGCGTTATTTGTACCTTTCCGGCCTATGAATTGGACTATGTCGTTTCCTACAATGACCTTGTCAGTGAGCTGCCTTGCCTGTATATAGGACAATATATACTTATTTTTACCAGTTTAAAAGTATATTTGTAGTATACTAAATTTTAGTGATTTCATGTTTGGACATACCTTGATGTAGGCGAGCTTTGTAGGCCAGTTAACCATGCTCCCGGCACATTTGCCTCTCGCGTCGAAATCTCGCACGTAGAAGCAGCGTGGACCAGCAGTATAGTTCTGTAATGATTACATGCAAATTTTCTAATGATTTACAGTAATTAGATATTTTAATTATATATTTTTTTGGTTTCATATTGCTTGTTTTGTGTGCATGTTTTTTTTATTGCTATAATTTCATAAATTGACAAAGAATAATTATCATTCTACCACTATATGATATTCATTGAGACTCGATGGGTATAATAATCAGATACATGTAGTTCTATAGTAACTGGCGTTGGGTCGAAATGTCCCAAAAGTACATATTGTAGTACTGGGGACAAAATTGGAGACTATAACTACATGTACTTGAAATTTGGGAAGGATTGCTCGATACTGCACAAGTACCAGAAACACCCACGTCACTATAACACCACTTAGCCAAATGAAATGTTAAGTGTTTCGTAAATATCATAAATATTTAGTCTTAATTAGGTACATATAGTACATTGTGTCCTAATTCTGAGTTGAAAAACTTAAGGGTGTTAAGATGCCGCTTTTAAGAGGGAACCTTTCAAAAGCAATATGAGCTGCAATTTTTATATCAGGACTGCATAGACAGAAATTATTATATGCTTAAGGCCACACCAATATAATTTCTTATTAGTAATTTTCCGCATCCTGAAAATTCAGTGCTGTTTTATTTCCGCTCTATTTTTTGCATTTAAAATAGTTTTATAAATGAGAAACAAATAGATGAAATATAACCGTCCGCTAAAATTTATCTATGAAATGCCTTAAATTTTTCGCTACTAAAAAAAATTATTATTTATTAATCGCTCGCACGCTCGTATCCTTTATCACTAAATATTCGACGAACAAGAAATTATATTGGTGTGGCCTTATCAACATTTGTTTTGTACTATTCTGATATATGAGCAGCTATTCAGTGGCACTGTTATGGTAAAATTACATATAAACTGTCACCTGTGCAGTGATTGATTTCTGTGTGCATTATCTATAATACAGTATAATAACATTCTCATCCTGTTTTCAGCGAGTAGCATATACATGTAGGCTGCCCTTGGCTAGAAATTGCGGCAAAGAATAAGTGAAATAGGTGCTACGATATGAAATCGATAAATTTTAAGAAAGCTGAAATGCAATTTTTTTTTAATTCCATCGGAGTAGACCCCCGTACGTGCACACCGTAACAATTATTTTACTGAGTTAAGTTGGTGCGTGATGAATTCTCAACATTAGATACATTTCCATAGTTATTTTTGATTTGCAAATTGGGAAGGGGAAATTAGCAAAAACAAAAGGATGTGACACTATATAAATAGTGCCTGTTTGGGAGGGTAACAGTTGAAATTGACACCCCGAGAAACCATTGTCAACCGACGCGAAGCGGAGGTTGACAATGGTTTTCGAGGGGTGTCAATTTCAACTGTTATCCTCCCAAACAGGCACTATTTATTTTGTTATACTGAGTGTCTTTTTTAAAATTTTTAAGAAAATTTTACTGCTTTTTATATAGGAATAACGTGAATTCTACAGCGAACCGTACGCGCATAATTTTCGCGCATGTAACATTTTTTAATGTTACCCGTTGCCAAGTGCGTTGCTAACGCTGAGGGTAATAGTAAATATTATTAACTGCGTCTTAAACAATCAGATTTCAGTATTTAAGGTAGCTCGCGGGTTTACCTGCTTGTGAGAAAACCTACCTTGAAAAATTGTGCACGTGATCCATAGGTTTCAGAGTTTTATTTCTAAAATTTATTTGAGATTCGTCTGCGCGGTAATAATGTTATCGTGTTTCAAATACAGTGTCATTGATAAAATCAAGCAACGCCATTTCAATGAAATATATAGTAAAATGCACATCTTACTCGAGAAACGCATTACAAAACCATACTCCAAACTTTTAAACGATTCAGACGAAATTAATTATACTCAACACAATAACAGAGGAGATAATTATGAATCGATTCATAAAAAATAATCAGTATGTGTTCTCGGCCAATTTTTTGCAAAAAAACTTTAAAGATTTAAAAGATTTCTCAAAACCTTATATTTTCATTACGACGTTAGCCCGACGTCATCACTTCCTTACGTCTGAGAACCCAAAAATTGAAATGCCTTTATTGACAAGACTAGCTGATTAACACATTTTAGAACTTGTAAATACTAATTAGACATTATTGTGAATGTTATCAAATGCACAAATGCAATTTATGTAAGGCTGTAAAGATACAGAAAATTGCTATTATTTTTATGAAATTCTGAGTCAATCAATGCCAAAACAAAAATGCCAGGCAACTACTGACATAATAAGTTTGTAATCGTATAAGCCAAAAGAATTTTTAACAAATTGATCGGTAGTTAAAATTACGGAAGTCATAATTGAAAAAAAAAACCCACCCCGATTTTAATGCATACGGTTCAATTAATTTACTTGTCTATTTAAAACATGATTTTAAATGGAAGAGTTCCAACGCACACTCTTACTTTATAGAACAAAATGTGACAAAGTATGTGACATCTTTAAATTTTCAGCGCTTGATATTATAAATGTTTGTATAAACAGTAATAAACTGCATTTAAGCTTTTTGATATATTTCTTTTTAAGCTTCTAAATATCTCATTTGTCATTTTAAAAAAAGCATGTATGAGTTTACTATGATGGTCGACTCTTAACGTCAATTCCTATTGTGACGTCAGCAAACCCGCGAGCTACGTTAACACGAAAGTATAACAATATACAATATCAATTCTCTAACTATTATTTGATTGAACGGGTGTTAAAAAAGAAAAGAAAAAAGAAACATCTTACTGCGGCACCGCACCAGATGCATTTCCCAGTCTCGCTGTTTTTCATACATTCCTCACACGTGCTTCCAAAACAGTTAGACTCGTCTATAGAGGAGAAATCATAATTAAAAACATGTTAATTGAATAATAATTTGGTGTGCATTGGCTGGATCCACGCTGTAACATTCTTAAGATAATCATGGTTAGAGATACATAAACTTACCGGAAAGAGCCAAACTGAATACCAGGGCAAGCGAAAAAATCCAAAGAAGTCTCATCTTTTCTGCAAATGAAATGAAACTTTTGTAAGTTTCATTTACGTAATAAGGAAAAGAATAAACAGATAAATCGGTTATGGTTTATGTTAAGTTTTATTGGATTTAGGCACTATTGAAGACTGTTCATAATGCAAATTTTCTCCGTTCATGATCATTTACATTCTTTTTTTTAAAATATCAGGAGATTTAATGAATAAAACAATAATTTACCATATGCATATAAAATGAATCATATTCTTAAAAAAAAGTGTTACAATTAACTCTTGATAAGCTAAAACTAAAATGGAGCAAAATGATAACCCACCTTCCTTGTTGCAGGAGCTCTTCTATATGTATAAAAACATGTACATAGCCGACCTCTCGACAATTAGAGGCACTCAGAGCCACTCGGGGGTTTTATAAGCACGGTGGGTTAGTCTGGAGAGCGTTAATTATGGGTTACGGAAATCTGCAACTCTTACTTATATACCCTGACCAGTGAAAACGAGGGAAAAAGGGGGGGGGGGGGGGTCAGAAAAGGTGCAACAGAACGTAAACAAAAACATGTTTGTATGCCGAGGTATATATTTTTTAACCCCTAAAGTAATTTTTAGGAGAGCATCTGGCCAATAGTTGCATAGGTATTATATAATACGGAGCGGTTCAAGGTAAAGTGGGCACTGGCGAGAAGGGTAAAAGAAGGTTGATTGAACAATATTGTGAAATTGCATACTATTTATATAAACCCCAAACAAGTAAATTATTTTGTATGGGAAATGTGGCCAATGGTTACATATGTGTACATACAGAACGGTTCAATGTGGCGAAGGTATACGGGTCCAAAGGATTTAATACGATAGATTGAACGATGTTATGAAATTGTATATAATAGACTGGTTGTTTACATATAGATCATTTTTGTTGACATGTTAATAGAATGAATTTCATTTCTCGATATCAAATGGTTCAAACGCTTAACTATACCTTTTTTTAATGGTCAACCAAAAGGTTATGTCGTCTGCATGCAGTTGCCAGCTATTTATCAAGCAAAACACACTCTTATAGTACATACTATGTAGAATGTATACTAACAATTGAAAGTATAAAAATATATATTTACATTCTACTGTGTTTTTCCATTACATTCCGTGGTGTTTAAATGCATCTAAATGCAACAAGTAGTCAAAGGTCAAATTGACGAGTTTTATTATGACGTCACAAACGTTGAACGCTGTAAACTGCAACGTCACAAGCGAAAATCAAAGTTCACGCTTGTGGCTGTTACTGTGGCTCTTCCATTAATATTACTTACAACACTGTGCCGGATAATTATGCCAGTGCCAAGGTGGCATTTTTGCACCCGCTTAAGGCGCATTTCTCTAAAATTCCATTTATGTCAAATGATAGACCATAGTCCAGAGAGTATATAACCACCTTTGACTTAGGTGTATCTCACCTGCCAGGTGAGATATTTACCTTTAAACATAAATATCCCATAGGAAAAAAAAAATTCCCCTAGGAAAAATCACCTTCCTGTGGGAATTTAACAAAATCCTGTAGGATAAAGACATTTCCTACAGGATTTAAAAGTTATCCTGTAGGAAATAATTTTCCTGTAGGAAAGTATAAAATCCTATAGGAGGTTTTACAAATTTGATTTCCTGTAGGAAATTGAAAAACTCCTGTAGGAAAATAATTTCCTCTAGGAATTTTAATTTCTCCTAAGGGATTTTTTTTCTCCCATAGGAGAAATATTATCCTGTAGGAATAAATTCTCCCTTAGGAATTTTAAAATTCCTATAGAAATTCCTATAGGATTTATTTTATTTGCCAACAATGTAATAATATACATATTTGTATTGCACAATAGCAATGAAATATTGCTTCCATGTATTTAATAAAAGGCAAAATGCAAATCTCCATCATCAGTTGATGATAATGAACGTTTGCAAATTTATGCAATTACCATATTCTTGAATATTGTAATATTATACACTGAACCAAAGTTATAAGTGTTCACCCAGATAATGTATTTACTACATAATGTATTTACTACACTACATCCAATAAGCACGTTCATTTTTCTTGCCATTGGGATGACTGGTCATGCTGATTTCTACTTAATAACAAATACTGAAATTAGTTAAGAATGATGCATTGAATTTGACCCCTGGTTGTGTATTTTTTTTGTGTGGGTGTGTGCTTTTGAATGAATTAAAGACATGTCATTACGAAATGTTGAAAATTTCACTTTATTCCATATCCTATTTTCAAATTATTCTATCAATAAGGGTGAATACTTTATAAGTTTTGTTGAGTGCACTATTTTATATTATATTGTAATACTTTGGTATAGCATTGATAGTTCCAAGTACTCACAAAATGATACAAAAATCTTTGCTGCATGATGGACTAGTTCAGCAATTAAAAACCATCACTTGTTTCTCAAATATTCAACAGAGGGATGACTCATATACTTCCATGAACTAGTCCTTAATCTTATCTGCACTAGTGTACTTTTATCTTGCATCATGTATGCCAGCATGGTCTCTGTTTTTAAAAACCCAAACGTCTGAATGATAGCGAGCAAAAACACTCTAAAATTCAAACAGGATAAGAATATCAGTTATCCGGAACCAGTGATCCGATTTTTAGCGGAATAACCTAGCTATACGGAAATTCATGATACATAACCATATACAATATCATATGCATTGTACTTGATTTATCTGACGAATCTTGATACGAGTCCACTTATATACCAGGTACTTGTGCACAGTGTTCTATTACCCCCCCCCCCCACCCCATTACCAGGTACTTGTGCAGTGTTTTATTACCCCCCCCCTTCCTTTTTTTTCTTTTGAAAGTTACATTTAGAAAAATATATAAAATATCTAAAGAATTTATATCCCTCAAATACAACTTTTTTAAGCCATCATGATCATTTTCAATTGTTTGACAGTCAAATTGTCCGCAAAGATATTGTACTCAAAAGGCCTTGCCTAAAGCTTATGTCTACTGCATATATGGATTTCCTCTCTCTTCTTAAAAGATCTCAAATAAAATACCTTGCCTGGTATTCCTTCATATGGCATAAAGTGTATAGTCAAAATAAAAACAACAATATTTATCCAATTGATAACAAGTTTATAGTTTAATAGATATATAAATTAACATATACCGTAATAATGACACACAATCATGCATTCATAGAGTATGTTAACCTAGTAACTTCTGATGTGTTACATTACAAAAATCAATAAATATGAGCACCAAATTGAATACATGATATCTTTTTTTCACTTTGATACAGCCGAGAATCAAATTTGTAACTAACAACTATTTACATAAATAGGCATGTTATTTATGATAGAAGATTTGTGTTTAAAAAAATAAATAGAGTAATAAAAAAAAAACCTCGTTATACTAACACATGTATTTTGAAAAATTCTGATATCAATTTTCATTCTCATACTTTACTGCAACAAAGACATACAAATATATATTCACACTGCAAAGACGTTGAAGAATGCCTTAATCTTGCTGATACATTATAAGGGGGAAAAAATGCAACCGCAGTATCTAACCTAAATGAAAAATATTGATTTACTAACTTACTGAAAATTTCTGATGCAAATTTTTACATTCACATGGTATATTTCAAAAGAGAAAAGTTGTCTGTAATAAATTCTAAATATCAAATTCAAAAGTACATATTTACACTTTGCACACCCAACTGCCCCATACTATGAATTTTATTCAACTTGATACTGCTAAGACACACAGAAAAAGAATTAATAAAATAATAGGTAAAATATACATAAAAATAAACTCTGCAATATAATGGCAACATAAACATGAATTCCGCAATACAATGGCAACTGAAATCTTTCAACTAATTACGACGTTGGTTTCTCCTTCCAGTAATGTTTATTGAGCTTGTTTTCTGCAAACGCAGCATATGTCTCTCAATGGCATTGTCAATGTTTCTGTCCAACTGGGGCCCGGTATTTGGAGGACTTCTGTATTTTGGCAGTGTTGATGGTGCCAGGGGAACCGGACAGTCATCTTTTTCCCTCATCATGTTGGTTAGGTACATCTCCCACCACTGCCGTTCCTCTGTTTTAAATCGACCACTTTCTTCCCATCTTTGCAAGTCTTTCTTCATTTCTTCCACACTAGAGCGGACTTTTTCTAAATTCGGCTTGAGGGTGAGAGGTGTTGAGAGATCTGGAACTAGACTGTCCAAGTCAACTTCCCTGTAATTTTCCCCAGTGAGTGGCCAGTCCTTGTATGAAAGGATCACTCTGCCGGACTTTTTTGTCAGTTTAAACACATGGGGATCTTTTATGCCGCGTAGACATTCCCCTATGGCAGCCATTCCCCGAAAATCCCACAGACTTTCCAGATGTTCTGCATCCGGCTTTGGTGTGAAGCTTGCCCGAACCATGTCTTGAAGGTCTGGAATTGTTATAAGTTTGCGTGTTTGGGCTTCCTTGCTGATGCAGCTGAACATCTGATCTATGTCCTCATGTGTGTGTCCCACCATTAGGAATGTAAGCTTGATCTGTAATGAATTAAATGGAATGTAAATCTTTGTTTACAAATTTTTCAACATTAAATTAACATTGGTTACAAGTATCAGTAATATGCTATCTAACTACATGACCATAGTAGCCCCACCCTTGGGCCTGAACCCCTGTCAAAAGGACCATGCATTTCACATTTAAGGTAGGAACTTTGTGGACATTAGAATCATGCATTTAGAATTTCTCACCTATGTATAGGAGTAAAAGAGAAGATTTTCTAAGAATAAGTACATATCCACTATAAGGCTATATTGGCCCAACCCCAAGGCCTGAACCCCTGCCCAGGGGTCATTAATTTAACAATTTAGGTGGAGGCCTTCATGGACATCATAACCGTGCACTCTTTTCCCTCATGTGTGTGGAAGCAGAGACAAATATTTTTAAAAATTTGGCCATTTTTGCAGATTTGGCCCAGCCTATGAGGCCTAGGGGATTTGTAAAGCCATAAATTTTACAATTTATATTCCTCTTATTATAGAAATGCTTCACACCAAAAATGGTAACTATTAGCAATGTATACATAGTATAGAAATTTACAAGAAGTTGTTTAAAATGTAAAATTGTTAACAGACGACTGACAAGGTCAATGGCAATAGGTCACCTGAATATCTCAAGTGACCTAAAAGTTTTACTTTACTTTAGTTTTAAATTTTTCTGAGTTTTACAAGATCGTATGTGTTTAAACTTACTTTCTTCAGGATATCTGCCTTCACGAGCATTGCCAAGAAGATGATGACAAACTTGTTTTTGTTATCTTTGGCTGAGTTGTCTGCTTGTAAATACAAAACTGGAGGCAAGGATCCATTGTTGGTCTGAAAGAAATTAAATCTTAAGGTGAGGAAAGCTCCATTGTCAAAAACTAACTCTGCAGGGTCAGAAGTTAACTATCCAATATAGCTGGACCATTCCTTACTTTAAAGTGGTGAAAATGAGATTTCTCCGTGATTATATAAACTGGAATTACTTCATTTGACTGGGCATATAGTTTTGAAGATTTTCAAACACTCTACTGCATATTCATCATTTTTCCATTATCTTCATATTGAATGTATGTTACCAGTAAATTGTTCTCGCAACAGTCACAAAAGAAAAATACAATCAAAACTGCCGAAGTGGCCACCCCTATTAAGCCGGCACCTTTCATACGTGGTCATTTTATTTCCTGCCAATGTAAAATCCTATCTTATTGCCCTCTATAGAGCAGGCACCTGTCTAACGCGGTCAGCAGTCATCATATTTTGATCCAAAACTGTACAGTCGACTTGCACTAGGCGGCCATTTTGGCCGGTCACATGATTTACCCCAAGGGATTTTAAACATGGCTTCTAACTGTCTGGTAATAATTGTAAACAATAATTAATTATAGACTTGAGGCGAGAGAAACCAAATTAATCGATGTATTATAATTATACATATTTGGAAGATCAGATACAAATGGGAAACAAGTGAATTGTTTAAACATGTATTAACAATGTTTGTTTTATATACATGAATGAATAAGTGTCAAAAATGTCGACGGCGAGGCAAAAGAAAACAGTCGGTTAAAAACTATTTGTTGATTTGTCTTAAAAGTGTTTGTCTTCTCTATATACAGTACTCATGAAAATAGTTAGTGTTTTAATTGTGAAAATGTCAGCGACAAGGTATTACCAAGTAAAGACTTTTATCAATAATTTAAACAATATGAAAACTGCATGCACAATGCATTGTTATGTATTTGTACTTATTTGTTAATAAAATAGATACTATAAAAAACATTTAATCAATTATTTTATCTATCATTTTGATGCATTGTTGTTTTATTGGGATAATTGTTTTAATAAGGTATTTGATGTGGGCAAATTCACAAGTTTCTAATTCTTTTAAAAGAGCTCACTTTGGGTGCCTCCCGCAGGTGACTGCTTAATACAAGTTTGGCTGTATTTATAATAACATATGAATATTTGCTTAAAATATTTCATTCACAATACTGTATCAAAATTAATATTTTTCAAGAATGTTAAAACTTACTGTTGCAACATCCTTCAAGACTAACATCAAGCAGTTGAGTGTAACATTGCAGTCTGATGAGAACAAATCAGTCCATGTATAAACATAAGACTTTTTTGTTCCATGGCTAAGTACACCAGTCAGATGATGATGGATGTGGGCAAGTCCAGTCTCACTCTGTAACAAAATGATGAAAATTGTCACTTGATAATCAGCTAACTTCACTTTTATTTAAATATTGTACAAGTTATGAAATCTGCTTTCTTTAAATTTTGCCAGTTGAAAACTAGGTTAAAGCATTTGGACTATGAACAATGTGACTTGAATAGAGGATGATGTGATTGTCTTACCTTGAAGTTTTCAGTAAATCTGGGTAAATTGGTTTTTGACTGATCCATATTGTCAATGATGATGCTGATATATTTATCAGGATTGTCTCTGCTCTTTGCTCTGTGTTTATAATATTTTTCTCTGGAAAGTCTGAAATAGATAATTAGAGTATATAAACATTTCATCTCACAAATGCAAATTCAATTTAATAATATAGATTATTTTACTTTCATGTTAAATACTGAAATCTGATTGGTTAAGACACAGTTGATAATGCGTTCTATTACCCTAGGCGTTAGCAACACAATTAGCAACGGGTAACACAATGAATTGTTGCATGCGCGTAAATTATGCGCGTACGGTTCGACGTAGAATTCACGTCATTTCTATATAAAAGCAGTAAAAAATCTCTAATATTAAGACATTCAGTTTAATAAAATAAATAGTGCCTGTTTGGGAGGGTAACAGTTGAAATTGACACCCTTCGAAAACCATTGTCAACCTCCGCTTCGCGTCGGTTGACAATGGTTTCCTCGGGGTGTCAATTTCAACTGTTACCCTCCCAAACAGGCACTATTTATATATTATCCACTGCATGATAATAGGAAAACTCTCTTATCCAACCTGAAGAAGGTAATTTTCTTTAGAGCTTGTCAGAATGGACTTGTGTCTGCCAAAGGCTTTATGAAGAACTTTTATGAATATGAACACACTATGTGTAGTGCCTTTTCCCATTAGTTTGCCTACACCATGTGTGAACAAAAAATACATTTTACTAAAAATAAATACAGGTTCCTGGGTTGTTTTTAAACTTATTTAGGTGTTGATTTTGAGTGCTGATTAATTCTGTAATGGTGTCTGTATCCATTGATTTGTCATAAATGCAGGAAACCTCAACCAAGATATGAATATATAGAACTCTCTGTATAAAGTCCTGCAGTCGATATTTTATTGAATTGTGATTGCTTTCAAAATGCAATGCATCCAAATGTAAACAGATTACAGTGTTATTTAGTTTGAAAATTCTAAAACTGTGAAAGTATTTTGATTATAATGTACTTCAATCCACATTAATATCCACAGGTGTCCTATAACCTAAATATGTATCTAATCAGTATATTGATATAGTTATTTAACTCAAATGTTTCTTTTCTCTCTTGTTATGGAGAAAAAAAAATAACAATTCTTACTCTTGAATTTTCAAGTGTATTTGTCTCTGGTGTTGAAGTCTTATTCTTTCTTCTTTCGTCAACTTTTGGGTTAAGGCATCTCTGAATGTTGTACATTCATTACATTTGGAGAACTTCTGAAACTACAAAAAAACCCGAATGTATAGTATTTTATAATGCTCGTTTTGTGCAGGACAACAATTAGCTGTCTGATTTACCAAAGTATATGTTTGATTTGATATGTAAAAATTCCAAAATACAGGCGATAGTTCCCCTCAAGGTAAAAAGCATAAACGAAAAGAAACGAAAATCAAAACAAGCCAAAACCACCGTCACAAGTGAAAAGTTAAATGCATTGAGATATTTAATCTCAATCAACAAAATCGGCACAAATATATTTTGCATTTTTCAAATATTGCCTTTGCATGTAAACTGTTGCACAACAAGCAAGATTGATCCGTTTATCATTCCTCCAACAAGGCTTCAAACAAAGAATGTGGTTTTCAATACATGTATATAAAATACCGAACCCGAACTTATAAACTGATTGTCTTTCCTCTTTGTTATTTTCGTAAATTACTCAAACTTGAAACAGAATTAGCCCATAATTTTTGCAATTTACATTTTCTTTTCCATAAGGATTATCTATGCTAAATTACATTGAATTCGACTCAGTAGTTCTTGAGAAAAAAAATTTTTTAAATGCAACCCTCTTTTTTTTTTTTAACATTTTCAAGGTTTTCTCTGCTTTGAAAACAGATTGGTCTTTTATTTCTGCAATTTATATTTACCATACCATAAGGATACCTTGTGCCAAATTTGTTTGAAATTGGCCAAGTGGTTCAAGAGAAGAAGTTCAAAATGTGAAAAGTATACAGACGGACAAAGGACAAAATGTGATCAGAAAAGCTTACTTGAGCTAAAAAAATATGTTATTTTTCTATAAATTTGTCAATCTAACAAAATCATATTGGCTGAATAAATTTTAGACCTGGCTAACTTTTAAATGCAATTATGTAAAAGTGTAAATATACTCTCTTTGCTGTTTGATGGAAAATATCATTAAACCAATGCTTATAAAGCAAAAGCAAAGAAAAGGAAAATTTAAACAAACTAGGATCATACCTTTCTAACTTTTACATTGCTGAAATGTTCTTGCCAAACTCGGTAGAAGCTTCTCTTTGACAAGCACCGAATCCCATTTCTTAGAAATTCCTGTTTGTAGTCGTCATAGGCAGTTGTTTTGTTAACACAACAAGGCAGATGGATTTCCCTGCAGTCTGGCTGTGGGTCACCATAACGGACAGATTTCCCTTCGATAAATGTTTTGGCTTGCAAATACATTCCACTTGGATATGACTGTCCACCCCTGGCATCAGCTGCATCCAACGACTGACAGCCTTCTCGTACCTTTGCCTTTATAATCCTGTATCTATAAAAGAAATATTCTATTTGAAGAATACCGACCAACAATTTGATAATTGTTTTAATTGGTTTGTCTATTCAGTAGTGTGAGACAGTAGTGTGAAGATTTTGCTGTCCTACACAGCATTCATACAATGCTACTTAAAGACATAAACAAGCATTAATTGTTTACTTTTAGAAAAATGATAAAATCTGGACATTTACAAATCTATATGAATTGAGGATGATGGACCCTATTCACTTCTACAATAGTGATTTTCAAGAAAATTTTATTGAGTTAGAGTTACTAAAGATATATCAAACATTTTTTTTAAAATATAGCATAAGAACCAGATGTCATTTTTAGTACTCAGGGACCATTTCAAAAAAAATTGTATTCTCTTTTTCAATTGAACATAATGCATAAAAGGGTTCTTAGGAGAATAAAATTATGTTTTAAAAATTCTGTTATAGATTTTCTATCCCAATTGAAATATGATACTTATATGGTGAATATGAATTAATATCGTTTTAAAAAAATGACATTGTTATCGACTTCGTTATTACATATGCCAAAGTGCGATGTGCTGTTATTTTTCTTAAATCTTTCATGAGAAGTATTCGCAAACTCTAAGAATAAGGTAATGTATATATCATTTCAAGGTTGATTTATTAAACAAAACAACTATAAGAGTGTGCTTAATATTTTTTTATGATTAAATACCAGTACTTAAAAAATTAAGTGCAGGGATTGTTTTACTTTATTTT
The DNA here is from genome assembly GCF_902806645.1 of Magallana gigas. Classification (NCBI taxonomy): domain Eukaryota; kingdom Metazoa; phylum Mollusca; class Bivalvia; order Ostreida; family Ostreidae; genus Magallana; species Magallana gigas. The sequence continues at coordinate 18,606,391 of NC_047562.1, read as the reverse complement.
CAATACAAAAGAATTCAGTGTCATTTATTTGAGACCTTGCAACAAATTTTTATTTTGGACATAATATCTTCAGATTATACATAACATACTTATGAGCCAAGATGCATCAACTGGCCAATCTTAATATTATCATAATGAAGCATCAATGTATTAAAGATATTAACTATACTTATTAAAAAAAAAAAACAGGACTGACAGACTAATGAATGGGTCTGAAACACTATATCCCTCGCAACTTGTTTTGTGGGGTATAATTAACAATTTTTGTGTGTTCATGTTCACACTTTATATGTGTGGATAACACAGTCATATGAAGTAACAAGTTTACCTTCTGTCTTTTATGCCATAAAGGGCTTTCCATCCAACCTCACACATCCTAGTACCATAGGCCACAAAGGAGACTTTGCTGTTCTTGTCATCCGAATGGGCATAACAACACCTGAAAAATCAACAAAAGTGTCGATCATTTTTTCATTCATGGATTTGTTTACAGAGTAAAAACAATGTTTTGTGTCTTCTGACTTGCAAGTAATTAATTTATTTCAGTTAACTTACCGCAGGCTTGAAAATATAAAGTCTGATTGATCATCCCTCTTCTGTTTGTAAAAGAATTCTCTAGCTTCTTGGATTGTCTTTGAGCCAATTTTTCCGAGGCAATGTTTTTCACAACATCTTACACTCTTAACTTCGTTGATAGTGTCTTTACATGTTTCTTTCCTCTCCAAACGCCCTCCAGTTCGCTTTTTCCTTTTTCGTGCTGAAAATTAATGTAATTAGATTTAGTGTTCGATCGGCTCTACTTTAACAACAATTATGTTCAACTGATGAGAGTAAAGAACTATATATGATATTAGTCAAATTTGGCCCCCATAATTCACCATGATTTTTAAAGTGTTTCAGGTAGTACATTAAATTGTTGTTATTTTTTAGAAGAATTGATATAAAATATACTTTTCACCTATTTTATGCAGTCACTGGCAGTATAAGACGCAGAAGTGACGCTATTTTCATAAATAAAAATCAGTCATTATTTGACATTTTTTTTTTTTTTTTTTAACGGGAAATCTAGAGCAATACACGGCGCTTTGAACAAGAACAAATTTTTTGTAACTTAAAAGTACTAAATAAATACATCTTTGGTGAAAATATTTCTTTGTTCAAGCAATCGTTCAATGTTTTCTAAAAGAAAAACTGCTTGAAAATTAACCAGCTATTTTATGCTAAAAATGTGAAAATGGCAGGAAAAGGTAAACTTTATGATGTCACATTTTTAAAATGTGGGCACTTCATTCAAAATGAAAATTATGAATAAACTTCAAATGTATATCTGTACATAGAAAACAAAGAATTACGGTAAAATGATGATGTTCATTTAAGGGGGTCATTTTAGGCTCAAACCATATATAGTCCTTTATCAAATAAGCTTGTTTGTTTTAATATATTTCAATATTAACCTAAATAAATGATAGTAAATAAAACATTAGCCATAGAATTAAAAATATATTAGAGAATTAGGGAAATATGCTATAATGGCACTCATGCATCAATAATTCAAGGTATCATAAACTATGCATAATTCTGAAGAAAGAAGTATGACTTGCTCATTTATTCGAGGCGGAAATGAATATTTTGAACAAGAATTCATTGATAATACATCAAAAGAAACACATGATCATTGTTAAAGTATTATTTAGTTAAAAATAAATGTTTTCTCTGCCAATATATAACGCATGCCATATTATCCGGGAAAAATCAACTTCAATATTTTTTATTTCACCATTTGTTGACTTTTTACAATATTTGACAATTTTTTTTTTCTTTTTGGCCAATTTAGTTCAAATATTAAAATCTTACCTATTCTCAGATCTGCATTTCTAAGTAATTTCTCTGGAAAAAAAAATGAAAATCAGTCAAAAGTGTGCAGATAAATGTACTGAAATCAAAACTTTGAGCTTATTTTTGAGAAAATGAATTGGAACATTATTCTTACACTACACCATATAGAACCAAATAAAGGAGTCCCAAAAATTGGAAGTGATCGATGATAATTTTACTTTAAAGAAATATACATGTGCTTGTGAATATATATATTACGTTTACGCTCGTTTTTATTCAATTTTCTACTCCCAATATACCGACTTATAAGCGAGTATATACAGTATTAAGACTGTGCAACTATTAAATATCAATGATTTACCTGACAGTGCTGGACTAGTGGGTTCTTCAAGATTGTTCTCTTCATCATGTTCTGTTTCAAAGTTATCCCTAGATACCCCAGAGAAAAATTCTTTGTCACAGTAGAACTCTTCACCTCTTTGTGTCCTTTCAGTTGGATCTAAGAAAAAAAATGCAGATTATGTAAATTAAGGTTCAGTTTCTTAATCATAGCCATTATAATCATATTCTCTTGCAGCTTTACACCTTGTTTTTTTTCTTATCTTGATTGATATTAAAATTGAGATAGAAATTAAACTGAAAACAGACAGAAAAACTCTTTCAATGTGAATGACAGTACATGTAATATCTATTTTTTCACGATAAAATACATTTTATAACTTGCAGCTAGATAACAGCACTGCATGTAGAAGAATACACATCGTACTCACAGATACTTGAAATGTTTATTTTGAAAGCAAATGCTTATATCTTTGTAAAGCTTTTTGGGCTTTTTCAGTTTTCGTGATCTGATTATGTTACCATCCAAATCTATACATATTTATATCACAGTGATCAAACTTTTTAATATTCATTATTTTGTCTTTTATGAGGTTCCACATACCTCCTTCATTACAAAAGGTTTTCAATGAATGACTCAAATTGTAGATTAATTGAACTGACCTTTAATGCTTGTTACTTTTGATGTGTAGTAGAAAGACTCTTCATCTGAGGAATATATACATTTTCGTTTGCTGTGCGGTTCTGAAAAGGGAATAGTTGGGATTATATATATATAGACACACACTCACTCTGTCAAAAAATTGCCCGATCATACCCCAAATCAAACCACCAACACCATTGAACAGTGACATGCTATGAAAAACAGCAATTCTATGCAAAGAAAGTGTACCAATATTAATAATATATATCAAAATTAATTAAGTAATTAATTTCAATTATCATTCTAATTAAATATGTAATCAGTCACATGAACCTCTCATTATTTCATATGAGAATTAAATTTGTGTAACATACCTTCATTTTCTTCATCAGAGGAAAAAAATCCTTCTTCATCAGATGAATAAGCCATTGCGCGCATCTACAAAATTTTTTTTAAAGAAATACAAAATCACACCAACACAAAGGTCTGGGGATGAATTTATGTGCATAGTAAGCCTCGATTGTTACAGCAACAAGTACTTATGAAGAATTTCACATTTAACATGTTTAATATAGGATGATATTTCATTATTATTTTGGTTCTAGATAATTTGTGTTTTTCCTACATCACTTAGTCTAGTACATGTACATGTACCAACCAAACCCAACCTAACACCAGAGTAAACCCCAACTAAACCTCAGGTTTACTTGACTATTTGAAAATTTGTGTCCAATTGGGGTTTACTTTGGGTCCTCTCCGGTTTATTTTGCGGATTGCTTTTAGGGTCCTCTTTAAATATTGAACTATGAAGCAGACCCATGTTTTATCTAATTATCTTACTGTCTGTCATTCCCACCCCTTGTATATTCCAAATACATATGTAGCGTCTACCTCAGGGGTCTTCTTCTGATTGGGGTTTACTTTGGGTTTACTAGCTCTGGGTCTGCTCTAGTAAAGTTAGAGTAATTAAACCCCATGTTTAGTTGGGGTTTACTTTCTGTTAGGCTGGGTGTGATCGGTACTAAGTATATATTAAGGATGCAAAACACAGTTTTATATGTAAGGCCATTCCAAGTTTTTTCTATGTTTAGCGTCCGTGGATGGATTGGTATTCAGATGTAAAAATAAAAAAAACCCACAATGGTTGTTCATAAAATTCAATCGTTTTTTCGTATATCAGGCTCGGGATCACATTTTTAAATCGGGATCGGAAATCAAATATTTATAAACAACAATTCTTTTTCTCTCCTGATGCACATTAACATTTTGGAAATTGCTTAATTCAATTTTTAAGATTTATAAACAAAATGTTCTATGCATGAGTATTCGCCTATTTCAGGCAATTGTAAAGTCTCCTAAACAAAGCAGTGACATCATTAGGCTAGGAATTACCCACATGGATCAAACACTACTGTATAACATATGAATAAGATAAAATACTTTATTATTTCTAGTTCTCAAATGACAGGGTGTCTCCAAGGGGGCATAACCTATACACAATTTTACGCACAATGACACAAAGGGCAAGAATAAATTATATGGTTTAGGGATCTCAGAAGTTAACAGGGGGGAGGAGGGGGGGGGGGGATGGGACTATATTTTGTATTTTCCTGTTTCGTGGGGTCAGAACAGTCCCATAAGGTCATGACCTACATTGTATTTGATGCATTATAATACATTAAGAAAGAAATACTCCTTCCTTCCTATTATAACTCATATAAAAATGATAAGTGTCTACACTTACGTACATGTTATACACAAATTTAATAAGAAATTGTTTATACAGGTTCAATATGGGGTCAACTCAGAAGTGCAAGTCTGACAAATGAAAAAAAGAAGTTTTGCAACTAAAATGATAGAAACTTTACAAATGCAATAGGATAGCTAATGATGATAAGGTTATTTAAATATTAAAAGATGATGATACGGGAGATCACATTTAGAAAGTGAAAGTAGAACTTATGTATGCTGGCATCTCAGTATATTGTGCTACTTCTACTACATGTATTATGCTTACCTATATTGGTCAACATCATAATGATAATCCAATTAAAACACAATAATGAATTCCTTTAGCTGTTCTTAACTTATCCTTCTCTGCATATGGAAAACACAGACATGTATGTATACACGTGAACCCATCTAATCGAAGAGCTGGGTAAAACTAGTACCCGCTAATGAGACCTGCAGACCTGTGTTGTGTACGTAACTTCTGACAAAGATCAGTTATTTGTAACATGCATGTATTTTTATGACTGATTCTTCAAATCCACTTGCACTATTTTATTAGGTAAATAACAGCTTTAAGGTGGTGCAGGACACCTGCATATTGTGATGTATACTTCCTATGGAGATAAACAATAAAGTATATAAAATATTAATTAAATGTTTACCTCCCCAAATAATGTTACCTAACATTGAACCGCAATGGGTTAGAGCGTTTACATGTCTGTAAGAGCATTTGGGTCCAAGGTGTTTTTTTGGTAATTTTACAATTGATATAAATGAATTTTCATGGGGAGGGGGGGGGGGGGGGGGGGGAGGCGGACCCCTCACTCCCACCCCTTCTCTAAATCTGTGCACATGATTATTTACATGTAGGCACACAGAAGCATTTTCTTTGTAAATATGCACTAAACAATAAGAGGAAACTATTCTGTGCTTTCATTGATTTACAAAAGGCTTTAGATGTGTTTGCAAATTATTGTGATACATGGAAACTTAATGTCAATATAGCCAAAACAAAAATCCTCATTTTTTCAAAAGGTGCAATGTCAAAGCGTAAATTTTTGTATAAAGGAGTAACTATTGAAAACGTAAAATCATTTTGCTATTTGGGTATTGTTTTATCAAGAAGTGGAAAATTTAATAATGCTAAAAAGCATTTAGTAGAACAAGCGTCAAAGGCATTGTATGGTGTTTTACGTAAAATACGTTATTTTAGCCTACCAAATAATTGTCAGTTAGACCTATTTGACAAGGTCATTAACCCAATTTTACTTTACTCGTGCGAAGTGTGGGGTTACGAAAATTTAGATATTATTGAAAAGGTACATTTAAAATTTTTGAAATTTATTCTTAATCTTAAATCAAGTACTCCAAATTGTATGGTGTATGGAGAAACTGGAAGATATCCATTGTCACTCTTTGTTAAAATTAAAATGATAATGTACTGGGCAAAAGTTTTGACAGCCCACGATTGTAAACTCACTAATGTAATCTATTGTTATTTTTATAGATGTTACAAAAATGGATCTTTTATACATCCATGGATACAATGTATACATGATATACTCAACTCGTGCGGGTTGTCATATATATGGGAAAATCAAACAATATGTAGTTATAACTGGCTTAAGTCAACAGTTAAAGAAATATTACAAAATCAATTTGTACAAGATTGGAGAAGTATTGTAGATAACTCACCAAAATGTATTAATTATAGAATTTTTAAAACAAATCTCAATTTAGAAAAGTACTTGTTGATTTTACCTACAGATCTACGGATCACGTTTACAAAATTACGAACATGTAATGCTCGATTCCCCATTGAAACAGGTAGATGGCATAATATTGAAAAACATTTAAGAAAATGTACAATGTGTGATTCTAATAGTATTGGGGATGAATTTCATTATATTTTAGAATGTACATATTTTGTAAACGACAGACCCAAGAGATATTATGAAAACCCAAATACTTTTAATGTAGAAAAACTAAAAAACTTGTCAATATCTATTAAGAAAATTTTCAAAGTCTGTTCTTCCAGAAACCAACTTTAACAACCTATTGTATTGTGATTTTAACTTTTTTTTGTCATTATTACTTCTACTGTACATGTGATATCAAATAATAATGGCGCTTTGAATGAAATTACAACTTCAAATAGAACCGCGTGTAGTTTTCCTAGTTTCGGTTCATTGCCATGCTGATTCAATACTGGAAAACGAATTCGAAACTAGGAAAATGGAGGGGGTATTGAAATTACTATCTCCGTAATTCATCCTTTATATTTTCGGAAGTTTGATACTACAGTTTATGACAAAGAAACGTGATTTAAACAAAAAATAAAATCATTTGGGATTCCGATAATTATAGTCGCATGCACGACGAAACCGCATACTGATTCGACTGTACCCTGACAAAATAATTGTATTCATTACTTGTGCAGTTGTCAGTAGCTTTCTTAAAACTAAATTTACTTACCATTTACCGGTTTCCATGGTTTGTCGTCTTAACTTATAATAGTCCATGGCAATCATGAGTCTCACGTCCTCTTGCTTCGATTTAGCATCTGCAACTGAAGTCTGAACAGCTTCCTGTGGGGTTTTTTTTTTTGTGTACATACGCCAGTGAAAATCCGCCGCTTGGAGCTTAAATTTCCGCCAAATTTCTCATAAAGCGTACAGATAAGTATTCATTTGACTTCTTTTAGCTTTAATCATGTTGTAATGATCAATAAAAATCTTTTAAAGTTTATATGAATTGAGCACTATTTTTTCTTAACGTATATAGTTTTGCGCAAAGTGGTCATCAGTTTACTATACACATCCTGTGGATACGTTCGGCTTTCTGTGTATAAGTTCGACTTTCTTCTTATCGGCAAGATGCTTTTATGTCTCTGGAACAAACTCGATCAGTGTGTACATCAAAACATTGGTAGAAATAGCAATGGATAAATCTCCATTTACACATGTACATAACACTACAGAAAATACATGTAATCTGCATAATCTCGAAAGACAGAACAAACAGACTCATCCTAGGTCACCCAAGATGTGCAAGCCAAAAAAATCAATAATTATTTAACAAAAAAAGGGTGGGGGTATAAAATTCTAAACATAAAATTTCCTTCCAATTTAATCTTAAGTTACATTAAATCGTATGAAATATGTATATATAATGTGTGTGCGTGTATGACATTCAGTTGTTGGTGAGGAAAGACATTACATGCATTGAGAAAAGAATTTAGTCATACATAAAGCTTAAGTTCAAACCAACTTTGGAAAACCACGACCAGTCTAACAAATGCCTAGTTTAAAATATTACAAGTAAATTTGTAAATGATAATCTGAGAATTATACTTTAATTGTCAGTACATTTTTAAAAATATTGGAACACAAAACAACCGTCATTATATACTCGGCAGTTTCGGAAGGAAATTGAAAATGGGGGGTCTACATTTATCACAATATTGACAAGCAAAATTAATGGCTTATGGTTATGTCCAACTTTGCAACAACAACACCCCACCCCCCTCCCGGTTCTGACACAAAAGTTCTTTAACTGTGATCGAATGTGTTTGCCTTTCTTAGTTAAACTTTTCACGCTGAAGTCTATAGAATGTTCCTCTCCTTTACATACTTGAAGTTCATTTATCTGAGATTTTGTTTACCTCCAATACGGGTTTTAACTCATCGTTGGAAACCCAACGTATCGTTTTAAGTGTTAGCGTGACTGTGTATGGGTCTCAGAATATATATAGTTAAGATTAAAATTTTTGAATGATTTTTTTTTCAGCTTTATTTCTTGACTGTATTTTGCTGATCAAGCTTTACCGTGCATTCACATTCACTTTATGTCTTATTTAATATTTTTAATTTTTCTTTGGTTTAACTTTTTTATTGGCGGGGGGGGGGGGGTCTTTGAGTGGTGTAACATTGTCAAGATTGCAATGCAAGCACCAAAAGGGTGGTATACCAAGGGGACGGTGTGTGTACCCAGTATATACACACACAAGAGTGACTGTGTGTACACAGTAAGAGGTTCCATGTGTCTCCTATCCTGAAGCCATACAGCAAGTAAACACAATGATTACATAATTGGCATGACTGTCGGTCCAATTACAGTACTCTCGCTTTTATTTGATGTTAAATTTTCAACAATTAAGTTATATTTTGTAAATAACTGACATTTCTTGAAAGATTTGTCTGAAAAATATCGCGTACCACACATGTATATACATATTTAATTATAAATTTTAATAATACAATTATTAACATACAGGGATGTATATACTAACATGTTATATATGTCTCTTTTAACAAAATTAAAATTGGAAGTATTATAATCATGGTATAGGTCTCAACTGAATTATTAGTTTAATCGATACAGTACTACTTTTATAAATATACATGTATTTTGTACTTTTAATGGAGCTCAGAGGACTAATACAGATTATTTTTAGCCTTCTGATCAATTCATATTCATTAATATTTTCCTGTGTATATTTTTGAATGAAATACTTTATATACTATAAAATCTATAAAACTCTTTATACTAGGTCAGACACTTTAAAGAGGCCTGACAGGGTTGCTGATATTATGTAGTGCTTTATACGGCCACTTTACGGGCACTTTTTTTCTTTTGCTGGTTATAATTTACTGCTATCAATTGTCAGTCTTTTAAAAGTAGTTAGAATTGCTTTTCATTTCAACGAAGTTTTTTAACTACTTCTAATCAAATATTTAAAAACTTCCTATTACAGCACACCTCGGACGAATGCTTTTGAAATAGTGAACATGTTATTATATTTTTGGAAATTTGGAGGGGTGGAGGGGATACAATTTTACACGTATCAAGTGTAACATGTATATATACATCAGTGCGCGTTAGTGAATTTGGCTGTTACAAATATACTCTGTGTTTTTTATGGTCATTTAACTGTTGATATATTGGGGGAGGGGGGGGGGTGTAAAAATTCTACGGAGGAAATCTCAATATGAACAACCAGAGATAAAACCTAGCACGAGTTTTAGGTGTCGTCATTATGATAAACTAAAAAAAAAAAAAATAATAACGTTATAATTCTTTACCGAAGAGAAAAAATACATTAAAAAAAGATGTCTTTGAAGACACGTATTCCCTTAACAGCGAATTAAACATATTTTTCATTGAAAGAGGTCATTTTTTCAATTAGTATAATCGCAGAAATGAAAATTATTTCCTATCAGATTTAAATAAAAAACCGATCACTCAAATTTATTTTCTCATTATTAAAATATATAAATTGAATCATTATTATTTTTAAAAATAAAATTAAATCGCCACTGAACGGATCGGACACATTAAATCTCGGTAACGGCGTAAAACATTTAGAACAATGATATTAATTGGACTATGGTAATTATCCAATCCAGTCCACTTTATTAGGAAAGGACAACATCATCCATCGACAATTTTAATTGGATACCCGGTTTAATAAATGGGGGTTGAAATCCCCAAGGGGACACTCTACTGATAATCAGCAGAATGGCTTCTTGGCAGTGGTGGTTTACTGTGCACGAGGATATCCTTCTTGGGTTTTCGTCAACTCGGTTTCCGGCATCTCGTCCTGTGAAGGAATGTAGACCAGCAAAAGAAAATGGATTTGTGGAGATCATCCTTGAGAAGGTAGGACTAAAAATAACTGTTCATTTTCAATCGATGTTACAGTACTTATTTTGTATAAAAAATAGTATTAATATTTAGACTTTAAAGACTGTCAACATCGATTTAAATGAACAACGCTTTAGCGATTAAGACTTATGAATACATTTCAGAGCGCTAAAATGGAAAATCATTACGCCTTGGTAGAATAACAAAAGTTGGATGATACAATTTTGGCAACACAATTTATTAAGTATTCAATTTTTTTTTTTGTAATCGTTTTCTTGTTAAATTTCAACAAGTTTTTGATTTCAATGTTAGACGTCGAAATGCCAGTTAATTAAGATGTTGAACACAATTATCGTAAGTACCAATCTAATACAGTGAAATCAATTTTGGTAAACCTTTAAATGATTTATTCTATCAAGAAAAACGCTAATTAAGTAAATTTGATTCCGAGATTTACTCAACCTTATTTTCGAAGAAAGTTCAGCCGGACACAGCTTAATATTTTGCATTCGTAGAGAAACTATCGTTGTAAAAATAAACTTTTTAAGAGAAGGGACGTGTGTTTTTTGTCCAAAGTCTTCTTAGTAGACTATAAAATTCATTGTTATATATAAAGAAAAAAAATGTATTAAATTATACACCCAAATAATAGTGATACAGGTACTTTGTTCAAATCAACAAAACAAGATAAATTAGCAAATTTATATGCATACAAATATATAAACCTAGCTAAAACGTAGAAAAAAATCTTCTGCATTTGTAAAATTATATAACTTAATAGAAAGTCCGGTCGGTACGGTTTATTTAGTGTACAGTATGTAACGTTTCAGTGTCACCCTGATGAACGATAACTTACTAACTAGTTCAATGAAACAAGTAATTACTTTCTTTGTATTTTAATTTTAATTTTGTTCGTTTATACGAGACCAATTGAAAATAAAAATTTTATTTAAATAGTGTGCCTGGTTAGTTCTTTACTCGGTATCTTGGAGAAAATGTACCCTGTAGAAACCAGAATGTAAATATTTTTTAAACAAAGATTTATGTACTTTCTTAAATTTCTTATTCTGTAATTCTTATATCTCTAATCTGTTAAATGTGAATTGAATTTGAAATTGAGAATATTTCGTTTAGATGAAATACAAACAAGATATTTTTCATTTTTCCTTATGTTGTTGTAAAATGATTAAAATTTTCTGTTAATGGCGAATTGTCTGATTCATCAGACAATTCGCCATTAACAGAAAATTTTATATCATATGTTTGCTTGAAGAAGTCTTTTTGGGGGTCATAATAATTCCATAACTCATTATTAAGTTCAACAATATATAATGCAATCATACTTATAAGGTCTACTTTTTTAACGATTTTGTTTAATTCGATTGATAGATTTCCCACTAATTAACTGCTCAAAAGATGCTTAAATGTGCGTGTGTAAACACAATTATCGTCTTTTAATTTAATGTGTCGTATTCGTAGTTTTACATAGAAAACTATAATAGCGCAAACAGAAACTTTATAAATGCATTTAGATGTCAAGTTATTTGCCACAAAAATAAAATATGGAATTTATAATAAATAAAAAGGAAATATCCGGTATTTATAACTAAACCGTTTAATTTTATAATGTTATATTCATTAAATGATAAGGTTGAAATCTTTGAGTACGACCTATTCTGAAACAGGCTATTTGTGACCTTGACTAGAACTCTTCATCATTGGAGATGTGAATGAGTGTGGAAATGAATTGAAAAATAAACAAGTTCATATTTTGTGGGATATAAATCTTTTAACGGTAGGAAGCTAACATTTTATGTTGATATGGAGTTAAAGGGATGTTCAAAGTAAAAAGTTGAAGCGAGCAGATGATTTAATTCAGCGTATTTCTATCGTAACCACCGGCCTAAGTTGGGGCAAATTTTCCCGAATCACTTTGTGTGGCACTGGTCTGAGATTCGGAAGAGACGTCCGTCAAAAATTTTTCAGTCTCGACGAATCTCGCTGAGATTAGTAGAATCTCACTCATAACGATCGTAGGTACACGTACAACTACATACATATGTCATAATCATGGTTATTATCTCGAGGCAGCCCGCAGAGGTACTGTAACAGTTAATTTTGAGGATTTTTTGATAGAGCTATTGGTAAATATTGAACAGCAGACTTGAAAAAGATACGTAAGCTATGAATCAAGAGTATTTTCAGACACTCACACTGAGTGGACAGTGGTAAAAGGGGTGGGTGGGATATAGGGTTGTCTAGTGTAAAAAAAAAAAAATCACTAATGATCTCAGTCAATCACTACTTTATAATGTAAGATATCAAGAATTCAGTGTTATTTAATTATTTAAGCTTTGATATTATGTAACAACCCTACCAGGAATTATTTTTGTTTTAGTGCTGTTTTTTTTACCTCCCACATATAACTGTAGTAACTAGACTAAGTTAATATTCTGTCCAAATGTTTAGCCCATTTTCACTATTTTAACCAAGTTCAAGTATTGTATTTTTAAAGAATAAATGCCATATGAAATACTGTCTCTGTTTATAAAACCATTTGTAATTGTGACAGAATATACATTATTTACTTTCCCTAGTTTTTCTGTTATTCTAGGAAAAAATCTTATTTTAATTTTAAAAAATATCACAAAGGTTTTTTATGATAAAAAAGTAATATAAAACTATTCTGTTTCTCAATCACAAGTATGCTTAGATATAATGCGAGATCTGTAAAACAGAAATGCATGGACAGTAAACCAAATGGACAATTCAATTTCAATTTCTTTATTAACCAATTAAGGGCCCTCAAGGGGCAACATGAAGACTGTTGACATACAACATCCAATGAACATAAAACATTCAATAAACATGTAGAATACATTTCATTGTTTAAATCGCTGCTTTGTGTGTCTAGACATGCTGGTTTCATCTCTGTGTATATCTAATTAAACTCTATTGTTTGCCCAACCTAAGAAAAACCATGGAACTAACACAGAATATACAAGATATACACAACAGGTGTGTCTTTTAACCAGATAGAGACAATGTTCTTTTTTGAAATAAATACTTCACATACATATATATTAATCCATTGGTCACATTTTGTTTAATTTTCAGAACTAGTTTTTAGTTTTTTAATCAAGTTCTATATGGGAAACATTACAGTTGTCATTTTTTTGTAAACTGGTAGGCCCTTGCAGGGAAAAAGAATTATTACAAAAAGTGAAACACCCCAACATTTGAATGAAATTTGATTGTTAACTGGCCTACTGTTATAATTTACTACTAATTAATAAATTTAGATCAATATGTATTGCACTAGCGGGCCAATATTAATGATGTAGGTTTATAGCCATTAGGTTTTTATGCTTGTCTTATTTATCAAGTCTTAATGTAAAGACAAATGGTTTGTCAAACTAATACTGGCCAAAAAATAAAAAATACTGCCTACTTTCAGGGTTGTCTCCAAAAATTGAAGTAGAAGGAGAAAATGAAAAAGTAGTATGGGGGATCCGGGGGTCTTGTAATTGCTGCAATATGTTTAAAATGCAAAAATAGATGGGTAATTAAGGCATTATAGGTGGGGGAATTGCCCACCTCCCGGGTCTTAGAGACAACCCTGTACTTTGATTCATATGACTGTGTAACATTCAACAGTTCACATAATTTAGTACAAATTGTTTTAGGTGTGTAAATTTGGAAACTACTATTTAAAGCCAATCAGATTATTAATTTCAATGACCAATCACTAACAGTTGTATTCGGACCATTGAGTTTTCTTAATGACTGACTTCTTTCTACAACTTACCCCATTTTTTCCATCAACTTGGGAAAGTGTCTTTTATTTTTTTCTGACATATAATTTTACAGGTTCATGGTCATGATTTTGGTCAAACTTTTTTTTTTCTAGTTTACAATGCTTTAGAAATATATTTGTAATGATCAAATAAAAGTTGATTATCAGTCTTAGAGTTATAAGCAAGCATCATAGCTCATAATTCTTTTTCCTTTAAACTACTAGGCTCGTGCCCTGTTTTTGTAAACATTGGATCAATAAACTGGTAATAGTTTTTTAGGCTGATTTCTCAAATATAAGCATATAATAATTATATATAAAGTACATATACATGTATAGTGTTAGTGAAAAGGTATGTTTATATTGTGTGTGATTTAACTCAAATTAAACAAGTAAGAGTTAAAAAGAAAAACCAAACAAACCCAATGATTAGATACATGTAATATAAACTCTCTATTCTTATCATGGGAAGAATATGCTACTTGGTGGAATCGATCTAGCGACCGCAAAATCGAAAAGACTTTAAGTAGCAAGAGACAGTTTTAGATAAAGTACCTGGTCAATTTTTTTGTAAAATTGAGAGTTGCTGTATTTGGAGGCTTATTAATGTTGCTTAAATTCATGAAATGATTTTTAATGATTATCATTAGTGAGAGCTACATGTATGTCTCCTGTTGAAATTAATATGCAACACGTAGGACCCTAATGTTAAGTACATGAAAATCAGAATAAAAACTTGCGGCTATGATCGTTGTGTTGATTTTGCACCGTGAAATTGCACTTTACAGACGGGAGGTAAAATAATACGAAAATTAGGTGGATGGGACATTGTAAACTATACACTCGTAACTGAGTTTCTAGCATGGGATGGTGTAACATGCACATGGTACAGAATGTCAACCCTTTGCAGGGGGAGGTCTTATGAGAATAGGTAAAATATAAATGGATTGACATTTCAGAAATACAAGTATGTTGAAAATTTTACGGATTCTAACTATATATAGTTTTCCTAAAAAAATTGGAGGAAAAAGGAATGAATTAATTAAAAGGTTATTGTGCTGATTGGGAACTGAGAAAATTCACGGTTCTGAAGACACACACCCCCTGGTTACAGTAAATTGTATAAAAAAAAGTCACTTAAATGTTACCACTAGGCCACGCATATAACACTTTCATAGGATGTCTTATACAAAATATGTGACTAAAGGCATGTAGCATCATTTTTGAAAGTGGAAGGGCCAGACTCATCCAAAAAATATCTTGACAAAATAGAGGGGGGGGGGGGGGGATTTTGATTTTTTCAAAATCTAAAAAATCCTAATCGGGGGAAGGGGGAAGGGGGGGGGGGGGTAGTGTAGTATATTAATAACTTCAATTTCACTCCTAATCTCCCTATTTTCATATCAATTTTTTTTACTTAAAAAGGGGGTGGGGGGACAAACTCCATGATAATTCAGTTTTTTATATGGCATTGTAAATTTTAAAAAATTAGCCGTTGAGAGATAAAGGGGGGGGGCAGGCCCCCTCTGGCCCCCCTGATGCTATGTGCCAGGACTATATACATAAGGGTATAAAAATTTGAAAATATTTGTCTAATTTTCAGTACCATGACCATGTTAAACCAATATTAATTTTGTGTAGACATGTTCAACAATACACGTAGAACATGTTTATAGTCAGCTTTCTTTGGTTTAAAGCGGTTTAAATAGTCAAATATCAAAATTTTATTGCATCCGAACTATTTTCCTATATATCCCTATTAAACAAAACCTGAAAATTTTAATGATGTATGTAAGACAATGAAGACTCCTTTAACATGGTTAATGTGAGATTTGCGTTCTTTTGAATGAACTTAAGCATAATAAAATGAAAATGCCTGATGTTTGCAAAAGAGGCACATTTTAGGTTATATTGGATATATGTACTTGCCTACATGTTTGTTTTTGACCGGGGGGGGGGGGGGGGGGGGGGTTTATTGAAATTCTACATGCAGTTATCTCCATGTAAGTTTTATAAGACTCATAATATTTACACATGTGAGTCACCACTCAGAACACAATTTTAGCTGGTGGAAAGAAGATCATTAAGACACAAGGTCACATCCAAAATTTTGGCTAGGCGTGAAAAACTGTTTAAATTTATTCTGATTTGTTAAACCAGGAGTTTAACAATGCTTAAATGCAAGATAAGCAATCTCCAGTTTATAGTGAATGTGACAACTAAAGCTGGATACAATACAGTTGTTCTTGTTGTATATTTGTAAAGTTGTTTAAATTTATTATGGTCTATGTATCAAGCATACCGGTATTTAAAACAAGAGCAAAACCCAAAAATATATACAGTATTAAACTTAGAAAGTGATCTATTTAAAATCACATATTCCTACTTATTTTGAACTTCAGTTAATTTAATTTCAGTTAAATATGTTGAAATAAAATTATAAATTTCAGAACGAGAAGAAGGTTGTACAGCTAGACTCCTTCAAAGTAGTGGAAAGTGGGTTCAAATGCCTTAAAGACACAACTTCAAGAAGGAAATTCTGCAGCGAATTGAAAGAAGTTTTGCAGAAGTTGAAAATAGCATTTTGTGACGATGCCCAATCAGGTAGGCAATGATTCCAAAATCAAATTTTCTCAAAATGAAACCTTAAATTAGTTACAACATGTAATTACCATTCTTGATGTATGTCCCATAGAATAGGACTATATGAATCTTATTTTACACCTATTGAAAAATGAAATCAAGTTTCAGGTGTAACCAATAAATAAAAAAAGTGTAAATGTTCTGCGGATAAATAAATTTTGAAATGTTGTTTCAAATATATGTACACATTCCACATTTATTTCAGACTCCTCTGGTGAGCTTTTTTCCCCATCAGAGTCCATCTTGGAAATTTCGGACATTCACGATAGTATAGCCTCAACACCCACATTGGATGAAGTGACCGAAGAGCCACACCCGGTAGAGACGAAAAAGAAAAAGTTCCATCATCGAACTTTAAAAGAGGAAATCGAGGTTGGCATAGCATACAATTTCATAAGCTTTTGTTTTTTTCAAAAAATTCTCTAAAATATGCAGAAATATAATGTTTGATGTTTGCAGATTACAAAATTTATGTCTAGTCAACTATAACTATTATTTGAATAGTCTTTTCATTCTGTTCTAAAAAGACAAACTTACAGAAATAAGAATAGCGAATTTTGCAGGAATCTTTGATATATTGATTATACTCTTCCATCATTTATAGATTATGAGAAACGCTCATCCCCAACAAGGGAAAGTAAGCAACAGAGACTTCCTGGAAACCAGTAACACCAAGTGGCGACGGACCTGTGAAGCTCTGTTAGGATTTGACCCAAGCAAACATGTGAGTAATGATATTTGGTAATTTTATCAAAAAAATAAAAACTACTGTTAATGTACAAAACAGCCATTTGAAACCAGCATGGAATTAAAATCAAAGCTTATAGTTATTTTTTTTTGTTTCAGGATGGAACATTTGGTGGTTCGTTTAGAGAACAGATCTACCTTGCAACACTGCCAGAGTGCTGCTATGAAGAACTTTTGCATATTTTTGAGGCATTTAAGAATGGGCATATCCCAACAACAAGGTAATTAGATTTTTGATATCTTTAATTTGATAATACCTTTATAAAAAAATTTGGAACAAATTTATACATAAAATTTCTCAATTATTTCTAGGGCAACATCATCGATTAAGCCGGGCCTGTTTGCCCAATTGGTGGGGGATAAGAGAGAGGTGGAAGTTCATCATCAGTTATCCAACCTGGCAAGTGGGATTGTGTCCTTAGAACAGTTTAGGAAGGATCTTCAGGCTTCTAGGGTAAGATTTTCATAAGCCATTACCAATTATGGCTGAACATGCACACATAGTCAAACAATAGGCAAATGGATTGAACCGATATTTAACCAGTGTTCTCAAAATTGAAATAATACTGTGAACATCTTTCGTTAATATGCTACATTCATTAAAAACAATTTATAGATATATATAACTTAATTATTAACAAAGCATCTTATTCTCTTGCAGATCAATAGGAATACTGAGGACAGTGTCACAGGCCTAAAGGTAATAATTACCGAAAGTTATTATTGGCAGGAAAAAAAATGTAGAGGAAAAAAAATTGTAATGAAAACAGTATTTATCAGGTTTTATTTTCTTGTAGAATGAAAATAGCAGATTGAGGCAGGAAAACAAACGGCTCCGCGAGGAGGTAGCAAGACTGAAAGCTAGAAAAGAAAATGATGTGGTAAGTGTTTATTGCCAATTGTTAATAAATTGTCAATATCTTTCCAGTTATATTTTAATGAATGTTTTGTACATTAAAATACCTTAGTGGTAGCCATATTTGAATTTTATGCATTTCTTTCTAGGATAAAAATTTACTTGTTTTAAACATGTACTTGTATTATCTTGTTTAAAATGAATATCAATTTAAAGGTTAACTATCAAAAAGATTAGTACACAAAATACATGAAAATTCAACTTGTTTCACTTTTTAATATAGGATCCTTATAGCGAATTGGATGTGACCCCTGAAACACAGCGAAATAAAAGTGTAGATGAAAGTGTAGGAAAGAAAAAGACAGATCAGGTACTCATCAGTGGCAACATTATATTATAAGTGCTCTTTTAGAATATCAACAGCTATTTTATTGAATCAACTGCCAAATTGCGTTCGAACATGTAACAGCATGGCTTCTTTTAAAACAAAGTATTTAGAGCAATATTATCTAGCGAAGTAAATTTTATTGATCAGTGCATATTTATTGATCGATGAGTGTGTATATTTTATCTACACTATTTATCTGTGTGTCTTATATTATTGTAGTACATGTTTTATGCAGGACCACAATTGAAACTAGAACATTGTTACTTATTGTGCTATCCTTTCTAAATAAAAGACTTTCTTATTATAATTATAATGATTATAACACAGCTGAGGTTTAGTTGGAAACAAATTTATTTAGATCTTTAGATGATTACAATCAACTCACCTAATATATAATTTTCTTTCTTTATTAGGGTAGAACATCCAGTTTGAGGTGTAAAGAAAGTGAGGTAATATATTTATTAACCAGACTAAAATGTACTTAACATTCTTATTCACAGTAAAAAGGTTTATTCCTTAGTAACTATTATACCTTGTATAATGAATGTCAAGTCATAAAACTATGTAAAATATTCTTATATGATTCTAATATGAATAAATTAGCTTCTAATGATTTTGTTTTTGCTGTGTGTAATATGATTTATTGATAATTACAGCTGCAACAGGCATGGGACATCTTAAACACAATGGTGAACAATGCAGAAGAGGCAGAAGAAACGGAATCAGAGACTGTTGAGGTTGGAAACTAATATACCCGTAATTATATTTGATTCCAAAATAATATTATTAATTCCCTTGTGGTAAAATGTACATGAATTATGAAATAAACCATTTATGTGAGTGTGACATTAATAAATCAATGTTCTTTTCTTAGGTATCTTTCAACAAAGGGGATGAAGTGGATGCATTTTATTCACCAGAGAAGAGGTATTATAGGGCCAAAATCCTGGGCAAAAGGAAAAGACCAGAAGGTTAGGAAAAAATGATACTCATTCTTATTGTCAAAATATGTTTGATCATGACAAAGGAATTTCAAAGGTGAAAAAAGGATAAAATATTAATATAAGAAATTTAATGTCAGCATGTTCTAATTTTAATAATCTTTACTCGGTTTTAATTTTTTTTTACAGCAGTTTTTCACGTTTTTTATTTCATAACACATCCATGGAGTAATTATCGATATTATTTTATTACAGGTTATAGAGTGAAGTATGTCGAAGATGGATTCGTGGAGGTGATAAAGAAGACCTATGTGCGGCCTTTGCTGATATGAAACTGCCAACTACAACAGCCAAAGACTCCAGGGTGTATTTGTGTTCCTTGCATTGAAAGAAACTGTGTAATATGTGTTTCTACCATTGTCCTTAAAAACTATGACTGAAATATGTGTATATTTCTGTGGGATATTTGTACGTTTCTATCTTTGCAATGAAAGACTGGTGATGTGTGTTTCAAACCTTGCAAGGACTATGTTTGATTAATTAAACATATTGTGTGCATGATATCTTCTTTGAAATGATGTACTGTATTTAATTATATATATATATATGATGAATAAACTTAATTTATTGCATTTTAAGTCATTGAATTTATTTGTGCAAAGTTTGTTGTTTAAATGAATATACAAAGTGATATAACAATATGATATATGAATACAGCAGCCTTTGGGGTTTCTGACCTCTAATGGAATGATGAAATCACATTAATTTTTTCCAAAGTTCAAAGTATATTTTATTAATTGAGGGAACTTGTTTTAGTTATCTTCGTAGCTAAGGATAAACGTAACATCATTTTGAATAGCATTAGCATTGAATTAGCATTGCAAGGTATAGACCAAGTGAAACATCGAGGGATGAGGATTTATAAATTACAATATGCAGCCTTTTCACAAAATTAGAATTTTTAACTAAGGTTTCTGGAACCTAAATATTGAATTCACTTGACTTAAAAATTATAATTATATACTATTTGATAAAAATAAAAATGATTGCCATTGCAGAAGAAATCCGGAAATAATATTTTCGTTAAAGATTTTTGCAAATTATAGAGAGGGGGTTATATCCTGTAGAGTAAAACGACATGTTGGAACTAAGAGCAAGAGGTAAAGATGAATCAATCCATCAATAGAGTCTACAGAGATATTAAACTATATTTTTTATTATCTAGTATTTAAATCAACAGCAAGTATGTGCAAGGTACTTATCCTTTTTACATATTAACATTACATTAGTTGGATTATGATTGTAATCAAATATTTGAAATAATTATATGCAACCAAGTCCAGGGAATCCACATCACCGGTGACTTATACGTAATAAGTGTACTATTAAAATATATTATAAATCTACTATGTAAATGTACATACATATATATTATATATGTATACTGTGAACATAAAATTGAGCACATATGACTCAATTACCTGTAAAAAGTTTTTGATCTTCTAGTGTAAACCATGAAAAAATGTTAAAACTGTAACATTAATATAAAAAATGTTATAAATTAGTGTTTATAAAAAATCCCATGGGATTTTTTTTTTCCTATAGGAGTGCAAAAAAATGAAGCTGTGGTCAATGAATTCCTGTAGGAGAAAAAAAAATCCTAGAGGATATATTAATTGAGAATATTTTCCTACAGGAAAATATAAAATCCAATAGGATTTTTTTTCCCCATGGGATATTTTTTTTATCCTATAGGAATATTTCTTCCCATAGGAAATAAAAATATCCCATAGGAAGAAAATTTCCTACAGGATAATTTTTAAATCCTGTAGGAAATGTCTTTATCCTACAGGATTTTGTTAAATTCCCACAGGAAGGTGATTTTTCCTAGGGGAATTTTTTTTTTCCTATGGGATATTTATGTTTAAAGGTAAATATCTCACCTGGCAGGTGAGATACACCTAAGTCAAAGGTGGTTATATACTCTCTGGACTATGGTCTATCATTTGACATAAATGGAATTTTAGAGAAATGCGCCTTAAGCGGGTGCAAAAATGCCACCTTGGCACTGGCATAATTATCCGGCACAGTGTTTTACCCTTAGGATAAGATAGGAATTTTAAGGTATGAATCACATTTGCAGACAAGGCAAGAAGTTAAAAAAAATGTAAATATAAGCATTAAATCATGATTTTTTGAAGTATACACTCTCATAACTGCAGCGGTGTGTGCATACAAATTGAGTAACGCGCGTAACGCGCGTTACTCAATTTGTATGCACACACCGCTGCAGTTATGAGAGTGTATACTTCAAAAAATCATGATTCAATGCTATAGCATCGTTTAAAACAAAGACGTGTTCTTCTGCGGGAATATTGATGATACAGGACACTTTGCGTTGATAGATTTTGAATAAAATTCTAAATAATGTACATTTATGAACAATCGCGATTGGTGTATGGTGAGGTACGAACGACAACTCTGTGTAGAGATTGAACTTTCATCTTCTTATCAGTTAATCAACAAATCAGTTAATCTACTGTTTACCAGAACATTTAAAACGATTTTATTTCTCATACTGTTAGATCTAGAGTCATACTGAATTTTCATCTTGAATATTAGAAATAAATATAAATAAATAAATAAAATAAATAAATAAATAAATAAATAAATAAAAATGAATGAGTGGATAAAAATCCAAAAAAAAAAAAAAAAAGCACTTTTTTACATTCAACTTTAGTACTTTTTTGTATAGGCCATTCAAGCGTCTCATTTTACATTTGATTTTTTTCTATTGATTTGAGACCATTTTTTGTTTATACAACTTGATTAGGCACAATCCCTGACTGCACAAAATTAAACCAAGCACAGTCTGTAATAATATATTGATTTGCACTGAGTTTCCTATATACATGAGGAATCTAATTACATGTATTGATAAAAACTAAAAAAAAAAAAAATAAACCTAATGTGTGGGGGAGACTTAAATGTTGTTTACTAGATTTCTCAATAAATAAGCAAAAAACTGGTTCGTGTAAAGTGATGGATTAATGTCGTTAATGTTGTCATGATATTACGCCTAAACAAAGGGAGAAAGTTCTGGTTCCACATCAGTGAGCACAGCAGACAACAGTTCTTGTTCATCAAGGTAGGGCGTTTTACCGTTTGAGTATATCGGACATTTTTTTTCACTCATTATTTTCTTAAACAAAATATATAATAAATACATGTAGATGGATTATTTGTGTGATTTCAACATATAATGCTCATTGTTTAGAGGTGTCAAAACTGACATTGTATTGGGAATTAAATGTAATGAAATTGAAAACGCTGTGTTTTTGGAATTCTTGTCTAATTTCAAGGGAGTGGTGAGTTCTAATTTGCATTTTTTAAATATTTTGTAATGCCTACTAAGTAGGAAAATTTGTTAGACTGTACTTACTTTATATGATTGTTACAATGTTCAGTTACATAATTACAGTAACATGATACACATCGTTTATTAACTTAGGTCTTAACGGGAATCCCCCAATCACAATATATGATAGTTTTGATCTTCGGTGCTTGGCTATACCAGCACCCCCTTCCCACTCTAACTCCCCGCTCAAGGCCAAAGGGTATTTAACTCTCATCCTGATAGGAATATTTTAAATTCACATTATATCCCGATTTAAAAATCAGAAAAATATAGGAAAATAAAACGATTGTTTAAGCCCAGCTTTTCCATCATATTTTTTTAATTGACTCTCTTATGATCATGACTCTTATAATAATAAGATTATATATTATTATCAAGAGGAGAGGCAACTACTCCGCATGTCTAAATCAATGCATGGGGATTGGGCTTCTTGTCTATCAACACCCATGGATTTAAAGTCTAAGACATTGGTTCACTTTGTACTACACTAAATGGTATAAGATATCAAAAGTCCAAGGATCGACTGTAATATACCGTATAACGGGTATTTTCTACGGTTGTTTATTTTCTGCGGTATTTTGCGGATAAGTAAAATCCGCAAAAATTCAAAACGCAAAATATTTTTTTTTAAAAATCACTAATTTTGACATTATTTAAAATACAAGCTATAATTTTCAAACGTGATCAGTCCGTTATTAGGGGGCTCTGCGTCGTATTTCACACCTAATTATCTCATGTTACCTGTGCGATATCAATTATAGCTGAACAGATATAAGGACTGTGTGTTTAGTCGAGTATGAAATAAAAATGATCTGAGAAAAGTTCACAAGCAGTACTAGTATTTAGTAGACTTGTAAAACATTTGAGAGTTAGTTTGAACCGTGAACACGGTAAGAATGTCGATTTTAAGATATGTAAGTTTAGTTCTCTAGTTTACGTTCCCTAAGGCAAATCCGGTAAATAAATGTTTTGTTTTGTTTTTGCGGTCTAATGTAACCGCAGAAATTGAAAACGCAAAATATAATTTGATACGTTTTAGGGGTTAAATCGCAAAAATTTCAAGCCGCAGAAAATACCCGTTATACGGTAATTCTTTTACTTGAACGGCTACAACAGCACTCAATAATATATGTACAATTGTCATCTTGTAGAATTCTCAAAAATGGCTGATGAGTATTCCTGCATGCCCTCCAACTCTGAAATAAACATCCCCAGTGCCACGATAGAATATGAAGTTGTGGACAGCGACAGGGCTCAATCGTCACCATCGAGATCATGTGCGTATGAAACTATCCAACCCGAGAAACTCCGAATACAGATTCAACATGCAGAAAAAAAGGAAGGAGATCCGTCATCACCATTATCCGAATTCTCAACGTATCACAATCCCTATACTGACGAGGATATTCACACACCCGGCATCATCTCAAAGTTGTCGGGTACCGGATCTCTCAGAGCGAAGCATGCGCACACAAGACAGTTAAACATCTTCATTGGTGAGGAACTGGAGGATAATTTTCAACGTCCGGAGTTTCCGTCAGAGAGAAGGGCTTATAGTTGCCCGCCCACTCCTAGGGCTGCGAAAAGAGCCGCCCATCCTTTAGTTAGGGAATCTCTTGAGCCCACACAGATGGGAGCCGAAGGGTCTCGATACGAAGACGAGCCCATGCATTTTTTCATCTACAATCTTCCCGAAGAGGAGCCTTCGACCTACAACGAATATTTGGTAAAATCAAATCCATACAATAAAATTAATCATATGATCCACAGTGCCCTCCACTGCCCTTGCTTCTTTTTCTTCTTCCTGCTCTGTTGCATGCCGGGAGTTCATTGGATGCAGGTTGGTGACGATGCTTACAAAATTGGCGACGTTGATGAAGCCAAATCTCTGGGAAGAAAAGCCACTGTGTCCTATTTCATTGGAGCTGTGCTTGGTGTGCTGGTTTTAACGGGAGTAATAATGATTTCTGTGTATTTTGTGCAAGACCAACTTGTTCAGTGAGTTATTATAATTAAACATTATAACCTTAAAGTTTTATTAAATCTCAAAACGCCAAGACTCTAAGACTTCCTCTTTGGTCAGGATTAGGCCCTAAGACATACTAGCTGACCTTCAAAAGGAATTTGGTTTATACGACCATTAAAATATATAGCTAGCCTGGTGAAATTACTAATAGCATATACTGAATACGGGAATAAGAGGGCTTCTATTTAAGGAATCAGAAGAATCCCAGATTTAATCATTAATCCTTAGTCCGAATGGGGTCCAGGGACAGATCAGTAGAGCCTCAAAAGGAAATAGGTTTACACGACCATGGACATGTTTCAATTTCAAGGCTGGCTTACATCTAGGATTCAATACTTTAACCTTTATTTTTGGTCAGAGTGGGGCCACGGGAAAAGCAGGTAGACGTAAATCATAGAATAACCCCCCCTTCCCCACCCCACCCAAACGGACACAAATACTCACACAATAAAAGTCTTATTTACAGTGAATATAAATATTTTATTGTGTCGTTGTATTAACTTTGTTATGGAGCTATACGAAAAATAAAGTTCCTTTATGGGACAAAAAAGGTTTGAAAATGGACCAGAATAAAAAATATTAACCATATTTGCATTATTGCATTTTTATTTATTTTTTTTATTTTATTACATTTATTCTTATCATTCATCTGCTTCAAAATGATCGCTACTATTTGGAGCCGATCAAAGATCTAACTTTAATTAGATTATATCAAGCCAAATGTTTCATTATCAATGTTTTTCAATTCTAAGTTATGTTAACCTTGATTGCTTGCATTCTCATGTGTCATTTCTGTATAAACGTCAACATTTAACGGTATTATATAACAAAATTACACCTACTTATTTACAAAAAAATATTTAGTCAGGTGTAATTAAACATTACAATTTGATTGTTGAGCTGCCATAGCCCATCTTTCAATACTTGTATCTTTAATCAGCAACAATATATCTGAGAATATCTGATTTTATTGCAATCGAAAGGTCAAATATTAATAGATTTGCCCAGAAGAGTTCATTTACCTTTTTTTCAAATCGTTGATCTTAATTAGTTTAACTATGCATCAAAAGTAACGCTAACGTTTAACCTTGAACAATCATTGTTTTTAACTTACAGTTAAACCATGCAATGCAAGTCAAATGTCGTCTTAGGCACGTCTTTTCTTTTCTTTTATTTTTATTTTATTCCAGTCTGTCAAGCTTCAATTTAGGTATCGACTTATAAACTGTCAGGTGTCCAGTCTATGGGGATTTAATGACTTTCAACTGCTTGCCACCGGAAGTCGGTGTACGGCCTTCTGCGCATTCATGGCTTGCAGAAGTATACTGATCGACCTGAGACCAATTTCTAAATACCAATTTTCGCCAGTGCAATGTTGTGTCATTTTTCCTGTATACTTCCATGTGAAAAAAATTACGTAACAATGTACTGCCAGCGAGAAAAAGTAGTTTGCAATAATTTGGTTTCAGACCCGTATATAATCACTATAATGCAATAAAGAAAATGAAGAAAGGCGATAACGAAAAGTATTCTAAATCAAAAGTCCAAAGGAAAAAGGCAAAACAGGAGCAGAGCAAACACAGACCTCTTCGTTGACAATTCGGTCGTCATTGATAATGGAGACGATAAAATCTACAAGCAGTGGTAATGCCTCCGGCCAGATGAGTTCCAAAGTCTTAGTTTATTAGTCTCTTAAAAGGACACATATTGCGAGAAAAATATACCACTTTGCCCATATCATCCAACTGCACATGTTATGAAAGAACTCTCATGCAGCAATATAACCATTGTAGACTGTCGTAATAGAGGGTTTCGCTCTTTGCCTGAAATGTTACCTTCTGGTAGCTTGGACATCTGGTTTCATCAAAACAACATAACAACGTTAAGTACATGTAATAGAATATACCTCAACCACATTCGTTCATTTTATTTATCTTACAACAGTCTTGCACAAATTGAGTCTAGTGTATTCCGTCAGAACCTTCAGGAACTATTTTTGAACCTCACTTTTCTGGTATCTTTGCCTTCAGAAATCCTGGAATATTTCTCAGGAAAACTCAATATAGAAGATAATCCCTTTAAATGCGACTGCAGTACAATTTGGCTAAAACATTGGTTGATAAGTAATCCTAATATAACCATTTATTCTCAGAAAGTTAGGTGTAACGTTGATAAAGAACGCGGAAAGGGAAATCAATTTACAAGAGTTTGTATGCCTAGAAGACTGTGTTTCTTATAATAATGTTCTTGTCCCATGTCTGATAGCATCTGTTGTATTGGTTTTGATGATTATAACCATTTGTTTGATGTACATTTATAGGCTTGAAATCAAGGTCCTACTTTATATATACCTTGGATTTCACCCCTTTGATCAGGATAAGGATTGTAAAGAAATTATAGATGTACTAGTGGTACATTCACCAGCAGCGACGAAATGGGTAATGGAAAATATTGTTGAATATTTGGAATTCAGGATTGCTTATTGTTCAGTTTGCGAATCGAAATGATGCGAGATTTTGTGGCAGGGTTTTCATACCAAGAGAATACTGTCACGTTGGTGAAACATAGTAAAAGGATAGTCATTGTGCTCTCAAAGGAATTCATGAACGACGATATCTTACAAAGTGCTTGGAATGAGACACGGGGAAAGACTAAGGCTCTTAAAACTAACTATGCCATAGTTGTTACATATGATGTGACTTTAAATGAAATTCAAGACAAAAATTTGCAGAAATATATCAATAGATGTCGTTACATTGACGCTAATCAAAGTTTCTTTCAAGAGAAACTTTCATACTCTTTGCCACAGCTAACTGGCGACGACAAAAGAGGCAAAAGTCTACCTGATTTGATATATTTTATTCAGAACATGTATTGAAATGGTGCCACGGATGCGGAGATGTATGAAAGGCATGTTTTCTTGTGGAAAGCAACATAGGGTAAGTTATGAACAAACTAAGACCAACTGTAGAAAAAAATGGCTTTACACTTTGCCTACAAGATAGGGACTTTTTTTCCTGGGGTAGCAAAACTAAAAAAAATGTCTTAAAAGCCATTGACAACTGTTTGCATACCATACTCCTTTCTGGAGATCAGTTAGATAATGATTGGCAGTCCTTGCTTTTAGATCCGCCAGTGAAAAGTCAATACGAGAAGAACGTAATCACCTGATAGTGGTTCTAGGTGATGATATGAATGTGGACACAATGGGGGATCCGGAGGAGGTACAGGCGTACGCGAAGACACACGTTTCTCTTAAAGTGAGTGAGGAGGGTTTTATCAAACGTTTACTGAATGCCCTTCCTGATATCGACAACCACGAGTTGTACATCAAACATGATAACAATGATTTTTTGGACTTCGAAAACGAAAACTTACACAATACGAAGACGGAAAGCGGACGTAACAGGATAGTTTGCGATGTGTTTTAAAATGAGGAAAAGAAAAATGGACGTGTGCAAATAAATGGTCATGTTCAATTATTAGATTTATTACTTGGATGGAACTTTTTAGAAATGATGCAATCGATATTGATGAAAATGAAAGAAAGAAAATGTGATATGAGATGTAAAAAAAATGATTTCATGTTTTAGATTTCAAAATTGGTACTAGTATGTTTACATTTTATCGAGCACTTTTTGTTTACTGACACCTGGCGAACATTGTTTTTATAATTGTGAAATGATGCAAAAATCATTCTGGCTGTCTCATAAGCTACTATAAGCCAAATAATGAAAATGAAAAATCGAATAATTTTTAGCTTATCAATTAGATTAATTCTAAAATAGCAATCACCATAAAGAATACTTAATACATGTACATAAAAAAATGTTCCGAAATCAAATAATATTTTTATTTTTTGTGTCAGATTTGTCGTTACGGGACAGTGTGTTTGTTTTGAAATGTTCAAAAGCTTACAGAATTTTGAAATTATGCAGTATTTATGACGTCATATTAATTCTGTGCATTTGCTTGTTGATTATTGTGTACTTCCTCTCTACCTCTTATTTTGTTTTTATACTTTACCGTCTTATCCCCAGGAAAATACCGGTACCACTTTTGTTACTTATGATCAGGAATTGTAAGACGATAGCACAGATATAGCGGTCAAGCGGGCGAATGGTTGGAGCGTCTGGTTATTGACTTTGATCTAAAGTTGGATGGAGTTGACTTCTTGTTTAATATTTTAAATTTTTTAAGAGTTTCAATAATTTGTCATCGCCTGAAATATAAATTGTTAAACAATTATATGTATGACGTGTTTCATGCTTCACACGTTATGATTGTATTAGTATATACAAAATTAAAAAAAACAACATCTTTTTGTATTTACATAATGTTTATTGTTACATTTTCAAAATATGATATGTTTCGGACTTTTTTTATCATATCTTAGTATCGCGTTTCTAATACAATCGATTATATGATGTACATTTTACGTGTTATTTTCAGGAATAAAAAGAAGAAACTAAACAAGTGAATGGACCATGACAAAGTCATGTTCCTTCTTGTACTCAGTTAGTGTATATTACTGATAAATACATTTGTAAATGAACGAAGTTTGTTTCCTTGGACAAAAAACCCCACCAAGTATTCAGTGCATTAATTTGAAAAACGCTAAGAATGCTTTATAGAGGACATGTTTAAAAATATCAAATCTGTTCATAAATTCTAAATGATCAGTTCAAATTAATAATTGATTAAACCTGGTTCAGTTCGGCTTTGTCAACGGGATGTACGAATAATTTCGGATTTCTTAAAAAATAGCGGAGAAAATACTCCGTTGATGTAAAAATAATTTTATTTTTTTTTAAATAAAACACCCCTCACATGCAAGTGGTAAGCTTTATATATGAATAAATATATTATAATGACTATTAAGGAAGGTTGAGTAGTCAAAATATTACTCATCAGCTCTACCTGATAATTTAAGATATGATAAAACTAAACGTAAAGCATTATAAAGTAAAGAATATTTTCATGTACCTATATAAAGCTCTTCTTCTAAAAGAGATAAATATGGTCTAAAAATAGTTACGGCCATCGAGCCCTCTTAAAATGTGGAAATTTGTGCTGAAGTATAACAGAGACGTAAGGAAGTAGCTCATCTATATGACCCAACATTATCATTTATAACATCACAGGATTTATACAATATCCTGTCACACAGCTTTTACATTTGGACAAAACCCCAGTCAATCTGAAAGATCTCGCGGTTATACCCACAATCACAATTTGAAAATTTAAAAATATGCTAGAACCATTTTAGCAAGAGCTTGGACTTTGTGTACATGTAGTTGTGTTAAACAGCAATGTGACGTAGGCCTGTCTATTTCATTGACAGCTACTCAGCCATGGCTCCCTGAAATTAACAAGATTTGATTTGTATGGCTTTTGAGCCAAGCCTACGCAATCGGTGAATATTTCGCTTGAAATCGCATCATTTTTAACTTGTGTTGACGCAAGAAATAGATTGCTACGTCCTACTGAAAGTCCAAGGTCTTATTAAAATGGTTCTATGAGAGCTGATGGTCGTGGCCATTTTTCAACTATATTGGTCTCCTGAAGAAGAATAGCTCTGTATTAATTCAGATTTCAAAGCTAAAATACATGAAATGTTTCTTTCCTAAATAATAATTTATGGCTTAAAAAATCATATCTAAATATTTAAGGTAGATATTATGGCTAATTGGTTTACAACCCAGCCTCTTAATGTTAATCATCGAATTGAATTTTTTTTTTTTAAAGTTCCAAAAAGAAAACAAGGTCAATTTCAACACATTCATAAGCTCTTATTTCTCTGTGAAAATATGAATGATTATAGTATCCAAAGTTTCAACATTAGGTCATTCAATCTCACAATATCCGTATGTTGTATACAGTATTACTGTATCAGCTAAGTTACAGGCCTAATTCTTGGTTTCTCATCAGTTCTTCAAAGCTATCGAGTACGAAAATTTCCATTAAAATTTATTGAGAAATTTATTCAAAACTTCATAGAATAGTACAATGTCTTCACATACTGTATACAATACAAAGTTGTACCATTATATGCCTGACAT
The DNA here is from genome assembly GCF_902806645.1 of Magallana gigas. Classification (NCBI taxonomy): domain Eukaryota; kingdom Metazoa; phylum Mollusca; class Bivalvia; order Ostreida; family Ostreidae; genus Magallana; species Magallana gigas. Next base: position 18,575,319 of record NC_047562.1, on the reverse strand, counting down.
CATAACTTTTACCTGACGTTTATTCCTTCTTTCTAATCATTTAGTCTTCTCAATCATCCATCAATTCATTCATATCCACTCATTTTAATTGCTACACACGTATACATATATATGCACTGGGCAGTCATCAATTTCTCATTCGCACCGTTTACATATACATGTACATCTATAATTGTTGAGGGCTAAAACATGTAAAAAAAAAAATTACACACATGTTCAGCATATTGACATGATCCAGCACATTTATAAACAAAAATGAAGATCATGTATATAGCACTATAAAATAGCCACCAGAAAGGAAACGAAAATAATAACTCACATGAATGTCTTTCTGAAAATGTAGGGAAGAATATATTAATTTTATGTAATGATTAAAAATTTCTTTTAAAACAACAGTTCAGCTTAGCTGCAAAGTTTGACATGTTTGAGTAAATACAATTTCCTAATGTAAGAAAATGATCTTTAACAATATTTCCTAATGTGTTTTAACATATATATAAGAAAATGATCTTAAACAGTATCTACTACTTTTTCTATTACAATTCTCCATGCATTTTGTTTTATGAATATTCAAGATTTGCCAGTCCTACTGTCCTACATAAGAAAAGTATCCATTACCGATAAATATATTTGTGCATATATCAAATATTTTTCAAAAACTTTCTATTTCTTATTCTGTAATAAAAATCTATACATGAAATTTTTTTAAAATTACTTTTTGATTACCACTTTTCCCCATATGCATTTAGCACTAAAACAGCTCTTTGCAATGTTTTGCAATATTTTCTTTCTTCAAAATAAGTGAATAGATAAATGTACGAAAAATTAATTGGGGCTGATTTAAACGTCAGTGCACAGAGTTGGGACGTAGAAAATATGTGTAGAAAAAGGGTGGTAACCAACTTAAACTACAATGCATTTGTGATATTTGAGTGGGATTGAAAATTTCCTATTTTCAAATGCAGTCAAACTATCATCAAAACCGTTTTGGTTTTTTTTTTAGCATTTTTGGTAAAAAATTTATTATTCCTTGTAACAGTGGTCTATTGAAGAAAAATATGGATCCTTCATGGAGCAAACTTAATGGCTAGCAACTTATTGTATATAAAATATTTCCAAATTTGTTTTGATCTAACAATCAAATTTTTTTTTTACAAAATTAAATTGAATTTTGGAACAAAACAACTATGAATGGGTATTTAGAATACTTGTACCAGTAATAACTTGTTTTACAAATCTTAGAACTTTACCATGTTTCAAAAAATACCATTTATGTGTAGTTTTTATCAATCATAGCAACATTTTAAATTGTTCCAATGTGTCTTCAAAAAGGACTGAACATCGGGAAGGATAACTCCTTAGGCATTCAAATAGTTGTTTGTTTTTGCTTAATTTTCAAATGAAATTTTTTTCAGACAAGTATTTCACTACAAGAAATTGAAAAAAATTGTTTAGCACTTAAAAACTTGAAGCAACTGAAAAGAATGCATTATTCTGAAGCAAACTACTATCCTTTCTTTATCTACTGACATGATTAGTCTGGGTTTTTTTTTAATCTAAGGTAAGCAACAAGTGATCATAAACCTTTTTTCTTTCTCAATTTTTTTTTTTTACTGTGTTTTCCATTTTGCATTTTCTTAATAATAAATAAAACATGATTACAGAGTTTGAGCATCAGGATATGAAGGAGATTTTTAAAAATGGATATTGTTTATACTGCTACAACACAGCTCAAAATAACAATCAATTTAAAAAAATCGGTCAAGACACAAAAACACATGCTTATACACTACATATCTACATTTACACACACATACACATATATTCACACTCAGATTGATGTAAGCACTCATCTGGGTCATTATCCACTCTTTGTTCAGCAGCAATAATGTAAATGCACAGATTGGATAATTATATAATATATTCACTACTTTTGGTCCAGCAAAAGTAACATGGAAATCTCGGTATAAACTTGCACAATTCTCATCACTGCTTCTGACATAGGCCTCACAGTAATATCCAAGCTATATATGATGTTTCTGAAATGCACAGCCTCTTTTCAACAGAGACGTGAATCTCCCTGTAGGCCTGGCACAAATCCTTACATCCACTCGCATTGGTTAGTTGTGCTAGGGGGGTGAGGCTAATGTTATCCGTCAAGTGGAGGACCTAGATAAACCATTGAGATCTCGGTGTTTCCATAGACTGCTGACACGGAAGGATAAAGGGGGGTGTCGGGTAATCCACGGAAAGCTACACCTACAATAAGAGAAATAGTTACCTCTAATGAGTTTCGTATTAAAGTCAAATTAAATAATCGGTTATTAAATATCAATACTGAAAGAATGAAATTCTTATTTATGGTTTATAATCTGCAATCTGATAATAGTAAAGCAGAAAGATATTTTAATAGTAAAAGTCGAATAGAATATCATTCAAGTCTTTCAATAAATCTTTACTTATTAGATTTTGAGCTCAATGCAAGTCCACTGGTCTGAGTTAATATTGGACTATTAAATTTCATGCTGATATGACATTATATATATAATTATGATGAATATAGAATTACATTCAGTGTATAATCTATATTTACACACTCAGCTTGTCCTTTACCTAAAAATTCATAATTCTTTTCAAATGCTAATGTATTGTCTTCACAGTCCAGTATCACTCGTATTCTTTCTCCAACCTGCAAAGAGAAATAAAACGTATGATTATGTACTTAAACATTTACAATTCAAAAACCATGACTGGCATGAGTGATTCCATAATTGATGTAAATGACTTGACAATAATAAATGAGGAAAGCAATGCACAGTGAAAGAATTGTTCATCGTTGAGAGGATGCTACTGAAGTTGCACATGTGTCCCATCACCTGATATTTTGGTGCATTGTTCACGGTGGGATAATTTCCCTGGCTATCCCCATTGTGTAGTAGGAAATTGTCCACCAAGTTCCATCCCCACGTTTGGTCGTTCCCACCAAGTAATCCTACATATCCATGACAATAAAGGGGAGCATACTTTGTGGCAAGTCCGATCATTGCGATTGTTCCCAGTGGCCCCTCCCACCACACCTCCCAGCAATGCCGGCCCGACCGGAAACCTATTTTACCCCGTGCACCGTCCGTGCTTTGTGCGATTGGGTTCCGATGCACCGAGAACCCATTGGATTTAACGTACATATTTTTTGAACAATCATTAGGGTTCCAAGCATGGTAAAATGCTCGAAGCTTTGCTTTATACGTTGGAACGTTTTTCAGTAAGTCAGATTTTAATGCCTCCTCGGCTAGTTTTCTCACACAATGAAATCGCCACACATCGTTATCTTCATCGTTTAAATATTTGTACCAGGGTTTACACACAAGTGAACAGTTCCTAAGATCGGATATGCTCAAATATGAAAATATTATTTCTAAAATATCTGATGATAACTTAGCGGCAGCCATCGTCGTTTGTGACAGGTCACCCTCGTGAGTTTTTGCGAGAACTCAGTCGCATAAATTTATTCTGCATCGCGATCTCGATCAATAATATTAAAATCATTCGAATCATTATGATTGCATTTTTTTTAATGGATCTACTCACATTAGACACAACATTGAAATTCTTCATAATCTGTCATGCGTCCAGACTTCTAAATTTCAAGATATTTATTTATGATATATAAACTATTTGATCGGGCTCTACATTTGAAAAATTAACAAGAACAAGATGTCTGCGCCCTTGAGTTACAAAATCTTAAGCTGAGACCAGGGACGAGATGAACTTTGTTGCTAAAAGGTCATGTAGACTCAGGTTTGCAACATTCATTTTCACTTCATTATATTGCAGTTATGACCTTAATACATTTTAAAATTAGTTCAAACCTCTTACAGTGAATTCTGATGTGTTTTTTGTAAAAGTCATTTGAGTTATGTGAACTGCATATCAGTGGGTATATGTGGAACTATGATAAAACATTTTTAAAGATGTGCCTTACATTTGCCACTTTACTGTAGTACTTATCATACATACATGTAATTGTTTTGTTAATTTTATTTTACAGATAAAAAGAAAGATGAGGCTATTAAATAAAAGATCCTTGGCATTAATGGGTGCCTTCGGTGGTGCACAGAAATATGTGTCCACCTTGTCCCCACTTGGATCAGTGTTCAACTCCATTCCTGCTCCAAAGAAAACTGACTGGGACTCTACTAGCAAAGAAAATAAGGTACCGGTAATAATATTTGAATTCTTCCGTTAAAATAAATTACATAAATACGCTAATTATCAATATTGTAATGATATTTTATTCCACTCTTGAGTTGAACACACCGCCACCCCTCAATTTTTTTTTCTTCAAAAATTAGAATTCAGTATTTAAGACATTAATTAATTTCATAGGCATATATTGAAAACAGGAATAACCCAAAATTCTATTCTCAAACTCAAAAACATTAAAAGATAATTTTGAGTTATTCTCCCTTTCAGATTCTCTCATTTAAAAAATGGAAAGCCTGCATACTGCATTTTGGCCTCAAAAAATGAAGATTTACTTTATTTTGCCAAACGTAAACACTGAATGTCAATACATGTATATTGATTAAACTTGCTGTTTTGATGTTCTCAGGGATTGTTTCTCATACCAGAGCTGACGTCTCAAGTAGGATTTGATTTGTTGAGAAATTCAGTGGAACATGAGGTGGACCGCCTTGTGGTGGAGGCACTATCACCAAACAGAAAGCGAAAAATCGTCACCATATTCGACGAAATGTCTAATACCCTCTGCTGTGTTGCAGATATGGTAAGATTTTGTTTCTCTCTAAGCCATCTGTACAACAATGAACATGATAAAAGGCACATTATACAAAAATGTTATTGCATTTTTACACATTTTATAAGACATACGTTTACATGCATGTAGCTATATGTGATTTGCCTTTTCTTAGCAAGAGTTGACTACTTTATTTCTCAAATCACTGACATGAGATACAAAGATACACCTATTTGCAGTAAATATATAATCTATGAACATGCATGTATGTAGATTTGTGATTGCTGTTTTATCCAATGCAGGCAGAATTTGTGAGAGTATCCCATCCAGACCATGATTTTAGAGTTGCAGCAGAGTATGCGGTAGTTAACTTATCAAACGTTGTAGAGAGGTATGGAACAGACAATTACAGATTATTATATAATAATACATTTTATTACAAAAAGAATGCTAATGAGAAAAATGATTAACAGAATGCAAGTGACGTTTTACTGTGCCAAGATGTCAGTTGTAAATAGCAAGATTAATTTCACTAGTTTGAAGATTACGGTACCAATTGTTTACAATTAACCTAACCTTCTAAAGTACTGTAAATGTATTACATTTAGCTGTGTAATCTATTTAGCTTTTTTGGCCAAAAGCAGCTTCCGCTATATAAAGTTCATTGTCAAATTCTATGCTTGCATATGTATAAATATATCAATTTAGAAATGCGCCTAATCAAATCCCCACTGACTTATTGAAAATCCAAATTCTGCAAAATATTTTACACACTAAATGTAATAGGTTTGTTGTAATGCTCTTTATTTTTCTGTTAAGTCTGAATACAAACACAGCCATTTATAATGTCCTGAAGGAAGTACTAGAGTCAGGAGAAGATGTAGTCCCAATGGACGCAGTAGACCAACGTGTAGGACACCTATTTAAGTTTGACTTTGACCTGAGTGGTTGTCATCTGTCAGACAGTAAGGTACGTACAGTTACACCATGATAAAGTTAACAATTATACCTCTTGGTCTTAGGCCTAACAAAAAAATTGTGCGTTTAGGGTAACACTGATGAAAAAATTATGTTAGGTAAGTAGGGATTTTTTTTTATTTTATCATATTTTTTTTGCATGAATCCTAAGAATGTTTCTTTGCTTCATATTTAAAAACGTATTTTTTAACGGAAATAATATAAAATTCACAATCGGATAAAATCAGACATCTAAAAATGGTAGGATCAGGCCATTTTTGTAGGTTAGGTTGGGTTACCCGAAACACACAACTTTTTTTTTTTAGGCCTTATGACTTTATGTTCAGAATAAATTAATTTCGCATCAACAAAAGTTATTTCCCTATGCAGCAATTAATGTTAAGAATCTTTTATATATAGTGCTGATCAATCTTAATGCTTTTTTTTGGTTTGTGTTTGCTTTAACAGAAGAAAACCTATGTGAAGTTATCAGAGAATGTTATAATGATGGGAAACATGTTTATGGAGGGGTGCCACGCATCAGTGGAGATCCCCAAGGACCAGCTACCAGACCATCTCAGACACTGGTAGGCACGCCTTACTTAGTATCATTTCTCTTAAGACATTTTAAGGCGTTTTATGTCAAGTCTAGGCATGCACAGTTGCCAATTATTTGTGTAATTGATAGCTTTATGCACAGTTCTTTCATGCACAGTCATTAATTTCATTTATGTGCAAACATTATTACACATTGGTGTAAAAAGCAACAAGAAACCATCAATTGCTTGCTATGAATATTTATTGCCATGGTAACTACCGATACTTTGGAGTTTGGAGTATGTGAGAAATCCTCCACTTACATTGTAAAAGCTTTGATGTTTTGTCTTATTTTTTCCTTTCATACAATTATGTTCATGTATGTGAACACAGGTTTGTGTTATTTGTTATTTGTGGGTTATGTACAATGTAACTGTATAAGCAGAAATATTCGTGGAGGATTTAATTTTGTTATTTTCGTTGGCAGTATAAATCAACAAAATTAAATCCATGGCGAATTTTTAACCCAAGCATTAATAAATACAGAGTCAATACATGATACATTATAGGGATTTCAATATATGACAAAATTAAATGCCAGCGAAATTGTATTTGGTTAAAAACAACAAATTCAAATTTTAACCCAACGAAAATATCATCTTTGCTAGCCAAGGGTGATGATCCACTGTGTTTCTCTATTCACCATCTTCGCTAGCCAAGGATGATGATCCTGGGTGAATAGAGAAACAAAGTGGATCGTCACCCTTGGCTAGCAAAGATGCGTAAAATTTATATGTGCTTCTACAGTATTTGAAATTTTGCTTGAAGTCACAGATAGTTATATGTAGGTTCATGCTGTTATTAATTTTCCTGTTACAGCTTTAATCTGGATGGAGATAACGTGGTTGTAAGTGGAGCTCATCTAGACCATTGGAATGATCAGGTAAGATTCTTATAAACAAAATATGTACTGTAAATCAACTTTTATTTTCGGCAACTTTTATAATTTTGAATTTAAAAAGTCATAAATATGCTCTGGGTGACTATATTTTTGTGATCAAACTTATCAAACAAGATTGGGAGACAAAAGATGGATTACAGTACATGTATTAAGAGTTAATTCTATTAAACTGCAAGAAATCAAACTACAATGTACATGTGTGAGAAGATCATGTGCGATGGATACCTTGTACATCACACATTACCTATTCACATGTTTTAATTCATAAATCCATGAATTTTTGCAATAGAAGATGCCTTTAAGATAGAAAACCATTTGTTGTTTTGTAGGTGAGAGAGGCAGCCTACAGAGTGTATCATTATCCCATGGAGAGCCAGGCCAGGCTGTTGGATGCTCTGATTTTGAATCGTCATAAGCTGGCCACCCTCGCTGGGTTCCCCTCCTTTGCTCATCGAGCCCTGAAGGGTACATTGGCTGAAACACCAGGTAAATTCTTACTAAAATCAGTAATTAATGAAGGGAATATTTCTAGTTGGACTATGTTCCAACAATTTTACGTATATACAGGTGTATTTATGTATGTGCTTATCATGCTTTAGAAGTTTAAAGCAAACCCATTAAATACCAAAATTATATACGGCTTTCAGTCCAGCACTGTTGTCTTTAAACATGCATCTTCACTTGTGTCTTCAGAAATGGCAGAGGAATTTTTGAATGCTCTCTCAGAAAGGATTAAACCAATGTAAGTACCAGTTCAGATAAACAGTAAAATTGAATGTCTTATTTATTTGTTTTATAACTACATGTACCTACCGGTAAGTACTTTAGCACTAAGGAGTAAAAGATTGTACACTTATCTTGGCAGGTAGATCTGTATTTTCATAATTATACATACATGTATGGAAAGCATTTTGTCAAAATTATTATCAAATTGCATAATTATGTATATTTCTATGCTTTCCTCTCAGAGCTGAAAAAGAACACAAGCAACTTTTGAAGCTGAAGAAGGAGAAAGCCTCAAGTAACGACAAGGTAACAGCAGAGAGACAATTCATGTACATGTATTTCGCAGCACAGTTAAGGCTGTCAATAAACTCCGTTCAGACAAAAAGTACGGGAAATGTGCATTATGACATCACAGTATATTACAAACCTCGAAAGTACTTATTAATTTATTTATTAGAAAAATTAACTTATACTAATCTTTTATTTAAAAACAACAAATGCTATTACTTACAATTTTGATGTCCGTTATATCGTACACACTGAAAAATAAGCGAGATGTCGTTCTCGCTGTACTACAAAATATGACGTCATATGCTTCAAAATGACGCATTAAGTTAAATCATTGAAGGCTATCGTGCAGTTTTATAGCGAAGAAAAATAAATGTCGTACATTAACGGAAAAGTATAAATGAATATTTTGTTTAAAATTATTATTAGTAGAATGCTACCTATATAGTCTTATTTTCATTTTGTTAAAAGTATGCATCGTATAAAGAAGCCACCTCGGTTTTGTATAAAATATCGTATATCTAAAATCTGAGTACCTAAATAAATCACTTAATTGCAAGGGCATACACTTACCTGATCCCGACAAACTTTTACATGTGAATTTGAAATATGCTATGTAACTTAAAAACTTCTACGATCCTTGTAAAATCTTAGAAATTAATTATTTTTTAATGAAATTAACCCTGTGACCTTCAAAATTATTCAAAATATGCATTATAAATTACGGTTTCTACTAACAAATATTCTTATCTTAAAAAGTTCGCACCGTTTTTCAAAATCTACGATATTACATCAAGTTATTTCATAATTCAGTTGTGAATTTTAACATGATTATGCCCTTGCAATATTGAATTTTTTAAATGACCTCAAAACCACAAATACATCTGCTTGTACCATGCGACTGCCATATCACGTGACCACTATGAACTTAAAATATTGTACTGTTATATATATATTTTAGAAATATATTGCATTTGAGCGACTGTTATTGATTTTAAAAAGGACATGCCAGTTTAACTAAAATATACGTGTTTTCATCACAAAAATTTGCCCATATTTTTATTGACGGCCTTAACTGTACTGCGTTGTTCATAAAAGGATAGGGTTAAAATAAAATACAATGGTTTACAAACCTCTGGCTTGGTTTCTCAATGCAGATTTGTGCATGTTTTCACACAGTACATTGTATTTTTGCAGGTGCTAAGACCATGGGACACTCCATATTACTCCGCCCTTGGGCGACATCTCAAGTCAGTAAAATTTATTTACCATCAAAATACTGTAAACATATTACATTTGGCTGCATGAGGATTTGGTTAGCATTTATTTGGGGGGTAAAATTGCTTCTTCTAAACGCCATGCAATTATTTATGTTGTTAGGTACATTAAAAGATAAAACAATTTGAAATCAGATCTACATGTATCCTATCCTGCTAAAAATCAATTTCTGCCAAATATCATGTATTCTTAACTTTTTGAAGGTAAATTTAGGAGTTACTGATTGACATGCATTGTGGCATTATTCTATTTAGATACAACATAAGCGGTGAGGAGTTTGCGCCCTACTTCTCGCTGGGGAACTGTATGGAGGGGATAAACATTGTGCTGAGGAGTTTGTATGATGTGTCGCTACAGGCCCTGGAGCCACAGAATGGGGAATTATGGTCCAATGATGTCTATAAACTGGTATATACTGAAGAATTCTTCAAGCTTGTGGTGGCTCAAAATTCATGGATAAGCATTTTCAATGAATTATGAAACCTAATTTATTAATCTGAGAAGTAAATCTACAAAATTATGAGCCCATGTCAGATCCTTTGAAACACTGTCATTCCATTAAAATTGACCCCCACAGATTTTAATGTGATCACTTTAAATTGAACAAGTATACATTTAGCAGTATACATTGATACTGTAAATTCCTAATTAAACACGCGTAATTAATGTCCACGTAAAATCTCACTTTAATTTTTTTTGACAGATGTAAACTATTAAGAAATATATAATAAAAAATTGGTGTTCGCAATTTTATATTCTTTCAATTTGATGCATACCGAAAGAATCATGGAATTAAGTACTCGCATAAAATAAGGAATCTACAGTAGTTGTAGCCAGTATGAAAGTTGCAAGATTTTTATTACTTGTTGTACAATTTAGTTTAAAAGAGATTGTTTTATTGATTTGACACAGGCAGCTGTTCACAGAACAGAGGGAGTGCTGGGCTATATCTACTGTGACCTGTTTGACAGACCTGGAAAACACATGATGGTAAGAGCTTCATATTAACCAGCGTCAAACAAATTAGAAATGATATATCATTTGATAATGTATTCGCGTACTAATTTACTGGATACTAAGGTTTAGTCACTCTAGGCATATGCTTATCATTGAGTACAGTACCATTTTAGGCCCTTATCAACTATAGTTCTTTTCACATCTACAGATTAGCCTTGATATAGACAAGAAACTTCCATGTTAACTGGTTTCAATCTTGCATTAGCATGTTTTAACATTAGTGGATTATAACAAATCAAAAGATCAGTGCTAATTCAATGTACGTTTATTACAGTACCAATAAAAGGTTTTCACCACAGTACACATCTAGTACAACTTTTGAGTCTGATTTCTCTCACTCTGTAGGACTGCCACTGTACAATACGTGGCGGGAGAGAACAAGACGACGGAACGTATCAGCTCCCTATCGTGGTTTTGAACTGTAACCTGAACCGGCCCAGCGGTAACATCCCCACACTGCTGACCCCGGGCCTTATGAGGAACCTGTTCCACGAGTTCGGCCATGCCATGCACTCCATGCTGGGCAGAACCAAGTATCAGCACGTCACAGGTTCATCTTTTTTTCATAATTCATTTTATTTCCAACAATTTCAAAAATAAAATTATTAAAAGTAACGATTACAAATTCAATTAATGAAAACAAATACCTTACACATGTTAACTTTACTTTACTTTACTTTACTTTGGCACTGACACATTCAATCATAATTATCAGGTTTATCTATTTATGGTGATATACTTACAGTATGTACCGTTAGATGGTGTAAGATGACTGTGGGGAAAGAGTGCTTGAGTAGAGAAAGTTGGCTTATATATTGTAAAATTTTCCGTTGGGGCTATCCTAATCTTTGTTGCTGAAGTTTTTTGGGGATATTTTATTGACAGGTACAAGGTGTCCGACTGATTTTGCTGAAGTTCCCTCGGAATTTATGGAATTTTTTGCTACAGACCCAAGGGTGAGATTAATCTGTGAATTATTGAACAAACACAATGCATCCGTATGGACTTGCTTTTTCCATCATTTTCATTTGTTTGTTTTTATTTTTATTTTTTTTCATTTCTTTAGGTAATCAGTTTGTTTGCTAGACATTTTCGAACAGGAGAACTGTTACCCATGGAAGCCATTAAGAAGTATTGTAAAGCAAGCAATATGTTTTCAGCCACTGTAAGTATTAAAAATATTTCATTAGAAATAGGCTCGGAAAAGATAGCTACATGTAGATAGCTAAGAGTTATTTCTTCCTTTATGTTTTCCACCACTATCAGTTCACGCAGTATTTCAATGTTTGGTTTTTTTCTAATAAAATCTGCATGTTAATTTAAACTTTTATAAAGGTACATGTATGTTGCATGTCAACTAATCTGTAGGAAAATAAATCGCCTGAAGCAAGGAGACAGAAATAGCAAGTCCAGATACTGTACTCCATCCATGCTGTTAGATATTATATACAATAGAATGTTGTACCAAGATCAATAAGATTTTCCATTTTATTAGGAAATGCAAGTTCAGATAGTGTACTCCATGCTGAGTCAGAAGCTTCATGGGAAGAACCCTCTGGAAAAGTCTACCACTGAGCTGTACGCAGAAATCCACAACCAGTACATGGGGGTACCCTATGCGGAAGGCACCGTAAGTGGAAACTACATTTCAGTAAATTCATACAGTACATTCTCTTCCTCTTCAATAGTACATATACTATAAACCTAAAGAATTAAAAGATATTATGTTGGTTAGGAATGTGTAGGATAAATTAAAGTACGGTATAAGCAAAATGAAAATTTAATACACCAATATTGATACAAACTAAACAAACATACACTGTATACATGTTTTTGAAAGATATGATATTTTTTAACTTTCAGGCTCCCCACTTGCGCATCGGCCACTTGAATGGTTATGGAGCCCGCTATTACTCCTACCTGATGTCCCGGGCGGTGGCATCAGAAATCTGGCAGCAGTGCTTCAAGGAAGATCCCCTAGACAGGTGGGTGACCATACTCAGGTGTTCATAGTTAGCTGCAGTTAGACTACCTGACTCACATTATTTCAGAAGCAATTCAAATTGAATTAGGTTACACAGTTTTGCAGTATCTTCAATATTTTCAATAAAAAATGCAAATTTCATACAGTTGATACTGTTTCTGAAATTTGAAATTGAAATATATATTTTGCATGTCTTCTAGTCGTAGATATCAAAATATACCAGTACATATACATGAACACACACATACATGTATACATGTACATGTCTTTTGACAAACAAACAAAAAAGAATTATGTAACAATGAAGTGGATTTTTATAAAGATATATTCACAACTTATTTCACAGAGAAATGGGTGAGCGTTTCAGAAGGGAGGTCCTAGCTCACGGAGGAGAGATTCCACCCAAAGATTTAATCAATGGTAAGCACATGTACAAGGATCAAAATCTCAATGTCTTTTTATATGAAAATCAAGACGTAACTTCAGCCAGTGCTGCCACAGTTATAGTAAATTTTACTATTATGATATCTAACAATGAAAAGACTAATATTCTATGTATTGAAAGTACACTGTCGGAAAGCCAAATTCAGTTCTAAATGGAGAAATATCAGGACATGGCAATGTGTTTGATATATCTTCATACAAAATTGATTTACAGGCATATATCTTTTCCCTTTAAATTTTACTGGAGATAGTCCCATTCTGATCAATATAAGAGCTGAAGCAATCCAATATTTGACACTTCTATTAGAATTGTAAAATCTGACTGATATTAATAATTCTCACTAACATCATACAAAGACAAATTCTAAGATTATGATATCAAAGAGGTGACTTTACAGCATACATGAATGTTTACATTTCAATTGCAGCAATGCTTCAAAAACCATTGACTATTGATGATATGGTGGATGCTCTTGTTGAAAATATGAATGTTTGAACTAATATGCCGTGTCTAGTGAAGATTGAATGGAGTTTAATCCTTACCAGTGAAGCATTGTGCCACAATAAGAAGACTGTGATACAGACCTTGTATATTATTGTCCAGCAATCAAGATATCCCACAGCTGTGATATATATTTCTGGTGGAAAGGCGAGTGGAGAGAACATTCAAAGACAGTGTCAAAGGATGGAATCGATGAACACCCTACATGTACATGAATATTCATAAGTTTATCTTCAAAATGGGTTTTAAAATTTATGAAATATTCATTGGATTTATTGAGTTATTATTATGTTATACAGTCTAACTAAAATGACAGGTACAAATAGAAGCTGTGAATTACATTGATATATTTACATCTACCAATGATTATTCCCTCTATTTCTTACGGAAACTTATAGTTAATTCATAGCTCTATAAAAACAGCCAGACTGAAATCTACACGCCCCGTTTATTAATTGGTTGAAATCTACAGCGGCTGAAACTGAGATGAAAGTGATAGGACCAAAATTGAAACGCCCATTTTATCGATTGGTCGAGACCTACAACTACATAGAAAAAATCACGGACTGCACGAAATAATCATGAAGACGTCAGACTCAAAGTCTCTCAGGAGACGATTTGGCTGTTTCTTTTAGCTAACGTATTTACGTACATTAACAGTAATTTAGTGAATTTTACTTACTTTTCATAATCAATTTATCAATTGACTAAAAGAAAGATGTTAATATAAACAATAAAATGCTTTCTTTGATGATTCATTCGGGTAATGAAGGTAGCGATCATTGCAGAAAAAATTACATAACCCACTAACGCGGGTTATGTATTTTTTCTGCAATGTTGCTACCTTCATATCCCGAATGAATCACAAAAGAAAGCATTTTATTGTTTAAACAATCATATATTAAAGGAGTTAACAAAATTATTGAATTGAATTGAATAATATGGTTGTTTTTTATTAGGAAAGTTCTTTCAACATACAAGGTTCCAGCCTTAAATTACTTGTCTTTTACTATGGGACACAGATACATTTGTGTTCGAATATGTCATTACCTTTGTTGAGTGGACATACATTTATTATTCCAATCTTATTTTGACGTGTATTTATGTCAAAGGAGTGAATGAAATTGTAATCTCATTGGACAGTGAACAGGTGTTTTTACATTGTTAAAAGTGTAAAAGGTGTTCTTTGATCAAGTACATGCATATTTTAAGCTAAAATTTGTTTTGCTGTTTCATAACATGCATTAAAACCTAGCAATGTTCAATTTTCATGTTATAGATAAATACCTGTTACTCTTTAACCACTAACTTCATTAAAATGTGAAATTCTTAAAGTTGAAATAAAATATGGCCTGTAGTAAGTTAAGAAAAACATAAATGTCGGAATTAACGTTTCATTTTGCAGGTACATTATCTTTGAAAAGTGGACCATCATAAACTATTAAAAATGTTTTATGTTCAGATTGCTACCTGCATTGGTCAATAATATACCTTCTCAAGTCTCTTTGTTTAATAATTTATGCTGTCTTTAATATCTTGAATGATGCCAATCCTAGAAGTTTTATAACATTTAGGAAAGGAAGAGATAAGAAAAAAAAATTACCACCAACAGTACCAAAAAAACTATATACGCCTAATTTATGATAGTTTTTTTTTAAAATATAAGTTGATATTTTTAAATTAAAATTTGTTAAACAATGCATATACATGTAAAAAACGTTTTTAAAAATAAGAACAGTTATCAGATTCATAAAGATTTCAGTCTTGTCAGATTCTATATGAACCGTCCAGTAAGCGACTACAGATAACTGATCGTAAAAAAAGGGGCCGTTTACAATTTAGGAAAAGGGCTTCATAGACATCATAATCATGCATTTGGTTTTTAACCAGGTTTTCCGTAAAAAAGATCCAGCTACTACTAGTAAAGTGATGAAAATGGCAGGCAGGCGGCTGCCAAAAGAGTATCAAGTATATTGTACAGATCTCCAACGGTTTTCAAAAGGGGAGTTTTTGTTTTGCATTCAATTGCATTTATATAGAATTATATCAGAGTTGTGCATATTACTTGGACTTTGATTTTTGATACTTTTTCCGAAAAATACCAGCTGTTTAACGTATTCATTTTTTGATTTTGCATAATATTTTATATAGAGTACCCCTTTTCTCTGGATAGGTTGTTCATCAATTCAGGGTATTTTTGGGATCTACTAGTATATAGTAGAGGAGACTAAAACATTTGTAAAACATGACCATATTGGCCCAACGCTAGGGCCTTAACCCCTTACCCTGGAACCATAAATTTCAGTTTAGAAACATGAACATTATACCCATGCATTAGGTTTTTCTCCCACACATATTGCATGCAGAAGTAGCAATTATTTTTTTTTTCGAAAACCTGGCGTGTTTTGGATATTTGGTCACGCCCATGAGGCCCCTGACAGGGAAGCTAGGTTTATAAACTTCAAAATTTACCTGCATCTTGCACTACAGAAGCTTAATACCAAAGATGGTTGTAGTGGCCCTGTACATGTATTGAAAAAAAGTTCAAATTGTAACGTTTTGACCTGAATGACACACGACGATGGCTAGAAACCAATGACAAAAGGTCACCTGGGTGAGAATAAAACAAGGTAAAAATTTAATTTTTTACTTTAATAATAGAATTGCCATACTTTAATTTGGATTTTTCTTTACATTGCAGTCTGAACAATTCACAATCTAGTCTGAACAAGTCTAGTCTGAAACTAATTCTTTTTCTTAAACCAAAAAAAGGAAGGACATAACTGTAGGAATATGAATCCTATGGTCAGCTATTACTCTGAAAACCATTATTTCTAATTGGAGTTTAGCGGGGTTTTTTTATTCTTTACATACATGTACATTTATACATTCAATTACATCAAAATTTAATCCAAACATTTTTTATTTCCTTAAATGTCAAACTTCCGTTTTCAAGACAGAGTTGTATATGAACATAATACCATTTATTTCCTCAGATTTTTTAATTCTTTGAACATGGAGTCTTTCCTCCCACAAATGTAAGTGCATTAAATTGGTATCTTAGTTTATAAAAGATTTAAGCAATAGAAGTACTTCTTCCAGTTGATGATTTGTAGATATTTGTGAATTATATGAATGAAAAACAAAAAGATAAGTTTCCAATATATACATTTCAATAACGACAGATGTGAGGGAATGCAACACATGTCAGAGACTGTGTTTGTGGTACTGTGTCAGATAGTGGGGACCTCACAACAAGTGACCATGAGGAGGGAGATGATGGACATCTCGGAGATGATCCGTAGACGAATCACATATCACGGTACGAGCACGTATATGTTGAGTGGAAGCTATAGAGAAGGATTCAGACTGAAGGAATCAGATTTTGACTTTATGTACTGGCCAAACAAACACCGAGTGATCATGGACGTGTCTCAGTCTGAGTATTACAACACAGCCAATACAGCTTTGATTCTCTCTGAGAGTTCTGAGAGTCCACCAGGATTCACTTTACTTCAGTTACTGACACCATTTGCAAGCAAAAACGCCAATTCAGCATGTGTCAGAATGAATGGTAGACTTTATATATCTAGTTCTACATACAGACAGATAACATGTTCCTTATCATTACCTAATTCTGCAGTACATGGACCCTGCAGTAGTGGTAACATAGCAGGAAAGGAATACGACTTTGCTCACTGTTTTGTTAGTGACTTTTGGCCTACCTCTGTTTCCCTATGGACAGACAGATGTCACTCATGGCCTAACCCTGAAGTTGTTGATGACATTATCAGAAATGGATGTCACTTTGTAGCAATAGGACACCCTTTAGGACCTCATGAAAATGAAGAATGGAGAACTTCGTTTTCTAGTGCAGAATATAAACTTGTGTCGTCAATGAACCACTGTCAGTTTTTGACATATGGTTTGTTAAAACTTTTCTTAAAAGAAGTTTTAAACCAACAATCAGATGAAACCAGTAAACTGCTGTGCTCCTATCACATGAAGACAACAGTTTTCTGGACAATTCAACAAAACACATTACCTCACTGGAGTCCACAAAATCTCCTGGGTGGTTTCTGGGTCTGCTTTAAACTCCTCCTTAAATGGGTGTATGAGGGGATCTGTCCAAACTTTTTCATCCCACAAAACAACCTGTTTCTGACAAAGGTCCATGGCTCAGCACAAAACATATTGTTCCTACAGTTACATGAATTGTACAAGAAAGGTCTGGCCTGTCTGTTACAGAGTTCCTCTATCAGGTCCTACATCATTGATATCCTGTACAATCCTAGACTTTCAATTTGTACAAATGAGAGTATGATGATGTGTGAAGTTGATTATGATGAAGAAGTGGCCTTGGAGTCCACAAATTGTATAATTGCAATTGCGTATCCATGCCATATTACCAAAACCATACACATGATAGAACAGTTTGTAGAGTCACCAATGACACAATATCAAGTTGTGGTCTTACAGAGATTTACATCCTATGTCCTTCACCGAACCTCTTTTCTCTTACAAAATATGTACACATTCGCAGGTGTCAATAAACAGCTGTATATTGTAGACAAAATTTCCTGTCACATGCTGAAATTAACAGCCAAGTTCGGGTGTATTTCTGATAGGTTGTACATTGCCTTGTATTATTACAAGACATTCAGATACAGACAAGCTTTATCTGTTCTAGAGATGACAAAGGTCAAGTTAGCACAGCCATATCTGATGTATATGGGACAAGTAGACGGAGAGAGGTATACTGAGGCTGAATGGAGGCAGTCTTGTTATTCATGGATCAGACAGGCTGTAGCAGGGGGTATCATACTTACTACCGAAATATGCTATATCAGTGAACTATTACCAGAACAACAGTCTGCTCTCCAGAACAAATCGACTAGATTAATGATCCCAGTATTTGTAATGTTACACTTCCTAAAGTTTTTGTGTTACAGACACATTGATACGACATTATCACAAGCAGCTCTAGATGAGCTACAGGTCCTAGTCCACCATGATCAGGGGGCGTATGTACATGATCTACTCAGAGACATCTCCTGGGAGATCCTGGGGATCTGTCAGCAGATCACAGGGAACCTCCAGGCTGCCCTATACTCCTACCAACAATCACTCACACAGTCTCCAAGGCACAATATACAAACTGCTACACAGAGTAGAATACATGATGTGGTTCAGTCAACACTACACCAGTAAATATTTACATTTCCCCGTGTCTTTGTCAGATATAACTTAACGAATCGATTTTGTAACGTATAACCCAATACAGTTCATCAATCACGTGGTTCGGGTGCAAGATGGGGTTTGGATAATTATACAAAATAAAATTAAGTAAAAATGTCAATTACTTGATACATGCACATGATGTTATTAATTGAAAAACAATTTTAAATAATATAAATAGAACCAACCTAACAAGACCTTGGACTTTCGGTTGGACGTAGGTATATTTCTTGCTTCAAAAAAAGTTGAAACTGACGCGCTTTTAACCGAAATATGCACCGATTGCGTACTCCTAGCTCAAAAGCCAGACAGATCTTGTTGATTTCAAATAGCAGTGGCTGTGTGGCCAGCAATAATGTTTGACACAACTACCCAAAGTCCAAGCTCTTGTTAAAATGGTTATATAGGTAATAAGGAATCATTTTTTAGTATTATAAGGTGATCAAATACGGTCGGGCGTGATCAAATCTGTCATAAGGCCCTTTGGGCTTTATTTGAATATGATCACCCCAGCCTTATTTGATCATCTTAAAATACTCAATGATTCCTTATTTCTAAAATAAATCAGTAATTGGATTAAAAATCTGTTATGGAGTCAAAAACCCATTTACAAAATCAATATGTATCGTGATTCTACATATCATTGATAAATATTATTGATTGTATGTGTATTCTTTTTTAAGAACTTTCTTTCTTTGTAATATATGGAATAAAAGCAGTGTGTCTTGTTAAATTTGGTTTGTAATTGTTGCCAATGAATTAGAATTAGCTGAAGAAAACGACGCGAAGATCGACAAGATAAATCAATTTAATACCATGTGATCAGTTTTTGTGTTTTATTGGTTTTGGTGTTCCATTTCTGTGATTTTTCTAGAGCCAATATTTCTCAATTATAAATCCACGGGTTTATTTAAAAAAAAAACCGGAGGAAAATCATTCGATATCTGAATAGCTGAATTCTGTCATATATCACAGTGCGTTGCTTTAGTGTAGCTCGACACATCAATGCATTATTTGCTTGATTAATAAAGAATCAGTTTTGAATATTTGTAGGGTTTTTTGGTAAGGGGGAAGGGTGGGGTAGAAACCAACCGGAAACATCGTTTCCAAGTCACTGAATGTTTGAATAAATGAAATTATTATACATATAGATATCTGTATCATTATGTAGCGTACATTAATCAACACTTCCTTTGTATGGATTATGCAAAGTTTTAAATCTCTTGAAACCCATGCGAAAAATACCTGTTCTATGTAAACATTAACACAGTGTTTGCTAAACAGACTGCCATAATGCCCACAAATCATACAGAAAACCTGCTGGGCAAATGTAAACCGGCCATGCTGAAACTCTAGCTCCAAAAATATCAGAGAAAAAAAATCTTAAAATAATCTTTGAACATCTTGGAAAAAAGTGGCTGATTGTAAATAATCGGTAAAGATCCTATAAATCAAACAATTTAGATTAAACAAAATTAAAAACGTTTCTAGCTTGTTCAATACCTTATACAGTAAATATCATTATATCAGAGATCCTTTTTGTTCCGTTTTCTACGAAAGCTTCATTTTCAAAATAAAAAAAAAATATTTGGAAATAATTTTTTACTCCTTTTTTGCTAAATATTTTTTTTTACATTTAGCCGATAAGGCCTTCGTAGTTTTC
Organism: Magallana gigas; assembly: GCF_902806645.1. Lineage (NCBI taxonomy): Eukaryota > Metazoa > Mollusca > Bivalvia > Ostreida > Ostreidae > Magallana > Magallana gigas. The sequence continues at coordinate 18,554,968 of NC_047562.1, read as the reverse complement.
CTTTTCGAGCTTTAATCTTAAAATTATCTTTGAACATCTTGGAAAAAAGTGGCTGATGGTAAATTACCGGTAAAGATCCTATAAATCCTAATTTAAAGTAAGGATTAATCAAAATTAAAAACGTTTCTACCAGTAGCTTGTTCAATACCTTATACAGTAAATGTCATTATATCAGAAATTCCTTTAAGTTTCGTTTTCTACGAAAGCTTCATTTTCTAAATAAAATCAACATATCTGGAAATAATTTTTTACTCCTTTTTTGTTAATTTTTTTTTTAATTTAGCCGATAAGGCCTTCGTAGTTTTCCTTTTCGAGTTTTAGCGGCATCCGGTTGATTCCCAGTCATCGCACGGATTTGGAACAAAATTAATACTCTTGCGGGAAATGGCATGCTCGATTTTGTGTTCACTAGCATTTGAAAACAATCTGTGATTTACAAAATTTATGCACACGCTGCAAAACTATACTTTGTCGTTACTTTACATTTGTATCCGCAACAAATAACCCAGGTCTACACAAGTGAGATCAGAAACCGATACATAACCATTCCGTCATTAAAAAATAAAAAAATCATACACTCATACACAGTGAAGAATTGAAATTTTCTCTCGAAAAAGGTTGTGATAAATAACAAATAAAAAACATGAAAGTAATGTACTAGTAACTGTTGTGATAATATAAGCAATACTCAGTATTCATTGGTGAAAAATTGTCAATCCTAGAATAACCTACTAGTATATTTCCGTGAAAAAGATTGAGGAGACAGCAAGCGTAGGGATATTTACATTTCGGGGGGGGGGGGGGGGTTATTAAAAAATCGTTAATTTTGTTTTCTCTCATGTAAGACCACACCAATATCATTTCTTGATCGTCGTACCTCGCGCGCTCGTATTTTAATAAAACTGTACAAGTAATACAATGTATTATAATTAATTTCCCCTTCCAAGAAATTATGCGGCGTTTTCTATATTATTTCCTGTCTATTTTGGTATTTTCATTAGTTTTAATTTAGAAATTAGAAACAAGAAGAAAAAATATACTCGCCTGTAGAATTTATTCAAGTACCGCCTGAAAAATTTTGCCGTACAAAAAAACAAACACTTTATCGCTTGCTCGCTCATACCTTTTTTCATTCAATGTCTGACGAACAAAAAATTATATTGGTATGGCCTAATGCATACTCAATATACATCGATATTCTAAACATTTTTAATGATGTATCTGCTGATTAAGAATGGAACTTTATTTTTCTGATCAATTGTGTTAAGGGTAACTATAGTAATATATCTTGAATAGATAGCAAGTATGATGACATACTTTTGCTCCTTGCACACAGGTCATTTTTCTATCAAATAAGTCGACATGCAAGAAAAATAAAAACATGCTCAGGTGCAGAAAATGGAGGAGGGGGGGGTTAGTTGATTGAAATTTATGTATGCATTCGGGGTTCTTTTCACAGGAATAGGGGTGAATAGAGATGTTAAGAGCAAAGTATTGGAGGATACAGCCTTTGGAATCTCCTGAATTTTTGACATGTTATAGAATAAAATGAAAACTTGGAATTAGCCTCAATATTGGTGTTCCCGTAAAGCATTATTCAAACTGAATGACTCAGCTAGGTGACCTAATAAATCTGAGTTGATGATCTTCTGCTCATAACTCAAAATCTTTATACATACATGTATACTTAAAATAATATTTCTGAGTATATTAACCCATATTGTCTTGTGCAGAAATAAGGACTAGCTCGCAAATGACAAAAAAGCAAGTAAATTAAAGCTTCAAAGATTTTAATAAGAGAAAAAGAATATTTTACATGGATGTTTATTATAAATTAAATGCTGGTCAGAGTACTACATGTAGCAATACATGTATTTTTAATTCAGTTTTAAAACTAAGACTTGATTGATGAATTTTTCGGCGTATACAATTATATCAACAATTTTAATGGTTGTGAAAATGTCAAAGCATTTGTAAGTAGGTATTATCGATACGGTATTAATGGGACAAAAACAAAAACAGAGAATTTAAGAAAGTTTATCGGTGACTTAAACGCCATTATTGTATATAGAATTATATCAGAGTTGTGCATATTACTTGGGCTTTGATTTTTTATACTTTTTCCGAAAAATACCAGCTGTTTAACGTATTCATTTTTTTTTTTAATTTTGCATAATATTTTATATAGAGTACCCCTTTTACCCTGATAGGTTGTTTATCAATTCAGGGTATTATAGGGATCTACTAGTATATAGTAGAGGAGACTAAAACATTTGTAAAACATGACCAAATTAGCCCCACGCTAGTGCCTAAACCCCTTACCCTGGAACCATAAATTTCACAGTTTAGAAACATGAACATTATACCTATGCATTAGGTTTTTCTCCCACACATGCGGAAGTATAGCGAATATTTTTTTTTTGAAAACCTGGAGTTTTTAGGATATATGGTCACGCCCATGAGGTCCCTGACAGGGAAGCTAGGTTTATAAACTTCGAAATTTACCTGCATCCTGCACTACAGAAGCTCAATACCAAAGATGGTTGCAGTTGGCCCTATACATGTAGTTTAAAAAAGTTCAAATTGTAACGCTGCCACCTGAATGACACGACGATGGATAGAGACCAAAGGCTAAAGGTCACCTGAGTGAGAATAAAACAACGTAAAAATTTATCACTTTTTCTTTAAAATTAGAATTGCCATACTTTAATTTGGATTTTTCTTTACATTGTAGTCTGAACAATTCACAACCTAGTCTGAACAAGTCTAGTCTGAAATTAATTCTTAAAAGGAAGGACATAACTGTAGGAATATTATATGAATCGAATCCTATGGTCAGCTCTTACTCTGAAAACCATTATTTCTAATTGGAGTTTAGCGGGTTTTTTTTATTTTTTACATATATGTACATTTATACATTCAATTACATCAAAATTTAATCCAAACATTTTTTATTTCCTTAAATGTCAAACTTCCGTTTTCAAGACAGAGTTGTATATGAAAATAACACGATTCATTTCCTCAGATGTTTTAATTTTTTCAACATGGAGTCTTTCCTCCCACAAATGTAAGTGTATTAAATTGGTATCTTAGTTTATAAAAAATTTAAGCAATAGAAGTACTAGTACTTCTTCCAGTTGATGTTTTGTAGATATTATGAATAATGTGAATGAAAAACAAAAAAGATAAGTTTCAAATATATACATTTCAATAACTACAGATGTGAGGGATTGCAGCACATGTCAGAGACTGTGTTTGTGGTACTGTGTCAGATAGTGGGGACCTCACAACAAGTGACCATGAGGAGGGAGATGGTGAACATCTCGGAGATGATCAAAAGACGAATCACACATCACGGTTACACGATGGTGGTGAGTGGAAGCAGGAGAGAAGGATTTAGACTGAAGGAATCAGATTATGACTTTATGATTTGGCCAAACAACCTACGAGTGATAATGGACGTGTCTCAGTCTGAGTATTACAACACAGCCAATACAGCCTTGATTCTCTCTGAGAGTTCTGAGAGTCCACCAGGATTCATTTTACTTCAGTTACTGACACCATTTGCTAACACACCCGCCCGTTCAGCATGTGTCAGAATGAATAACAGACTCTATATATCTAGTTCTCTTTACAGAGAGTTAACTTTTTCCTTAATGGGTCCTAATTCTACACTACATGGACCCTGCAGTAGTGGTTACCTAGACGGAACGGAATTCGACTTTGCTAACTGTTTTGTTAGTGACTTTTGGCCTCCCTCTGTTTCCCTATGGACAGACAGATGTCACTCATGGCCTAATCCTCAAGTTGTTGATGACATTGTCAGAAATGGATGTCACTTTGTAGCAATAGGACACCCATTAGGACCTCATGAAAATGAAGAATGGAGAACTTCTTTTTCTCGTGCAGAATATAAACTTGTGTCGTCAATGAACCACTGTCAGTTTTTGACATATGGGTTGTTAAAACTTTTCTTAAAAGAAGTTCTAAACCAACAATCAGATGAAACCAGTAAACTGCTGTGCTCCTATCACATGAAGACAGCAGTTTTCTGGACAATTCAACAAAACACATTACCTCACTGGAGTCCACAAAATCTCCTGGGTGGTTTCTGGCTCTGCTTTAAACTCCTCCTTAAATGGGTGTATGAGGGGATCTGTCCAAACTTTTTCATCCCACAAAACAACCTGTTTCTGACAAAGGTCCATGGCTCAGCACAAAACATATTGTTCCTACAGTTAAATGAATTGTACAAGAAAGGTCTGGCCTGTCTGTTACAGAGTTCCTCTATCAGGTCCTACATCATTGATATCCTGTATAATCCTAGACTTTCAATTTGTACAAATGAGAGTATGACGATGTCTGAAGTTGATTATGATTCAGAAGTGACCAGGGAGTCCACAACTTGTTTATATGCAATGGGGAATCCATGCCATATTATCAAAACCATACACATGATAGAACAGTTTGTAGAGTCACCAATGACACAATTACAAGTTGTGGTCTTACAGAAATTTACATCCTATGTCCTTCACAAAATCTCTTTTCTACTACAAAATATGTACACTTTTACAGGTTTCAATAAACAGCTGTATATTGTAGACAAAATATCTTATCATATGCTGAAATTAACAGCCAAGTTCGGGTGTATTTCTGATATGTTGTACATTGCCATATATTATTACAAGACACTCAGATACAGCGAAGCTTTATCTGTTATAGAGATGACAAAGGTCAAGTTAGCTCAACCTTATCTGATGTATAAGGGAGGTGTACACAGAGAGAGGTATAATGAGTCTGTAGGAGGACGGTCCTGGTCTACAAAGATGAGACAGGCTGTAGCACAGGATATCACCCTTAATCCCGAAATCTGTTATTTCAGTGAACTATTACCAGAACAACAATCTGCACTAAAGAGCGATACATATGTGTTAACTATCCCAGTGTTTGTAATATTACATTTCCTAAAGTTTTTGTGTTACAGACACATTGATACGACATCATCACAAGCAGCTTTAAATGAATTACAGTTCCTAATCCACCATGATCAGGGGATTTATGTAGGTAATCTATCCAGAGACATCTCCTGGGAAATCCTGGGGATCTGTCAACAGATGACAGGGAACCTTCAGGCTGCTCTTTACTCGTATCAACAATCACTCGCAGAGTATCCATTCCACAAGATACAAACTGCTACACAGAGGAGAATACATGATGTGGTCCAGTCAACACTACACCAGTAAATATTTACATTTTCCCGTGTCGTTGTCTGTGATAACACTACGGATCGGTTTTGTAATGTATAGCCCAATACAGTTCATCAATCAATCAATCACGTAGTTCGGGTGCAAGAAGGGGTTTGGATAATTATACAAACTAAGATAAAGTGAAAATGTCAATTACTTAATATTTGACTGAAAAATAGTTTAAATAATATGAATATAGGTAGTAAGGAATCATTTATGAGTATTATAAGGTGATCAAATAACGATTGGGCGTGATCGAAACCATCATGAATGGAACACATGTGATAGTGTAAAACACTTACATTATATTCGAACATTTATTGGATTTGATCACACCGGCCTTATTTGATCATCTTAAAATATTTATTTAAGAATGATTCCTTATTTCTTAAATTAATCAGTAATTTTGGATTATAGATCTGTCATAGTAAAAATCGATTGACAAAATTAATATGTATATGTAGACTTATGCGTAGGTTTCCATGCAGTTAAAATTATGTGCAAAGTAATATCCCTAGTATATATCTCTCCTTAATCATATGTACATGATATACAGTGTATATAAACATACAGACATGTACTTTGGAGCACAGTGCTTCAAATATGGTTTATTGTTTGTATCTGTAATATATTTTTAATGACTTTCTTTCTTTGTAATATATTGAATAAAAGCAGTGTGCCTTTCCTCAAGTTGTTAATTTAGATTGTAATTGTTGCCAGCGAATCAGAATTAGCTTAAGAAAACGACGTGTAGTTTGACAAGATAAATCAATTTAATACAATTTGATCCGTTTTTATGTTTAATTGGTTTTGATGTTCCATTTCTGTGATTTTTCTAGAGCCATTTTATCTCAATTATAAAGCCACGGATCCATTTTTAAAAAAAACGGGGGAAAATCATTTCATTTTTTGAATAGCCGAATTCTGTCAAATATCACAGTGCTTTACTTTAGTGTGGCTCGATACATCAATGCATTATTTGCTAGATTAATAAATAATCATTTTTGATTTTGTTGTTGTTGTGGGTTTTTTTTGTTTTGATTTTTTTTTGGGGGGGGGGGATACTTTTTTTTTTATCAGAAACCGGAAACATTGTTTCCAAGTCACTGAATGTTTGAGTAAATGAAATTATTATACATATAGATTGCTGTATAATTATGTAGCGTACATTAATCAACAGTTCTATTGTATGGATTATGCCGAATTTTAACTCTCTTTGAGAACCTATGCGAAAAATACCTGTTCTATGTAAAAATAAACACTGTTTGCTAAACAGACTGCCATAATGCCCACAAATCATACAGAAAACCCGCTGGGCAAATGTTAACCGGCCATGGTAAAACTCTAGCGCCGAAGAAAGTGTCAAGAAAGTGGGTGATGGTAAATATCCGGTAAAGATCATATTAAATCCTAATTTAACAGTTTAGATTAAACAAAATTAAAAACATTTAAAATAGCAGAGTTCCTTGCAAAGCACGAGTTTTTAAGGTCTTTCGTTGCAGCGTGATGTGACGCATTACAAAGAGATAATCTGGCCACGATCCTATATTAGAGGTTTGTTCATGTAGGCCCTTATTATGAGATAGTTTATAGTTTATTACAGTAACTATATGAGATACAATTGTTTTCAGTATATGTCAGAATGTGGTTCATGATGATGTGTTTGTGAAATACAATTTTCGCGACAAAGCCAAGTGATGTATGTATAAACATATACATTTACTCGATATATTATCGAAATGATGATATTGGACATTTTTGTATTATATAGCTTATAGTGTTTGACGCATAACACCCTTAGGTCAAGAGATCCTAACTGTTGGGGTTTCGATAGCTATTGTTTTGTCTAGGGACTATCTGTCTCTAAAATATTAAAATTTCAATCAATTTATTTCTGTTTGTGCGACTATCTTGTTTTTGAGCGATGTTAAATGGCTTACAATTTCTGATTAAACAAACAAACATTGAAAGTTTTTATGAAAGAAATTAATTTTTTTTTTCACAAGTGTCTCGTTTCTAGCTTGTTGAATACCTTATCTAGTACATGTTAATATCATTATATCAGAAATTCCTTTTTTAAGTTCCGTTTTCTACGAAATCTTCATCATCAAAATAAAATGAAAATATCACCTAAAATATTTTACTTGTTAAATCTTCTTTTTTATTTTAAGATTAAGCCGATTAGACTTTCGTAGTTTTTCCCGTTTCGAGTTTTAGCGGCATCCGGTAGATTCCCAGCAATCACACGGATTTGGAACAAATACTCTTTCGGGAAATGGCATGCCCGATTTTGTGTTTACTATTTATATAATAGTGTTGTGTTGTGCATGTACTATGCCTAAATAGTAGTCAGGGTTTGATACATAGTGCACGAGCCGGAGGCGAGTGCACTATGTATCAAACCCTGACTACTATTTAGGCATAGTACATGCACAACACACCACTATTGTTATTATTATGCCGACTGTTGAATATACTGACGTGCTTTGCTATCAGTGCCTGTGACGTTCGAGTGTTGACAAGTCCCTAAAAATAATTACTTGAAAAGCAAGCGTTTGTTGTTTTTTTCAAATTAATCAACTGATTTGATTAATTATTTAATCAACAAGTTGGTGTACAATAAAAAGTCAACAAAGGTTTATGTTCTTTTCAAGATATGTGAGATGTTTGGCTTTACCGAGAAAACTCGAAATGTTTAGCAGACGAAATCTCATTGAATTTTTTTCTTGTACATTCTTTATCAAGCGTCATTTAAAAAAGCGTTTTTGTGATTCTCATGTAGAATTTCTTTAAAAAATGTTCAATCAATTTGTTCAAAAGTTTATAAGAAACTTAAACTTTAAAATTACCGCCAATAATGAAGTGTTTTTGAAAAAAATGAATGATTTTAATTGCTTGATGTCAGTCGTGTATATCTACGTTTTATATATATAAATACCGATAGATATAATAACGGCGAATATAGCTTAGCGGAAACGTGGTGGGCTTCAAGCTGGAATGATTTTAGCGTCGTGAGTCGAATCCCGCTGTCGGCGCTTGAAAGATTTTAGTTTAAAATATTCGCCATGCTCTATTTCGGCATAGTATGCTTACGCTATATAAATCCTTTGATACTATGCGAAAATAGATGAGTAATGAATATATAGTGACAAACTGACAGAAGGCATAATAATCTTTAATTAAACTAGACTTTGACCCGTGCGTGCACAGGATGACTTTGTTTATGGCATTTACGAAATCATGAGATACACCGTATTGTTGCCATTTACATAATAAAGCTTTAAGCCTACAATAATGCTATTAATTTCACTAAAGTTTGCTTAGTTAGAATAATCTGTGTCTCGGGACAGGTACCCGTAATATAGCAAAAAATTGCAGAATCGCTCCGAAACGATTTTGGAGAAAATTAATGAATCTGCATTGAAAATGACAGTCAAATTATTCATAATAAACCATTTTAATTAAGGCTGTAAATACCTTTCATCTAAAAAAAATTAACTCATATTAATGAAGAAATCAACACTTTCTCCAGCAACGTTTTTCACTAGCTGCGAGTTGACATTCGGAACTCTCGGGATTTTGTCATATTAAATGCACTGAGTTAGAGTTATCTCACGTATTTCCTATGATGAACAGAATATATATTATATATATGACAAATTTTCAATGAAAATTTACACGTATTTGTAATATCGTTTCCGAGTTTATCCATGCAATTGTAATATAGTGGAAACAAAACTAAAGGGCCTCCCGTGATTTAGCGTGAATGTAATGCGCATGCACATGCACAAGATTGTAAAATCCGAGAAATCCATATGATTTCCGGATTTTTAAAAGGAATTTTCGTTATCATTAATTAGCGAAGCTTAATTGAGAAAAAATAAAAACAAATTGGTAATCTTTAAATGCCAATAATGTTTAGAATATAATGATCAAATGACAGTACTCTTCCGATTTCTCGGTATAAAAGCCCAAAAATTCGAGTCTATTATTTTAATATAGTAGTATCTATTCTTTGAAAACAAAATTTATGCACACACTGCGAAACTTTTTTGTTGTTATTACTTTACATTTGTATTCGCAACAAATAACCCAGGTCTACACTACCGAGAACAGAAACCGTTGCATAACCATTCCGTCATTAAATCAAAGTACTGAGAGTACTGATAGACGGGGTCTTGAAAGATTGAATTCGTAATTGTACTGGATTTCCTCGAATATGCTTCCAAAATTTATGAGTTTGAATTAGTTGTTACAATCTATGTTAATTCAGAGATTGTCAACTCCGCCATTATAGCGTGTAAATGTTACGGGACCAACATTACTTTGAGAAATACAAGTGCAACAGCAATCTTAATTGTATAAGTCATTAAATTTGAACCTGATAGTGAACATGAACATGAACCTGTAAATATTTTAAGCATTTTTATTTATGAAATATTTACAAAAACTCTTTATTTAGTTTTTAAATTACTTTTTTAAAATTATTGATTTTTCACAAAGTAATGGTAAAGCATTACTTTACTCATGTAATGGTAATGTAATGCATTACTTCAAGAAAATTAAGTAATGGTAATTTAACGCCTAATTCATGAATTAATGGTATTGTAATGCATTATTTTACAATGTAATTCACCCCAAGCCTGATTCCAACTAAGCCGGAAAACATGAACATTAACATTTAACTTGGTTCTTCAATCGATAAGATTGTATATATAATATGATGTATGAGTCTTTCAAAATGTATAATCTATTATATATTTTGCTTACAATGCATTGTTTAAAATTTAAATTCAGTTTAATTAACTAAAGAGCTAACGAACGAGAAGGCAAATTCAGACTTGTTTTTATCTTCTTTGTACAAAATTCCTTTAGAGACGAACAGCAGAACAGAAGCCAATGAAACACCTATTTAATTTGTAAAACATCTGTGTATAACCCGTCCCGATTTTAACTTCGACTTGCGCATGAAGTTTGGTAGTATTAAGGTGAAAGATTGTCAAAATAAAATTCACAACTTTTCAAAAATGGCACATTGCGTTTGGGAACTTTAATTCTGATTCCATCATCAACCTCTTCTATTGATTAATGAGCTCGTACATCAACTGAATCGTCAACGTGACCCCGTCTAAAAATGAAAGAAAAACATACACTTATACACAGTAAATAATTGAAATTCTCTCTCGAAAATGATTGTGATAAATAACAAACAAAAAACATGAAAGTAATATACTAGTCACTGATGTGATAATATAAGCAATACTAGTATTCATTGGTGAAAAATTGTCAATCCTAGAATAACCTACTAGAGAAGGCAGCAAGCGTAGGGATATTAACATTTCGGGGGGGGGGGGGGATTATCAAAAAATCGTATTACGTTAATTTTGTATTCTTAGAAAAAATATAACTGCCTGCAGAATTATTCAAGTACCGCCTGAAAAATTTTGCCTACAAAAAAAAACAATTTTATCGCTCGCTCGCTCGCTCGTACCTTTTTTCATACAATGTCTGACGAGCAAAAAATTATATTTGTGTGGCCTAATGCATACTCGATATACATCGATGTTCTAAACATTTTTTTAATGATGTATCTGCTGATTAAGAATTGAACTTCATATTTCAGAGCAATTAATTGTGTAAAGAGTACTATAGTACATGTAATATATCTTGAATATATAGCAAGTATGATGACATACTTTAGCTTCTTGCACACAAGTCACTTTTCTATCAAATATGCCGGCATGCGACTGAGATAAATAAAAACATGCAGAAAATGGGGACAGGGGGTTAGTTGAATGGATTTATGTATGCATTCGGGATTCTTTTCACAGGAATTGGGGTCGACCTAGAGATGTTTAGAGCAAATTATGTGAAGGGGCAGCCTTTGGAATCTCCAGCAATTTTTGACATGTTATATTATAAAATGAAAACTTGGAATTAGCCTCAATATTGGTGTCTTCGTTAATATATTTGTAATAAATAAGTTAAGCATTATTCAAACTGAAGGACTCATGTGACCTAATAAATCTAAGTTGATAATCTCCTGCCCATAACTCAAAATATTTATACATACATGTACATGTACGACTTAAGCAAGAGAAAAAAACATTAAAATGGACGTTTACTTTATATTAATTTAAGATGCTGGTCAGAGTACTACATGTAGTAATACATGTATTTTTAAATTCAGTTTTCGGCGTATACAATTATATCAACAATTTTATTGCATGTACATGTGTCAAAGCATTTGCAAGTAGGTATTATCGTTACGGTATTAATAGGACAAAAACAAAAACAGAATTTAAGAAAGTTTATTGTTTACTAAAACGCCACAGCGATATTCAATAGTAAGTTGACTAAAACGCCACAAAGATAATCCACAGTCAGGTGAATAAAAGGCAACAACGATATTCAATAGTCAGGTGACTAAAACGCCACAAGTAAGATCCATAGCCAGGTGACTAAAACGCATCAAGAAATCTCTCGGATCTCCTCGGCCAAACTTATTCTTCAGAGACATTGTAAATTTCTCAAGAAGTCTGGGTCTTCGGAAGCAAAACGGACTAAATCCAATCTTTGCCACGTGACTTTTTGGTTTCGCTCCGTCTTCTGACATTGGCTTGCTTTTTTTCATTCTCTCTAAATTTCGTTGATAACGTTTCATCTGCGACATGGAGAAAACTCTAATTATTAATTCTTTTTTACAATATTGTTAAAAACGATTAGGTAGGAATGAACAAAATTACATGGTTGACAAAAATTATTTACAACGGAACATTTCGGTCAAAATCTTTTAAGTTATTCAAAATTAGTGAAGTTGAACACCATGAAATTCTTACGTAGAAAACTGTTTCACTCAGCTATGTTTGCCTTATCTGTGGGAGTGAAACAAACATGAATGAAAAATGGAGAACAAACTACGTATATCTAATAAAGATTGTGTTAATTATAACAATCAATGTAATCAATGCCAAATAAGAACTATATACATAATGTTGCATACCGCTGTTGACCAGGGACAGGAGGTGCTGTCCCCACATTCTCTGGAGTGTGGTCAAGTCGGTCTCAGTTATCGTGTTTTGTTTTTCTTCAACGCCTCCATAAACAGATAGCCATACAAAACGTACTTCTTCTGTTGGTCTGAAATTGTAAAATATAATTTCAATTAATCAAATAGCCAATCAATTGGAACCACTATATATCATCATTTAAAAAAAAAATATTTATTCATTGATTTGATGAATGGATTCCATTGGATTTGAATTTATGCTTTGTACATTTACATATCAGCAACATCTTTGTTCTTAGAGTAAGAGAATCCACCAGTTTCCCTGAAATTCTCTTCTCCGTACAGAAACATCAATAGCTGCAGGATGTGTTTTCTCTGTAAAACAAAACAGTAAAAAATATTGAATTTCATAAACCAACATGTAATATTATGGAAGTTAATGCAATCACAAAAAGTCTGTTTCAGTAGATCGTAGACCAAAAAACTCTACAAATATGAAACAGAAAATAAGCAAAACACACCACCGGAGTCATGGCCCGTGTGTTTGTGGTGGACACCATCTCCGTCAGGAGTGAACGCAATCGAATCTCGAATCCAACTTTCTCCATTATTTACAAATCAAACTTTTCAGACAAGGTTCTAACAAGAGCGTGTGTTTTGGTGTTGTTTGACAACGATAATATATTGCAACGTTTGTGACGTCATTATATTATGATGCGTTGCAAGACGACGTCACGAATAAAGAGAGAAAAAAACCCAAAAAGGTCATCCTCGAATTGCAAGTTAATTTTTGCATGTTTATGGCTAGTGCAGTATGTTATAATTCAACTGGACCTACTGTTGGCTAAAATAATATTTAATTTTTATTGCATTCAATATATCACGAAGTTCAATTTCAAATGCACAGATGGTTTGATCCATCCATTTCTTTCAAGAATGAAACTTCAGCGACCATAATAATTCATTAGCTTCCGTTTTGCGTTTTCGTCAGCAATAAAAAAAGGACACCATATAAAACAACTCTATAAATTTTGAAATAAAGCTTAAATGCGGTATTCAAAGAAATCCATGTTTTTTAATGAATTATCAATCTGTTTTTTTTAATGAAAGACTGACGAGAAGGAGAAATTTTTGTGATGTATTCATTTTTTCCCTTAACGAGTATTTAAATTTTAACTTTCTTTAGCTTTCGCTTGTTTTTATTTGTTTACCTTCAACATTAGCCCACAGAGATCTTTTCGTTCGCTTTTAATAAAAAAACCCTCTTCTACCTAAGTTCCAATTAGATTTAAAGTACATGCAAGAAAAAAATAAATATCTTTAAAAACCTTCCTCCAAATATGCATACAATTTTTAATATACTTTATATCCCTATGGACATTCTATCCCAACAGTGTAGATTCAAATCGGAAAATTTTTTGGTGGTGTCAATTTCATAAATAAACAGCGATGTAGTTCACTGGGAAATGAACTTGGTTTGTCAAGTAATACAACACGAATGGCTCATAAAAAAGATTAACGAATTTGATGCAAAGATGTAAAACAGCGGTAAACAATGATCGTTTAATTATATAAGCTCATGTATAAAACATCAAAACGTTTTCAATCAAACCTACTTTTCTTTATTCGAAACAGACGACTAAATTAAAAAATCTTGGATAGTCACATGCTATTGACCCAAACTATCAGTTTAGCCGATAACTGGTACAGTACCAGTATGCTGAATACACATTACACGGACGTTAATTTTAATATTCAATTTCAAACGGAAATATGCATGTGGATGTACATTACAATCTAACAGATAATGAAAACATCACCAAGCATTGTAAATATCATACGTGGTGCAAAATGGTAATTTTGGCAGCAATCTTGAATACCATACAAAGCACTTTGGTTTTATAGGATATGCGATTTACTATAGATATGTTAGAGTATGTTTCAAGGTCATAGCGGCCACATAGGTCTTTCTTCGTGCTATGATCTTGCGAACAGCCGTCTCTGTATAAGGCTAACTTTTGATATTTACTACGCTTAGGCATCTTAGAATTTATTATACCATACTCCATGTACTTTAAGAGTCCATATTTGATTGTATTGAGAAATATACAAGTGAAAAGCTATCATTGTGACAGCAAACCGGGTTTTCTTTTATGTGAACTGTATCCATAATCCATGTCATCCCGTATCCAGTGAAATGGAGTACCCTATATGCAATATTTTGCTAAAAAATGATTAAGTTCAAAAGCTGGTATTTTTTTCATAAATTATAGGAAATCCAAATCCTAACAATATGCACACCTCTGATATTTGTACAATTGATCTGCAAGAGAACAACTTCTGATCTTGAAAACTGTAGGAGGAGTTATCCGTACAATGAGGGTACCCTTTTGGCAGCCGCCCACCCGCTGTATATAATGTACGGAATTAAAGGCACCATCAGGCTGAGGAGAAAGGGTGGGGGTGAGGGGGGGGGGGGGGTTATTAAGGCCAACGCATGCATTTCTTTTAGTCATAAGGAAATTTATTTCATGAAATAAACATATAATGTTATACATGTAATTATCACAGAAGCATTTTGTTTTCATTTTCTTTTAAGAGATACAACTCATAAAATAGTTGCTACAGAAACCAAACAAAACACAAAAAATTATATTTGATTTGATTCACATTGTTCTGCTTCTTTGCACATATTAAGTTGAGCATAAAACAGGAGAGAAATGTACAAGTTTGTAAGTCTGTAATATAATGTCTACTGAACGAAACCTTTAACCTTAATTTGCTAATTATATCTATCTTTTTCTATACAACTTTTGCCCTCTTCAAATTTTACATATTTCCAATAATAATTGCATTACTGAACATCAAGATATGCCATCTATAGCTAATATCTATGAAACTAGAAGGGCTACAATAATGATGACTTTGTACATATAAAAAAAATATAAAGGTAGTGATATAATTAACCCCTAATTACAACCACTATATATATGTATTCTAAAATAATCAATAGAAAGACCAAAACTGTTTTAAATAATGCATGAAATCAGGAGAAGATTGAATCCAAACAATGTTTTAAATTTTCAAAACAACAAGTAATAATAACCAAAAAAAACAACAACAAAAAAACAGAACAAGCAAATGTACACTTCACTATTTTCATGTTTCATGCTTTTAAAAATGTTTTCAAGTTTCAAAGCTTTCCATAGTTTTGGTCAAGAAAAACGCAAATAATGAGAATAATTTTTCAAAAAAACATCAAAACCTACAGATTAGCATTTAATTTCATTTTGTGATACGCTTCTTCATTCCCCACTAGTTTTCCTTTTTTTTCCAAACAAAATATCAAACTTAATTTGCTTTTTATATAAGTGAACAACAAAAACAAAACATAAATGCACATGTAAAGTTAAACATGTACATAAAGCACACGATGTGTACATTCAAAAATTGGAAGCAACAAAATTATAGCTGCATGGTTTAAAAAAATGAAAAAATTGGACATAGGCACCAGGTGTATTTTTGTTACTAGTACATCTACATGTACATAGCTCTGAATAAATACATAATATGCATGTGTACATATTCATCCTTTTGATCTTCTTAAGTTTGAAATTAAAACTGAACACATAAGTTCTTTAATATGTATTTTTTTTTTCAGCAAAAAGTTATTTTTACATACACGCATAAGCAAATAAAACAAACTAGATTTTAGGTAAGTTAAAAAAAAAAGAAAAGAAGATTTAAACAAATAAGATACAATTCGCGTACAGGAGTAGGTCACATGAAGGTTAAAATATACATTACAACTGAATCTGTACGACGATCTGTCTTGATTACTTTAAGAAGCACATAAAATATACCAATTGCTTAAAACGGTATACATATGCATACTCTGTTTTTCATTTTGATACATAAAAATTTGATACAATTAATTTGATTTTACAAACAAAAACAAGAAAGCATACAAATTTTAAAAACTATTTTTCATTATCATTGGAAGAAAAACGCATGCATGTAGGTGAAATTAAGAACACTTATTGCTTGTGATATTTTACTACGAAATCCTATAATTCATGTCAGTATTGTCAAATTTATAGGCCTAGATGTGAATTATCTTAAGATTTATTCCTCCCTAATTCTAATTATCCCCTTTATTCTTAATAATTCAATGTACATGTAAAAAACAGTATGCATACACATAGTAATTTTTCTCGGACATATGGTAGTATTATAGGAAAAATATATGGAATGATGAAATAATAACTTTGGCTGAGGTATGACTTCACTCAAACCTGTACAACTGACCCTAGCATTCATTCCCCCCCCCCCCCCCCCCCCACAATTACACATATCTTTTTATTGAAGGTCTCTCTTTGCCTGATAAAATATCCATTGACAAAATCATAGCATGTCCTGTCTATGGAAAATGGGGTATTCTGAATGTAACAATTTATTGTCCCTAGCACGTGACCTTCAAATTCAAAAACTATGTAACATTTCAAAATCTCTTCCAAGTTTTCAATACATAAATATACCTTTTTAAAATATACAATTCAAAATTCAGTTAATTTAAAAATGAAAAGACCAAGAGTGTTTGGAATATATGAAGAGAGTCATAAGATCCCTTACATATACCATGTATACAGCAGTTTACTATTTATAATAAAAAAAATTAAGAATAATACAAAAATACATATTATTTTTCTATCTTATTTACTCTTATGACTATATGTATACATGTAAAAAAAAGTTTTCTACCTTATTTACTTGTATGTATATAGATATATATATATATAATGTAAAACAAACTAAATTAATATGAACAAAACCTGAGTTACGGGAATTCCTAGTTTCTGCTAGGTACTATAATATATCAACTGTAAAATCATGAACATTAACAGCAAGTACTTATTAAATATACAAACAATAAACTGATGATAATAAATATAGCACCTAGCAAATAATAGCCCCACAACCAATAAATAAAATAAAATGGATGATGGAAGAGCTCTATTCATGTACATGTGTTTCATACATGTAATCATGCATACACAGTAGATGCCTAATAAACCCAAGGAATTAATACCTCCATAAAATCGCAAGAAGCACATGGCGCTATTAATGTAAACTAAATTAAACAAATAGTAGGATTACAATTTGGCATTCACAATTTTATATTTGCATTTCTATTGTTCTTTCCCACTGTAAGCCCATACGGAGGAGCTGCAATTATTTCTCTATAATCGCAATTGCTCTGTCAGTATACTATGACGTCATAAAGGTGTAACGTTATATATACTTTTCCATGACGTTATAGATTTAAACCACTATACGATCCATTAAAATTGACGTATTTACATGTAATATTAAAACATGTTCTTGATAACATTTTAAAGGAATTACTGTTATAACATATCATTGATTCTGTTAACAAATCTATGTGAATTAAAAAGATACATTACAGTCTGAATGTTTACTTTTGATGTAATAGCTAAATGTCAAGGTCTAGGCTAATACAGGGTATTTGCGAGTGGTAAAATGCAAATATAAGTAATAAACAACGATTATTTGGTGAACATGGCGTTATGAATAGCAACTGCTCTGCTGGCATATTTTCCATGATGCGCTAGCGCGCATCATGGAATATGCCAACAGAGCAATTGCTATTCATAACGCCATGTTCACTAAATAACGTTGTTTATTTCTTATATATTCTCGCAATTATATGCAAAATTCTTGAATTGCAGAATTAAGTTCTTGAATGAAATAAGGCATCTACAGTGCATGTTATCATATGTATTTTTTTTATATATACACTGACATGCATGTCAATATCACATACACAATAATGACGAAAGAACACTATACTGTAAACGTGTCATATATTTGCACGCACGATATTTGTTGGAAAAATAGTTTTTCAACATGTTCACATGTATATGAATTAGCATTTTCCTGATGTTTTTGTTCTTGGCATTTAGCCATGTATTTAATTTAGCAGCTAGAAGTCGCATTCTGCCAAATTTGCGAAATAGAATACACAGCCAAATATAATGCGCTTACAGTGACTATTAAATCTGAACACTACAGATAGAGCAAGTACACAACACAATTTGCATTGAACAGGAGGAGAAAATGAAAATTTACAGCACAACATGTAGAGCGTATTCTGAACACATAGACAATGTACCGTACATAACATGCATGTGTCAACGTGGATTATTTTTACAAGTAAATAATCAACTCATGTATTCAATCAACTATTGAACGAATAAACTTGACTCTCGATCTAGTCACCTAAAAAGTTTACAAAACAACAACTAATTTGGAAGTTGGGGATCCACTGATTTTGACTAGATGGAATTAACAAACTCCCTTAATACTCTTTTTATTTGTTGAGAATTATCTCCCCCCCCCCTCCAAAAAAAACCTGTACAAGTATATAAATGTAACTATCAGTCAATTTAAAAGTAAGATTGATTACATTAAGTTTCATCACAGTATTTGCATGCAATTTTAAGGAGATCAACACATAGGGTAAAGCCAATTGTTTGAATCTATAGTTTTGTGGGAAGGAATGAAAAAGCATATTTGACTTTGAATTTGAATCATATTTGATACAAATTTTGATGACAAAAATTGACGTGTACACCCTGATGTCTCATTGATTATTTTTGCTACAATTGAAATATGTCATTAATTAAATCAAAAGTAAGATATGCTAAGAATCAAATTGTATGTTTGTGCTAGTAGAACATGTACTAAGTGAATATGTCTAGAATATTACCAGTGCATTTTATCTGAAGAATTGAACAAATATACAGGTAACACGAAGGGGGAAAACTTGTTTAACACCTTCAGTAATGTAAGGAAAAAAATATGCTTGAAATAAATATGTGAATAAATTAATATTGGAAGGATTTAGTTTCAAATTGGCAGGATAATATAATATAATCCCTTACCCACAAAACCCACCCACCCCACCCACCAAAAAAAAAGGAAAATATAAGATTGATTCTTTCCTTCAAAGTTTAGATACCATCAAACAGATGATAAACACAATGCAAAATCTGTCTTGTTCTCTGATTTCA
Source organism: Magallana gigas (assembly GCF_902806645.1). Classification (NCBI taxonomy): domain Eukaryota; kingdom Metazoa; phylum Mollusca; class Bivalvia; order Ostreida; family Ostreidae; genus Magallana; species Magallana gigas. The sequence continues at coordinate 18,535,619 of NC_047562.1, read as the reverse complement.
GAGTCTTTTCTAACATTTTGGAATGAATCACTACTCTTTTTTTTGCTTGCGAAGTCTCAGGTATGGCCAGACTTTCATCCAAAACTACAACACAAAAGCACAAATTCTTATACATTAACCTTTATTTCTAAACATTGTGAAAAAATAAACCAAGAGAAGCTTCATGGATCTGGGTTCAATAATTGGTCCATATACAATTTAATTTCAAACAACAAAGTGACATTTTGACACATTAAAATCACGTGCATTCCATTAGATTATTGATTTTCATAATTTCACAAGTTGTCAATAAACCCTCCTTGGTTTGGAGGTGAAAGAAATAGTATTGAATGGCCAAGGTCCAATAGCCTCAAACAGAAAAATCAAAAAGAATACAACAAACAAACCTTGATTTCTGGTTTCATTCCAAGGTATAGGTATCTTGTATGAGCACTAAAAGAAAGTTAAATCTCTTTTTACAATATAAATTTATGTGTATTCTAACATCCTAATTGTTGACCATGTATGTGTTGACGTTCATGCCTCAAAAAAGTGTTAATTTCTTATCATATACATCTTTACTATAATCATGTAAATAAAGACTGTAGTGAGATTACATAATATCTACCATATGTCAAAAAAAGCTTAATGATACCAAAGTCTTCAAAGAGATTTTGCCAATATTTTTGCCTTTTTTTCCATTTATGCAAATAGAAACATAGCCTGGTTGATAACATTAACTGAAAATTAGCACAGGTAAGGGTTTCAATATGCTTAAATAAAAAGTATTGCTTACACTTACAATGTAGAAATACCTATATCCATCAATCAACAAATATCAATTTTCAAAATCGTTAATTAATTGTCCGAGAGTAAATCCTACTAATATGCTATTTCTCCTAAGCCCTTTAGCACACTGCACTTCTTTTACCTGAATAAGACAGAGAGATATGTCCCAGTCCCTGCTAAGATGTGCCACCAGGCATGGAGCTGGAAAATAGGGGCGAATACTCCTAGGTACTCTTTTCTGATTAACCTGCAAAACAGACCGAGTTCATTACTATAACTACCAGTCATCACCTCTCAGAAATCAAGCTTGAGATGGAAATACAGATACTAAATGACAGCCGATACATACCGGTACTGAGAAAATATGATTTTTGTGATGGCTCCAATTTTATGGATTTTATAGGTATCATATTGTATATCAAAATTAATATCATATCCTCAATGAATTAGAATTAAAAGTAAATCCTCCAAGTTACACCCGAAATTTTTTTTAGAGATATATTTACTTTCCATAACAAACTAAATGATTCTACAGAATACCATTACACCTGACTATCATTTTTATATCCCTCCCCGAAATCTAATTCTATTCGAAAAATCAAATAAAAAAGGCTCAGGGGCTCACACACCTGAGCAACAGTAGTCATAACTCTTATCAAATCAGCTTCATGGTTATCAAATACATGTACAACAAGAGATGTTGGTGAAAAACTCATGCCCCCTCCCTTGGACATACATTATAAGGTGCACAATCCTTTACTATATATAGGCAGTATACATTATAGGCAGTATACATAAAAATAAAATTAAGCTTTTGAACATAAAAATCAATAGGGGTCATCTACATTTACAGTTTGGTTGTTTACACTCCCCTGTACTAAATGAATGATATTCATCTTTCACAGCAGGTTTTTTATTCACAAGTGGTATATAATAAACAAGACTTTATGGCATGTTTTTATTGCAATATTAGTGTCACAAATTGGAACAGTTTACAAGGTTGTTGTTGTATTATAGAAAATTAAAATTGTAAAAAATACATTCATTTTTTTTTTATAAATCATTAAACATACTCAGTGAATTGTAAGTACATGATGATAAACTTCAATTTTTTTGTTTATTTTTATTCCATCATTTTATTTGCAATGTACATGAATCAAAACTAGAGGTACTCAGTGAGCAAAGCTAAAAAAAATGTAACTCAAGTCTAACTTTTTCATTGAAAAAGTAATAGATGCACTTTTTTTCTTAAAGTGACCTTGAACTTGCACAAATGACCAAAGCTAAAAGCTAGGACATGTTTACAAGTCGCTATCAATCTTTGAGTCAAATTCTAGCTTCTCATCATTTTCATCACAAGATATGACATATGCTGGAATTATGCATTCTTAAACAATGACCTTGACCTCCCCCAAATGACCTTGGAACAAAATCAATGTTCACCCTCAGGTCAAATATTTTTTCCATAAGAAAAATATAGACTCAAGACAAATTTTAAAATTTTCCTTCCAGTGACCTTGACTACAAGATTTTTGAGTCAAAATCATGACAACACCCTAAAGTCATAGGCAATCTTAAGTTTGTGTCTCTCCAAAAGATAGATATGGACTGGACACAATTGCACAGGCAGATGGACAGACACACCAACAGAAAGGCAAGGTGATTTCTATATAAATCCCCAAACTTTGTTTGCAGAGGGTAAAATAATGATGCACAAATTAATGCTTCAATTAGAATTAACAACATCTTTTAAAGTAGTGTCCTACATGGATCTAAGGTACTAAAACTGTGGCAAATATCAAATATATACATATACTGAAAGTCTCATCCTTATTGTTGCATTGGTTATACAATGATGTATATTTTTCAGTTTTTAAGTCAACTGTACACATTTACATGCAATTTATTCTCTTCAAAGTTATTTTAAAACATCATCATTATAAGATCATATATCAATTTATGTAATTCCAAGTTTCATAGTACTGAAACACTTTGACAAGACCATGTTTGTTGCCCACCCACAATGCGGATTTAAACAGAGACATTGAGCATGGCTTAATTGTTACTACATTCTCTGTCAGTAGGTACTTCATGAATTCCCCTTCAGGACTAACGAGATGAACCTGACTATTAAAACAATCACTAACAATGAGGTTACAGTGTGAATCACACACCACATCAATTGGATTAAACTGAAAGCCCTGGTTTTTGCCCTGGTATACAGACTTCAGAAATCCAGATATAGATAAAATCACCAGTTCCCCGGCAAATTGGTTAGTCCTGTTCAACACACAGATATCAGTGTTACTGTTCTGTCTGACCCTCCTTGGTACAGTAAACAGCCTGGTCTGACCATCCTACTGGTACTCGTACTCACGGATGACGTCACCGGTCAGTGTCACGTGTCTGACCAGACGTCGGCTGCTTGAGTCTGGTTGATATCTTTCTGACTCATCATCCACCAATGTGACCATCAGTCCTCCTTTTGTTGATGGACATATTCCTACTGCCACCAAAGGAGCTGTCCTGAACAGAGTAGAGATTGAGCCTGACGGGGACAGACCGAGGACACAGTCGTTATCAAAATCAGTGGCGTACACATCACCCTCATCTGTGACACATACATCATTAACATTGATATTAATATATATTTCCTTCTTATTGCTTTTATTGACTTTTTCAATGTAACCCGAAATCAAACCTCCAACAAAACAATTATATTTTTTGATTGCCTCCATAACAACTATACTTTTATTTCCATATTGAAATGAATCTGTCTCAGTAACAGTTATGTCATCTACATCAAACATATGTCCCGTCATGGACTCCAGTAATTCTTCTCTGATGCCCCTTTCTCTGTACATCAATGAGTAATCCCCTTTCTCTATATTACTGTCGGTGTTAGATACAAGGTTGGTCAAATCTCTGAGGTTGTCTATCAAACTATAGTCAGACATAATACTGTGTTTATCTTCCAGGAACTTCACAAAATCCTTGATTTTTTTAGAATTCTTTTCTAATTTCTTCTCACTTACTTTAGCATTTTTTCTTACCAAACCTTCCCTCAATTCAGTTTCCAAACGTTTCTTGATTTTATCAAGTTTTGACACAATCTCATCAAACTGTTTCTGAAGCTTAGAGACCTCATAATCACAACATTTCTGATTGTCTTCCATCTGTTTTGCTTCTTCTCATCCATCTCTTTCACATCCTCCTCCTTAATCTTACTCAAAACTTCATTTAGTTCTCTTCTCCTTTGACTTCCTGATGCAGGTATAGTTTTCCAGTCATGATCCTTGTGGTCTGTTTTGGCACATTGTGAACAAATAAACTCATCACAGTCTTCACATGTCATGTCTATTCTTAAATCGTGTTTCTCACACATTTGGATGTGCACTTGAGCAGATCCAAGTGGGTATTCAGGAGCTCTTGTCACTATGTTTCTGTATCAGTATACACCTACTATTGACCTATATTTAGTTTCAGATGTCATTAAGGTAGATAATACAAAACTGATTAGTGCAGACTTTAATAAGTGTGTACAGGTTGGTGCAAAAATGCACTTTGCAATCATTTTTAAGAGGTTTGTACAGGTTGAAACAAATGTGCATCTTTCAAATTTTTTTTGCAATTTTCTTGATAATTAATGCATGCACATCTAACTTAGATTTGTAACTTTGTTATAATGAATCTCCCTGATTTTCATCTCAGGTTTAGAATATTCATATTTTGATCTCCAAATACTTCAACTTTTGATTCTCTGTGTTTATTTAAGAAAATATCAAAATTTATTAAGTTCAGCTGTGCTTAAATTTAGGTTGTAGAACAAACATTTATAGTTCAACTGAATCTATTGATTAAAGAACCACTGTAAATAAGGGACTTAGTTTTGCATGCAGATATTCTCAGATTTCAGGAATAATACACCAAATAAACAGTATCTTGACAACATAATACAGCAATTCTACAGACAAGTACAACATCCAACCATTTTATTGATTCAGATGCTTCAACAACACACTTCAATATGCTAGTCAAAGTCAGCAGTTCAAAATTTCACATTTTTAACATTTTATTTATTCAATTGAAATAATACATGTATGTTGTAACACATCTTTACAAACCTAATTTACAATCTAAAATTTTGGTTTAATAGCTTTTTCTTTAATATTACCACACAATTGATAGTCTTTTGATTCTTGGAAGAACTATCTAAGTGTGGTTTTGTACTTAACAATGCGGGTCATGTTAAAGTTGGAATATTACTGGCTATTCGGTTCTTGAGAAGAAAATTTTTAAAACACCTCCCCCTATTTTTACTCTTTCCTGAGTTTCTCCCCCTTTCAAAAAAATCTGGCCCTATTTTTGATCAATTTAAGAAAGCCCTTTTCTAAACAATGCTTTAATTGTGCCAAGTTTGGTTGAAATCGACCAAGTGGTACTCTAGAGAAAAAGATGAAAATGTGAAAAGTTTACGACAATGACAGATTAAAGACAAATTCTAATCAGAAATGTCACTCGAGCCTTCAGTTCAGGTGAGCTAAAGATACCAAAGCCACCAAAACCATTTGCGTTGTGATTATAGTTTGGAAGTTCTCTATGAAATTTACAAGTTGTACTTACTGCAGATGGCCACAAAAGTGCTGGTCCAAGTTCCACAACACAAAACCACTCATGTATGTAACCAGCCCAGTAAGATAGAGAAGAGTGTTATGTTCATAGTACCTGAAAAACATGTGCACTGTGAAAGCTATGCAAGAAAGTATGACATTAAGACAGTAATTCAAATGTAAATTGTGTGCTAGTGGAATTGCAGATATGATGAGATTTGCAAAAATTAATATTAATTCATTGCAGCCAAAGATGTATTATACTCACAACATTAACCTAACACTGGAGAAAACCATTAAGGTAACCAGCAATCCATATGAAACCTGAAAAAAACAAAATTTAATTCATAAGATATAGAACATTAAATACATTATACATGTACTGTATAATATTTGCCCCTGTTTCAATTTTGTTCCATTGTCAGCAGGAGAATTTAAGAGTGGGAAAATTCCGGACGGGGAGAAGTAGCTTGCAATTGTTGAAAAGTGAAAGCACTGAGTGAAAATAACCCTGTATACTTGTCTTTGTATAAAGAAACATCTTATAGTTTTTCAGAAAATGAGCTTGAATAGTTGAGTCAGGGATAGAAGACTTCATCCATAATTTCTGAGAGAGTCACAAGAGAACTTCTATCAATCATGTAATTGCCATGTAATCATTTGGTATTAACAGCAGTCATGAAAAATAATTGCCACAAAGAATTTTATCACTCTTTAAATAGGAAACTTAAGTCATCACAAATAAAATCAAATTTTGGTACTGTAAATGTATTACATTTGGCTGTGTATTCTATTTAGCCCTTTTGATGGAATGTGGCTTTCACCAATTCAAAATCAAGTACATTGCCAAACGCCATGCATATATGTATAAGAATTATAATAACATTCAGGAAAACACTCATACAAATCCAAGCCAACTTGTTCAAAATGTTTTTCCCCCAAATATCGAACAAGCCAAATATAATATGTTTACAGTTTCCCATACAAGAAAGGGCATAACACAATATACAATGACAAATTGCTTGAAATTAGACTTACCTGAAAAAATATCACATGTTTGCTTAACAAGTAAAACTGAAAAGAAAAGATTAAAAGAAAATTATGCACACATCAAATGCAGCAGCTTATATAAAATATGTAAAGGGCCATCATCAACTTTAAGGAGTAGCTTGACGGTGTAAGAATGTGTGAATTATCTCCTTACTGCAGTGACAATGGCACAGTATATAGCCAGCCCAATCTGTAGAGGCCTGTTTTTGTGGTTCAGTGGACTAGTGACCTCAATGCTGTCAGAAAAAAAAATTTATACAACTTAAAATATATATTCATGTACATAACAAAACGATGTATTTATATAGGATTTATTTATAATAATTTGTGATGGCCGGTGATTGTTCCCCAGTGAGTTGTAAAACTTGACTAAGCCCAAACTTTCTTAACAAAGCTACTTATCTTTAAGCAATTTTAAAAAAAATATCTAAATTGAAACAATATAGACATTCCTGATTTATACTATAATTTCGGATCCATAGTGGGACAACTTCTACACTCACAACAAAGAATATATGGCCATGTCGTACGTCCAGCTCACTTATTTACCAGATTTTAGGATTATTACTGTATTGGTTATTTTATGAGGAAATTTTTTTACTTTTGTCATCTAAAACTAGATTACAGAAATGACCCAAAAACAAAAGACAATAGCCAGTATAAGACTAACTGGTTTTTAAGATTTCTTTGATAAATTGTCAAATTTTTAAAATTCAAAATTTAAAAACCCAACAAATGAACATATATTTTTTTTAAATAATCTCATAACATCACCCACCTTTTTCTTTGATAATTTTTAAATGATTCTCAATGACAGTCATACTACATGTATTTAGTATAAAAGAACATCTGAAATGTTTTATTATTTATCTTAAAAATGTCAATGATCAGCTTCAAAGAACCGTTTTCGCATGCATGCAACAATTATCCATGTCCAATTGACTTACTCTGAATAGAGATGAAATGCTGCTCCATAGATCATGGGTAATTCATCTAGAAGCTGAAATAAATAAATCAAACCAGTTGAATAATTATTTTGAAAATGAACAGGTAGGTGTATTGCATATAGCAATTGCGTTTTTCTTTACGATAAATGATCCATACATACAGTAATGGAACTTTAATTATATGTGAATATCTGAGACATGAATTAGTAGTACACTCATACCTGCATACTATACAGCAATGTCATGTGAAAGCACCACGAACCAAATCCAACCGCTGAAAGTAAAAGATAAAAAAACACTGCATTATTATTTGAGAATTCATATGAATTTTTTTAACATGGACTCTCTAAAATTACATGGTATTTAGTTTTACTTCATTTACTATGAGGAAAGTTTAGCTTCAAAGTATGAATTATTGAGGGGGAAGGGGAATTAGTTTTCTTTCATTTTGTATTTCATTCTTTATTTTTCTATTCTCAGGTTTATTGCTCTACATCTGCAAAAAAAAAAAACTGCTTACATTACTTTTTACAACATTGTCATTCTCAAGACTTAGTTCAGAATATCAATATGATTGGTATTTAGTTTTACTTCATTTACTATGAGGAAAGTTTAGCTTCAAAGTATGAATTATTGAGGGGGAAGGGGGATTAGTTTTCTTTCATTTTGTATTTCATTCTTTATTTTTCTATTCTCAGGTTTATTGCTCTACATCTGCAAAAAAAAAAAACTGCTTACATTACTTTTTACAACATTGTCATTCTCAAGACTTAGTTCAGAATATCAATATGATTTTTATTTTTTTTTTAAGTACATGTATTCAGTAATCAAAAATTCTTATTGAACATTTATGAACAAACACCCAATAATTATCAGGTTATATATATATTTATACTGTAAAACTTGTCTAATCCGGCGGGGATTGGTTCTGAAAATTTTCACCTGATACGACAACATCCGGTTTGTAGGACATTGTTGCATATTAATTTCAGATTGACTTACATTTTATATTAATAATCACATTCACAATATCACAACATAAACACTTGAGTATTTTAGAAGTCAAATCTATGCATGTTTAATTACATCATGTTCATAATATTTATAAAAGTTATTGATATTCATTTATTTTGAGTAATTTTTCCTTGATATTATATTTTTTGATTTATACGTCCAAGAAATGGCAACAAGTACAGTAGTCTGTTTGCTAGATATGCAAAAGAGGCTTAATTGGAATATACATTACAATGTAATTTAACAGTAACTGCATGCACCAAGAATCAAATTTATAATTTGGGATATGTCATCCGACTGTCAGTGATAAGCTAGACTAAGTCTAATCAACAGAGCATATCTGCAATGTGTGTTTCCAACATAAATCAATGATAGCACAGTAAACAAAAATGATGGAATATATAGGAAATGATTGAATTGTTCTATAATTATTGTTGATACAAATTCTCAACATTCATTCAACCAAAAAGCATACATGATACATGTATAAACCAGCTGGTTTAAATCTACAAGTATGATAAATAATGGATAACATTTCTTTCATAATTTCCTTTCAACTTAAGACTAGACTGAAAACAAAGATTTTCCTCTGATTAAGAAGACTAGATCAGGAATTAAGCTGGATTAACTGTTCAGGTGAAAGTTGAATGCCACATTTCCAGGGGGGGCCAATTAATGGTCTTGGGGTCAAGCTGTGTACAGAGCATCGATCAGGGAAAGATATAACAAGAGGAAGATTAGTTATATCATAGACTCACTGTAGTGAAGTAGTTCTTGGTTAAAGGATCTCAAAAGTTTTTCTCCATAAATACCCAATGTTGACTACCCCCCCCCCCACCCCCCCCCCCCCCCCCTTGGAGTCCCTTAGTACCGCTTTTACATGCATTAGAATTTTTCTGTAGAGCTACAAATCTGCAGAGCTCTAGTATTATACACCTACGAATTGCACACAATGTATAAAATGGAGCATTGAAGATTTTAACAACCATTCTTGTTTCAAATGTTCCACCCTTTAAAGTGGCTGGAGTGTCCTTAAGTTTTACAGACTTGAATGCATTGATATTATAAATAGTGCTTTTTGCTAAATTTGGCAATCTTCTATTTTTAAACTGCATGGGTCCAATGATATGTTGAATTGGGAAAACTGACACGTAACTTGTTCAAATTCTAAAAATTTCAAAAAGTGACAGTTACATTATTTAAGCTCAATAATAAAAAGAGGTGAAGAAAATAATTATGGACTCTAAATAGGGGAAAAAAAGATCTTGAATTAGAAAAATAACAATGTTGGTGGGTTTTTTTGAGAATTGTGTCTGGTAAATTGACATTAAAATATTAGCCAGGAACACGCTAGTTTAGTTGAAACTGATCCTGACCAGTTGTTATGGAGAAGATGAAAATGTGAAAAGATATAATTTTCAGTCACATCCGGGACAACAGCGACGTAGAAGACAACTGTTACGGAATGTTTAACAACTTTTGACCAGAAAATTTCGTTTGAGTATTCATGCAGCTCAGACGAGCAAGTAAACGCTCAATTCAATCTACCGAAGTACTTCTTCAATGTTTACGTTCTAACAATAAATAAGTAATTGAATTTTAACGTTAATCTAATATGTAAAATGAGCATTTATTTAATTAATTGATATGGTTGTACGTGTAAGCTCCTTGGTAATGCAATTCCCTGGCTGATCTGGAATTTGGTACAGGAAATGTGTAAACTGGAAAGTAAAATTTTATTTCAATCTATGATGCCAAGATTTTAAACTCCTGCTGTGCTGTTATTTTTTTTTTTAAGTTTTATAATTGATACAGGAGGTAATTGAAATGATATTGTGCTACCCAGGCTTATTGTGATATAACAACCCTAGTTTAAATGGTAATGGTATATTGTTTAGTTTGACTCACGGTGAATCAATCTTCTCTCCGCTGGGCTTGGGCAAACACGTACAACAATGAATTTCTATCAAGTCAATTTGATCAAATCTAAATAGAACCATTTCACAGAATTGTGTCTTTTGTTATCCAAGCGGGTGTGATACCAAATTGTTTTGTCTATAACTTAAAATGATCAATACGAGCAAGCCAGGTTTGTTTCATGCATGGGGCGATACATCAGAACAACATTTTCGAAACACAAAGATACAATGTATTACACTGCTTGAAAATTAGAATTACATGCAAGTATGCATATACTGATTCCTAAATTCAGTTCACAAGTGTATACCGATTAACTGCATTAAAACATTGAAAGTGAACTCAACAGATTCATTCTGCATCATTTGCACTTCAATAATGAACCATTAAATTCGTCCATTTAAAAAATATATATATTTATAATACAAAATACTAAAAAGCAATCTGAAATTTATAAAATGTTACAGTACATCAAATACATCAACCACATGATGACACTTACATGCATGTGTACACATGCAAGCATTGATCCATACAGTACTAAGCACTGTGAAAGAGGAGCACTACATGCAAACATTAGAACATAAAACAGCACCTAAGTGTTGAGTGACAGACTAGAATACAGGTAACAGGTATTTTTTAAATAATATAGTAGCTAGTACACTGTTCATGTACTTACTGAACACAGAGAAATGGCACCACTGGAATCTCTCTTCATGCCCTTCAATGGTCCCTATACCCAGCATCAACAGAGAGGGGGCGATAAAAATCACATTGCTGATGGTATTCCCTACAACGAAGAATGCCAAAAATTGTATATATCTAAATATGATTCAATCCATATTAATAATGGTTTATCAAGTTCTCTATATAATTACATGATAAAATAATTCTTAAATAGATGTACATGTAATTTTTCCCCACCCAGGCTGTCATTTTCACATGCACAAAGTTCACTTATATAAAGAGCATAATGGACCATCAATTTTTTTCAGCATGTTTCGAAAACTTATGATATAATATAAAACATTGATAAGTATTATTTCACAATGTTCTATTGATTTTTATGCTATATATGTAAACACATTTTAAGACGTTTTACTTTCTCAAACTGCTCTTACATCTCATAAACCAGCTAACTGAACTCTTGGAGTTTGATTTTGGGTATCATGTTGTTTTGTAAAAAGGTTTCAAAAAATCTTTGTTAGTCCTGGGGGTCAAATAATTGGTAAAATATGACGTTTTCTCACAAAAACCTTCGTCCTCGAACTCCTCCTACATTTTCAACAGTAGACAAATCATCTCTTGGAATATGTTTTAGGGTATCCTATAGATGCGCAATAAGGTTTCGGAATTTTCAATTTTGTCCTGGGGGTCATTTAATGGCTAAAAAATGACTTTCTTTTACAAAAAAAAACTGGTTTCAAAAACGTCATTTTTTTTTGTAGTAGCCAAATGATCTTCTAGAATATGATTGGGGATGTCATATTAAAGTGTGATCAGGTTCCAGAATTTTTTTTTATTAAGGGGATCAGTGGGCAACAAAAAATGACGTTTTTTGGCAAAAAAAAATATGGTTCCCAGATCTCCTCTTACAACTTTTGGAGTAGCTACGTCATCTCTTGGGATATAATTGGGGCTGTCCTATAGATGTGCAATAAGGTTTTAAAAATTTCAATTTCATCCAGGGAGTCAAATAGTAGCAGAAAATTGATGTTTATCACTAAAAAAACAAACATTGATCCAAGAGCTCCTCTTATGATTTAATGGATAGACAATCATATCTTGGGATATGATAGGGACTGTTCTATAGATGTGCAGTAAGGTTTTCAAAATTTAAATTTCATCCAGGGAGTCAAAAAGTAGCAGAAAATTGACGTTTATCACTTCAAAAAACATAGATCCTAGAACTCCTTTTATGATTTAATGGATAGACACATCATATCTTGGGATATAATAGGAACTGTTCCATAGATGTGCATTACGGATTTGAAAAATTAAATTTAACCCTGATGCCCAATACCTACCGGTAAATACCTTTTGATGCCCTTTAAGGATCAAGAATATATAAGGTTAAGAGGTGGGGATCTCAACCGTTTTCGAGATATTCGTGCACTTCCTGTTCAAGGGGGGTCATGACCAAGCCCGGGTCCCATGACCTACATACCGTTTAATGCCCCTTGACACAAGGAACAAGAATATATATGGTTTAAGGGTGGGGATCTCAACTGTTTTGAAGATTACTAAAGGGACTTGCTGTTTGAGGGGGTCAGGACCACCCACAGGGCCCATGACCTACATAACAGTTGATGCCCCTTGACATCATAAACATGAATATATATGGTTTAGGGGTCATGATTATAACAGTTTCTGAGATATATGGTAATTTCAAATTCCTGGGGGGTGGGGATGACCCCAGGGGTCAGATCTAATAAACCCTATATATTGCCAGTAACAGCCAATATATGATTATGAAAACCCTATATTATTATCTTTGTCCGTTTTCAAGTTACCATTTACAATAGAGTCTACGATTCTTTCTACAAGGTTCAATGTTAGACCCCACACCCTTTTGACACCCCCCTCCCCCTCCCCAGAAAAGTGGTTGTCTTACCCAAAATGAGAAAAATCAAGCCAGGGTGCACAACTAGATATGCAGGCCTATCATATCCTAGAGTTTTATACAATTCTGTTCAGCCATCTCTGAGAAACAAGTTCAGAGCAGGAAAGAAGAAAACGAAGATGAAGAATAATAATAAATGTATTAAGAACCGTACAAAAACAATAAGTCTCCAAATTTCATTCGGGAGACTTAATAATAAAGATTAAATAGAGATAGGATCATCAAACATCAATAATTTAAAGATAATTGACAATTTCTGATTCTAAGGGGGTCAGGATGACCCCTTAGGGTCATAACTTACATGCCATAATGATCTGACCTAAGGAGGAATGATATCTTTGGATTAAGGTGGGGAACTCAATGGTTTTTATGAAATTAAATAATTTCAGGAAGAGCACTTGGGATCATGACCTACATACCATCTTAAATGCCTTGAGCAAAGAAACAATAATATGATATGTACTTGATATATGATTCAATTTAAGAACCCAGATATAGATCAATCATCTGTTTTGTAATACTTCCTATGTATATATATATATATACATGTACATGTATTAGTTTGTGTTTTGTTCTATACTATTCATGTTCATGACTGTAGTATGGCTTAGTCTTATTTTAAATTACATTAAAAAATTGTCAAATATATGACTTAATTGGAACCCCCACTCCTAAACAAACTCAAATATAAACTGTTCTCCCCCCCCCCCCCTCCCTTGTCGAATGATCTATTAAAATCAAAATATAATTTGGGTGTCTAAAAACTTTTATAATCTGGTAAAAAATGTTATTCTTAAACAAAATTATATTACACCTTGCATAATTGACAAATGATCTATTGAGATATGATCAGAGGTCATATTTCTACCTTGGGATCAATAAGTAGTATTCATTGACAAGTTAAAATTAATAACAATAAATGATTCAAATTATAAATGTTTATACTCCACATTCACCCCCCCCCCCAATCTAACCTGGTTATAAAGATTCAGTCTTCTTAATACATTCTTACATGTGTACAGTAGCAAATTTTAAATCATTTATTGATTGCTTTTTCTCTCGTGATTCACATTAACATTTTGGAAATTGCTTAATTCAATTTTTAAAATTTATAAACAAAATGTTATATATGCATCACTTCCATATGTGTATTCGCCTATTTGGGGCAATTGTAAAGTCTCCTAAACAAAGCAGTGACATCATTAGGCTAGGATTTACCCACATGGATCAAACACTACTGTATAACATATGAATAAGATAAAATACATTACTATTTCTAGTTCTAAAATGTCAGGGTGTTTCCAAGGGGGCATAATCTACATACAATTTTACGCACAATGACAGAAAGAGCAAAACTAATATATGGTTTAGGGATGAGGATCTCAGATCTCAGAAGTTAACAAAATATACAGTGTATCATATCATTTCCTATTTCATAAAGGCGGGGGGGGGGGGGGGGGGGTTAAAGGCAACACCTGGGGGTCATTAATGTACTTTACACCATTTGATGCATCATAATGACATTAGAAGATATTTTGTATTTTCCTGTTTCGTGGGATCAGAACAGTCCCATAAGGTCATGACCTACATTGTATTTGATGCATTATAATACATTAAGAAAGAAATACTCCTTCCTTCCTATTATAACTCATATAAAAATGATAAGTGTCTACATGCACCTACTTACATGTAATACACAAATTTAATAAGAAATTGTTTATACAGGGTCAATATGGGGTCAACTCAATAGTGCATGCAGTCTGACAAATGAAAAAAATAACTTTTGCAACTAAAATGACAGAAACTTTACCAATGCAATAGGATAGGTAACGATGATAAGCTTATTTAAATATTGAAAGATGATGATACAGTATGCTGTCAATGGGAGATCACATTTAGAAAGTGAAAGTAGAACATATACATGTATGTATCCTGGTATCTCATTATATTGTGCTAATGCTACTACATGTATTATGCTTACCTAAATTGGTCAACATCATAATGATAATCCAATTAAAACACAATAATGAATTCCTTTAGTTGATCTTAACTAATCCTTTTCTGCATACGGAAAACACAGACATGTATGTATGGGTGTTGCTAAAACGCAGAACGGAAAACGGAACGGAAAGCGGAACGGAATGGAAAATATCATTACGTTTATCGCTTAAAAAGGGTACAGTATAGACTGGCCAGAAACGATTAACTTTGTATCTTTTATTTATATCTAATCAATGATTATCAACATGTTGTTATCTTAATAATATTCATATGAATGTCTATCAATTATAGCATCGTATTTATTCGGCTTTAGTTGAGTACGGAAACGGAAAAATCAAATGTATACGAATTGTGAAACATTAACATGATTAAACGAGCAAATTAGCTATAACTTTTTACTTATTTTTCTTATATGGTATTGCTGGCATATCAGCGAGCGTAGCGTACGCAGTTAGTGAAAGCGTTTAATGCGTGTTTTGAGTATTTTTATATTTCAAATATGAGGTACATGTATAAACTTACAT
The DNA here is from genome assembly GCF_902806645.1 of Magallana gigas. Classification (NCBI taxonomy): domain Eukaryota; kingdom Metazoa; phylum Mollusca; class Bivalvia; order Ostreida; family Ostreidae; genus Magallana; species Magallana gigas. The sequence goes on along the minus strand of NC_047562.1, from coordinate 18,520,165 downwards.
CAAAATTGAATTTTCGGTGTTCTAGACGATCTTTTATCATACAGACGATACAGTATCATGGAGATGGAAGAAAAAAAACCGTAGGACTGACGACATTAAAAATTAAAATACAAACATTAAAATACCCGGTAATTTCTGAAACTAGTAATTTGTGAAACTAGTATTTTTAGCAATGCAATTTTATTTATGTTTGCATTACTAAGCAGTTGTTTATTCCAGCAGCTATATACAGCAAAACTCGTTTATAACGAATTTCAAGGGACCATAGAAAAAACTTCGTTATAGCCGTAATTCGCTATACGTTAATAACGAAATCGTCTAAAATATTATAGCGAATTCGTTATAAAATAATCGGCTTACAGTTTTCCACACTATCGTAAGTTATAAAATTGGTATTACCGCCATTTACAAAAAAATGTCAATATAACCATTTCATTTTAATGAAGAAAAAAAATCCGTATACTATTTGAATTTGAGTTTTTTATATATGCATCTTAACATTGCATGTATCCTCAATGAAATTTAAAATGGAAAAAATTCGTTATAAAAATGATAAAATACGTTAAGATTTTGCCAGCGAAGGTCTTAAAATTACTTCGTTATAGCCGTAAATTCGTTATAGCCGTGTTCGTTATATACATTAATTGTCTAAAGGTTTATATAAGAAATTTGCCGGGACATGAATAATAATTCGTTATAGCCGTAAATTCGCTATATCCGTGTTCGTTATATTCGAGTTTTGCTGTACATATGATCCGAATAGAGAACTCTAGACGTTGCCTGGTTTGATTTTCCGATTATATGTTGGGACTATAGTCTGTCGTTCCCAAAATATTCATGCAGCACATTTGGACGATTTATTATGGAAAATGTTGACATCTTTTCTCCATTTGGAAGTCACTCAGAAGACCTTGCACAATTTTTCAACACTATCATCTGGGTCTGTTGAAATGCAAAACCCCGTAAACTTCTTTATTTTTAGCTGTGTGTTTATACCAGCCTATAAGCTAGAGAGGACGTTTTAAAGAAAGAATAATGAGAATGTTTAATGCTTCTAAAAGAGGATTGCTTGAACCCTGAGGTATATATAAATATACAGCAAAAAGTGAATCGAGGATATTTTGGGACAGAATATAGTGGTCAATGCATGTACTGTTAATTTTGAGGAAATAAATATTCTTGAATAAATAATCTAATATTGCTAATCTTTCAAAAAAAATTAAAAAGGTACATAAAGTATATCGTTTTAGCATGCTTAACAAATCTATGAGGTAAATAACATTAGATAAGATTTTCCGTTTTTCCTTCCGTTCCGCTTTCTGTTCCGTTTTCCGTTCCGCGTTTTAGCAACATCCATGTATATATACACGTGAACCCATCTAATCGAAGAGCTGGGTAAAACTAGTACCCGCTAATGAGACATGCAGACCTGTGTTGTGTACGTAACTTCAGACAAAGATCATTCATTTGTAACATGCATGTATTTTTATGACCTATTCTTCAAATCCACTTGCACTATTTTATTAGGTAAATAACAGCTTTAAGGTGGTGCAGGACACCTGCATATTGTGATGTACATGTATATTTTCTATTGAGATAAGCAATAAAGTATATTAAATATTGATTTAATATTTACCCCCAAATAATGTTACCTAACATGGAAGTGCAATGGGTTTGAGCGTTTACATGTCTGTAAGAGCATTGGGGTCCAAGTAGTATTTTTGGTAATTTTACAATTGATATAAATGAATTTTCATGGGGAGGGGGGGGGGGTCTGGACCCCTCACTCCCACCCCTTCTCTAAATCGGTGCACACGATGATGATCATGTAGGCACACAGAAGCAAATCTTAAACCGGCAACCGCCACGGGGAGGGGGCATAATTTAATTTTTAATTTAGTTTGTAATCATTATGTAGACCATTATACTTTCTATGACATAAAATGTTAAGATTATTGATTAACTGAAAATTCACTGCAAACAGTTTTACCCCAAATTGCCCATATAAAGTGCTGCTCATGTCACGATGTGTATTATCAAATGGGAAGGGATCTCATCCTTCAGTTATGAAAATAATAAATTTTAATTGTATTACCGGAGCTTGCATATAGCCTTCATTTTTAATTAAACTGGTACAAAACAGTGTTATTTAGGGGCAAACGCATGGTGCGGGTGTTACTGTCTAATGACAGCATCTAGTTTTTGTTTATTTTTCCATTTCTTTAGGTAATCAGTCTGTTTGCTAGACATTTTCGAACAGGAGAACTGTTACCCATGGAATCCATTAAGAAGTATTGTAAAGCAATCAATATGTTTTCAACTACTGTAAGTATTAAAAATATAAGGCTCCAAACAGATAGCTGGATAGCTAGGAGTTCTTTATTCCTTTATGTTTTCCACCATTTTTAGTTCATGCTGTATATTTTCAATGTTTTGGTTTTTTATTTATAAAATGTTAATTCAAACATTTACAAAGGTATGTTGCATGTCAAGAATCTGTAAAAAATAAAGTGCATGAAGCAAGGATACAGAAATAGCAAGTCCAGTCCAGTCACTTTACTCCATCCATGCTGTTAGATGTGATATACAATCATATGTTGTACAAAGATCAATAAGATTTTCCATTTTATTAGGAAATGCAAGTTCAGATAGTGTACTCCATGCTGAGTCAGAAGCTTCATGGGAAGAACCCTCTGGAAAAGTCTACCACTGAGCTGTACGCAGAAATCCACAACCAGTACATGGGGGTACCCTACGTGGAAGGCACAGTAAGTGGAAACTACAGTACAGTAAAGACAGTTTAAGCAAGCATGCTTATAACAAATTCACGCTTACAGGGAAGTCAGTTTTAGTTTTATTCCCATAATCTTCTAATGTTCATGTACCATAAACCTATAGGGTTAAAAAAAATATTTTGTTTGTAATGAGTGAATAAATAATTTAAAAGCAAAATGAAAATTTAATATGCCAATATTGATACAAATTAACAAACATATAAATGTTTTTGAAAGATATATTTTTTAACTTTTAGGCTCCCCACTTGCGTATTGGCCACTTGAATGGTTATGAAGCCCGCTATTACTCCTACCTGAGGCGTGTTCAACAGAGCGAGCGCTCGCGATCGCTCGCCAAAATTTGTGTTGCGGGTATAGGGAATTTTGGCGAGCGCTCGCGAGCGCTTGCTCTGTTGAACTCGCCTCTGATGTCCCGGGCGGTGGCATCAGAAATCTGGCAGCAGTGCTTCAAGGAGGATCCCCTAGACAGGTGGGTGACCATAATCAGGTGTTCATAGTTAGCGGCAATGATTAGACTACCTGACTCACATTGTTTCAGAAGCAATGTAAATGGTATTAGGTTACACAGTTTTGCAGTATCTTCAATATTTTCAATAAAAGATACAAATTTCGAACAGCTAATACTGTTTCTGAAATATGAAAATGAAATATATATTTTGCATAGATTCTAGTCGTACTAGATATCAAAATGTACCAGTACATTTACATGATCAGACACATAAATGTTTACATGTTCATATCTTTTGACAAACAATCAAAAAAGAATTATGTAACAATGAAGTGGATTTTTATAAAATATATTCAAAACTTAATTCACAGAGAAATGGGTGAGCGTTTTAGAAGGGAGGTCCTAGCTCACGGAGGAGAGATTCCACCCAAAGATTTAATTAATGGTTAGTATGTGTACAAGGATCAAAATCTCAATGTATCTTTATATGAAAATCAAGATGTAACTTCAACCAGTGCTGCCACAATTATAGTAAATTTTACTTCTATGATATCTAAAAATGAAAAGACTAATATTCTATGTATTGAATATAAACTGTCGGTAAGCCAAATTCAGTTCTAAATGAAGAAAAATCAGGGCATGGCAATGTGTTTTATACAATACAGTAGATTCCTTATTCAATGCGAGGAATTAATATTCACGTAAAATCGTGAGAAGTGTGTCTTGCGTAATTGAAAACCTCGCTTTTATTTATTGAAAAATTTAATCTAAGTTAAACTGATAAAAAGTTGACATTCTCGATTTTAGGTTCTTGCAATTTGATGCAAAAGGGTTGAATTGCGGAATAAAGTACTAGTGTAAAATAAATACTCTTCAGTATCTTCATACAGAATTAATTCACAAGCACATGTATTTTCCTTTTTAATTTCACTGGAGATAGTCCGATTCTGATTGATAGAAGAACTTGAGCAATCCGATATTTTACACTTACATTAGAATTGTAAAATCTGATTGATATTTATTATTCTCCCTAATATCATACTCACAAAGACAAATTCCAAGACTATGATACATGTACAGGGAAATGACTTTACAGCATACATGAATGTTTATATTTCAATTGCAGCAATGCTTCAGAAACCACTGACCATTGATGATATGGTGGACGCTCTGGTGGAAAATATGAATGGTTGAACTAATATGCCGTGTCTAGTGAAGATTGAACAAAGTTTAATCCTTGCCAGTGATGCATTGTGCCACAATCAGAAGACTGTGATAAAGACCTTGTATATCATTGTCCAACAATCAATATATCCCACAGCTGTGATATATAATACTGGCGGAGAAGCGAGTGGAGAGAACATTCAAAGACAGTGTCAAAGGATGGAATCCATGAACACCCTACATGTACATGAATATTCATAAGTTTATCTTCAAAATGGGTTATAAGATTTATGAATTATTCAATAGATTGAGTTATTATGTTATACAGTCTAACTAAAAAGACAGGTGCAAATAGAAGCTGTGATTTACATTGATATAATTATATATTAAAGGAGTTAACAAAGTTATTGAATTGAATTGAATAATATGGTTGTTTTTTTATTAGGAAAGTTCTTTCAACTTACAAGGTTCCAGCCTTATATTACTTGTCTTTTACTATGGGACACATATACATTTGTGTTCAAATATGTCATTACCTTTGTTGAGTGGACACACATTTATTATTCCAATCTTATTTTGACGTGTATTTATATCAAAGGAGTGAATGAAATTTTAATCTCATTGTACAGTGAACAGTGTTAAAGGAGTTCTTTGATCAAGTACATGTATATCATATGCTAAAATTTATTTTGCTGTTTCATAGCATGCATTAAAACCTAGCAATGTTCAATTTTCATGTTATAGATAAATACCTGTTACTCTTTAACCACTAATTTCATTAAAATGTGAAATTCTTAAAGTTGAAATAAAATATGGCCTGTAGTAAGTTAAGAAAAACATAAATGTCGGAATTAACGTTTCATTTTGCAGGTACATTATCTTTGAAAAGTGGACCATCATAAACTATTAAAAATGTTTTATGTTCAGATTGCTACCTGCATTGGTCAATAATATACCTTCTCAAGTCTCTTTTTTTAATAATTTATGCTGTCTTTAATATCTTGAATGATGCCAATCCTAGATGTTTTATAACATTTAGGAAAGGAAGAGATAAGAAAAAAAAATTACCACCAACAGTACCAAAAAAACTATATACGCCTAATTTATGATAGTTTTTTTTTTAAATATAAGTTGATATTTTTAAATTAAAATTTGTTAAACAATGCATATACATGTAAAAAACGTTTTTAAAAATAAGAACAGTTATCAGATTCATAAAGATTTCAGTCTTGTCAGATTCTATATGAACCGTCCAGTAAGCGACTACAGATAACTGATCGTAAAAAAAGGGGCCGTTTACAATTTAGGAAAAGGGCTTCATAGACATCATAATCATGCATTTGGTTTTTAACCAGGTTTTCCGTAAAAAAGATCCAGCTACTACTAGTAAAGTGATGAAAATGGCAGGCAGGCGGCTGCCAAAAGAGTATCAAGTATATTGTACAGATCTCCAACGGTTTTCAAAAGGGGAGTTTTTGTTTTGCATTCAATTGCATTTATATAGAATTATATCAGAGTTGTGCATATTACTTGGACTTTGATTTTTGATACTTTTTCCGAAAAATACCAGCTGTTTAACGTATTCATTTTTTGATTTTGCATAATATTTTATATAGAGTACCCCTTTTCTCTGGATAGGTTGTTCATCAATTCAGGGTATTTTTGGGATCTACTAGTATATAGTAGAGGAGACTAAAACATTTGTAAAACATGACCATATTGGCCCAACGCTAGGGCCTTAACCCCTTACCCTGGAACCATAAATTTCAGTTTAGAAACATGAACATTATACCCATGCATTAGGTTTTTCTCCCACACATATTGCATGCAGAAGTAGCAATTATTTTTTTTTTCGAAAACCTGGCGTGTTTTGGATATTTGGTCACGCCCATGAGGCCCCTGACAGGGAAGCTAGGTTTATAAACTTCAAAATTTACCTGCATCTTGCACTACAGAAGCTTAATACCAAAGATGGTTGTAGTGGCCCTGTACATGTATTGAAAAAAAGTTCAAATTGTAACGTTTTGACCTGAATGACACACGACGATGGCTAGAAACCAATGACAAAAGGTCACCTTGGTGAGAATAAAACAAGGTAAAAATTTAATTTTTTACTTTAATAATAGAATTGCCATACTTTAATTTGGATTTTTATTTACATTGCAGTCTGAACAATTCACAATCTAGTCTGAACAAGTCTAGTCTGAAACTAATTCTTTTTCTTAAACCAAAAAAAGGAAGGACATAACTGTAGGAATATGAATCCTATGGTCAGCTATTACTCTGAAAACCATTATTTCTAATTGGAGTTTAGCGGTTTTTTTTATTCTTTACATACATGTACATTTATACATTCAATTACATCAAAATTTAATCCAAACATTTTTTATTTCCTTAAATGTCAAACTTCCGTTTTCAAGACAGAGTTGTATATGAACATAATACCATTTATTTCCTCAGATTTTTTAATTCTTTGAACATGGAGTCTTTCCTCCCACAAATGTAAGTGCATTAAATTGGTATCTTAGTTTATAAAAGATTTAAGCAATAGAAGTACTTCTTCCAGTTGATGATTTGTAGATATTTGTGAATTATATGAATGAAAAACAAAAAGATAAGTTTCCAATATATACATTTCAATAACGACAGATGTGAGGGAATGCAACACATGTCAGAGACTGTGTTTGTGGTACTGTGTCAGATAGTGGGGACCTCACAACAAGTGACCATGAGGAGGGAGATGATGGACATCTCGGAGATGATCCGTAGACGAATCACATATCACGGTTCGAGCACGTATATGTTGAGTGGAAGCTATAGAGAAGGATTCAGACTGAAGGAATCAGATTTTGACTTTATGTACTGGCCAAACAAACACAGAGTGATCATGGACGTGTCTCAGTCTGAGTATTACAACACAGCCAATACAGCTTTGATTCTCTCTGAGAGTTCTGAGAGTCCACCAGGATTCACTTTACTTCAGTTACTGACACCATTTGCAAGCAAAAACGCCAATTCAGCATGTGTCAGAATGAATGGTAGACCTTATATATCTAGTTCTACATACAGACAGATAACATGTTCCTTATCATTACCTAATTCTGCAGTACATGGACCCTGCAGTAGTGGTAACATAGCAGGAAAGGAATACGACTTTGCTCACTGTTTTGTTAGTGACTTTTGGCCTACCTCTGTTTCCCTATGGACAGACAGATGTCACTCATGGCCTAACCCTGAAGTTGTTGATGACATTATCAGAAATGGATGTCACTTTGTAGCAATAGGACACCCTTTAGGACCTCATGAAAATGAAGAATGGAGAACTTCGTTTTCTAGTGCAGAATATAAACTTGTGTCGTCAATGAACCACTGTCAGTTTTTGACATATGGTTTGTTAAAACTTTTCTTAAAAGAAGTTTTAAACCAACAATCAGATGAAACCAGTAAACTGCTGTGCTCCTATCACATGAAGACAACAGTTTTCTGGACAATTCAACAAAACACATTACCTCACTGGAGTCCACAAAATATCCTGGGTGGTTTCTGGCTCTGCTTTAAACTCCTCCTTAAATGGGTGTATGAGGGGATCTGTCCAAACTTTTTCATCCCACAAAACAACCTGTTTCTGACAAAGGTCCATGGCTCAGCACAACACATATTGTTCCTACAGTTACATGAATTGTACAAGAAAGGTCTGGCCTGTCTGTTACAGAGTTCCTCTATCAGGTCCTACATCATTGATATCCTGTACAATCCTAGACTTTCAATTTGTACAAATGAGAGTATGATGATGTGTGAAGTTGATTATGATGAAGAAGTGGCCTTGGAGTCCACAAATTGTATAATTGCAATTGCGTATCCATGCCATATTACCAAAACCATACACATGATAGAACAGTTTGTAGAGTCACCAATGACACAATATCAAGTTGTGGTCTTACAGAGATTTACATCCTATGTCCTTCACCGAACCTCTTTTCTCTTACAAAATATGTACACATTCGCAGGTGTCAATAAACAGCTGTATATTGTAGACAAAATTTCCTGTCACATGCTGAAATTAACAGCCAAGTTCGGGTGTATTTCTGATAGGTTGTACATTGCCTTGTATTATTACAAGACATTCAGATACAGACAAGCTTTATCTGTTCTAGAGATGACAAAGGTCAAGTTAGCACAGCCATATCTGATGTATATGGGACAAGTAGACGGAGAGAGGTATACTGAGGCTGAATGGAGGCAGTCTTGTTATTCATGGATCAGACAGGCTGTAGCAGGGGGTATCATACTTACTACCGAAATATGCTATATCAGTGAACTATTACCAGAACAACAGTCTGCTCTCCAGAACAAATCGACTAGATTAATGATCCCAGTATTTGTAATGTTACACTTCCTAAAGTTTTTGTGTTACAGACACATTGATACGACATTGTCACAAGCAGCTCTAGATGAGCTACAGGTCCTAGTCCACCATGATCAGGGGGCGTATGTACATGATCTACTCAGAGACATCTCCTGGGAGATCCTGGGGATCTGTCAGCAGATCACAGGGAACCTCCAGGCTGCCCTATACTCCTACCAACAATCACTCACACAGTCTCCAAGGCACAATATACAAACTGCTACACAGAGTAGAATACATGATGTGGTTCAGTCAACACTACACCAGTAAATATTTACATTTCCCCGTGTCTTTGTCAGATATAACTTAACGAATCGGTTTTGTAACGTATAACCCAATACAGTTCATCAATCACGTGGTTCGGGTGCAAGATGGGGTTTGGATAATTATACAAAATAAAATAAAGTAAAAATGTCAATTACTTTATACATGCACATGATGTTATTAATTGAAAAACAATTTTAAATAATATAAATAGAACCAACCTAACAAGACCTTGGACTTTCGGTTGGACGTAGGTATATTTCTTGCTTCAAAAAAAGTTGAAACTGACGCGCTTTTAAGCGAAATATGCACCGATTGCGTACTCTTAGCTCAAAAGCCAGACAGATCTTGTTGATTTCAAATAGCAGTGGCTGTGTGGCCAGCAATAATGTTTGACACAACTACCCAAAGTCCAAGCTCTTGTTAAAATGGTTATATAGGTAATAAGGAATCATTTTTTAGTATTATAAGGTGATCAAATACGGTCGGGCGTGATCAAATCTGTCATAAGGCCCTTTGGGCTTTATTTGAATATGATCACCCCAGCCTTATTTGATCATCTTAAAATACTCAATGATTCCTTATTTCTAAAATAAATCAGTAATTGGATTAAAAATCTGTTATGGAGTCAAAAACCCATTTACAAAATCAATATGTATCGTGATTCTACATATCATTGATAAATATTATTGATTGTATGTGTATTCTTTTTTAAGAACTCTCTTTCTTTGTAATATATGGAATAAAAGCAGTGTGTCTTGTTAAATTTGGTTTGTAATTGTTGCCAATGAATTAGAATTAGCTGAAGAAAACGACGTGAAGTTCGACAAGATAAATCAATTTAATACCATGTGATCAGTTTTTGTGTTTTATTGGTTTTGGTGTTCCATTTCTGTGATTTTTCTAGAGCCAATATTTCTCAATTATAAATCCACGGGTTTATTTTTAAAAAAAAAACCGGAGGAAAATCATTCGATATCTGAATAGCTGAATTCTGTCATATATCACAGTGCGTTGCTTTAGTGTAGCTCGACACATCAATGCATTATTTGCTTGATTAATAAAGAATCAGTTTTGAATATTTGTAGGGTTTTTTGGTAAGGGGGAGGGGTGGGGCAGAAATCAACCGGAAACATCGTTTCCAAGTCACTGAATGTTTGAATAAATGAAATTATTATACATATAGATATCTGTATCATTATGTAGCGTACATTAATCAACACTTCCTTTGTATGGATTATGCAAAGTTTTAAATCTCTTGAGAACCCATGCGAAAAATACCTGTTCTATGTAAACATTAACACAGTGTTTGCTAAACAGACTGCCATAATGCCCACAAATCATACAGAAAACCTGCTGGGCAAATGTAAACCGGCCATGCTGAAACTCTAGCTCCAAAAATATCAGAGAAAAAAAATCTTAAAATAATCTTTGAACATCTTGGAAAAAAGTGGCTGATTGTAAATAATCGGTAAAGATCCTATAAATCAAACAATTTAGATTAAACAAAATTAAAAACGTTTCTAGCTTGTTCAATACCTTATACAGTAAATATCATTATATCAGAAATCCTTTTTGTTCCGTTTTCTACGAAAGCTTCATTTTCAAAATAAAAAAAAAAATATTTGGAAATAATTTTTTACTCCTTTTTTGCTAAATATTTTTTTTTACATTTAGCCGATAAGGCCTTCGTAGTTTTCCTTTTCGAGCTTTAATCTTAAAATTATCTTTGAACATCTTGGAAAAAAGTGGCTGATGGTAAATTACCGGTAAAGATCCTATAAATCCTAATTTAACAGTTAGGATTAATCAAAATTAAAAACGTTTCTACATGTAGCTTGTTCAATACCTTATACAGTAAATGTCATTATATCAGAAATTCCTTTAAGTTTCGTTTTCTACGAAAGCTTCATTTTCTAAATAAAATCAACATATCTGGAAATAATTTTTTACTCCTTTTTTGTTAATTTTTTTTTAATATAGCCGATAAGGCCTTCGTAGTTTTCCTTTTCGAATTTTAGCGGCATCCGGTTGATTCCCAGTCATCGCACGGATTTGGAACAAAATTAATACTCTTGCGGGAAATGGCATGCTCGATTTTGTGTTCACTATCATTTGAAAACAATCTGTGATTTACAAAATTTATGCACACGCTGCAAAACTATACTTTGTCGTTACTTTACATTTGTATCCGCAACAAATAACCCAGGCCTACACAAGTGAGATCAGAAACCGATACATAACCATTCCGTCATTAAAAAATAAAAAAATCATACACTCATACACAGTGAAGAATTGAAATTTTCTCTCGAAAAAGGTTGTGATAAATAACAAATAAAAAACATGAAAGTAATATACTAGTAACTGTTGTGATAATATAAGCAATACTCAGTATTCATTGGTGAAAAATTGTCAATCCTAGAATAACCTACTAGTATATTTCCGTGAAAAAGATTGAGGAGACAGCAAGCGTAGGGATATTTACATTTCGGGGGGGGGGGGGTTATTAAAAAATCGTTAATTTTGTTTTCTCTCATGTAAGACCACACCAATATCATTTCTTGATCGTCGTACCTCGTGCGCTCGTATTTTAATAAAACTGTACAAGTAATACAATGTATTATAATTAATTTCCCCTTCCAAGAAATTATGCGGCGTTTTCTATATTATTTCCTGTCTATTTTGGTATTTTCATTAGTTTTAATTTAGAAATTAGAAACAAGAAGAAAAAATATAACTGCCTGTAGAATTTATTCAAGTACCGCCTGAAAAATTTTGCCGTACAAAAAAACAAACACTTTATCGCTTGCTCGCTCATACCTTTTTTCATTCAATGTCTGACGAACAAAAAATTATATTGGTGTGGCCTAATGCATACTCAATATACATCGATATTCTAAACATTTTTAATGATGTATCTGCTGATTAAGAATGGAACTTTATTTTTATGATCAATTGTGTAAAGAGTAACTATAGTAATATATCTTGAATAGATAGCAAGTATGGTGACATACTTTTACTCATTGCAAACAGGTCATGTTTCTATCAAATATGTCGACATGCAAGAAAAATAAAAACATGCTCAGGTGCAGAAAATGGGGGGGGGGGGGGGTTAGTTGATTGAAATTTATGTATGCATTCGGGGTTCTTTTCACAGGAATAGGGATGAATAGAGATGTTAAGAGCAAAGTATTGGAGGATACAGCCTTTGAAATCTCCTGAATTTTTGACATGTTATAGAATAAAATGAAAACTTGGAATTAGCCTCAATATTGGTGTTCCCGTAAAGCATTATTCAAACTGAATGACTCAGCTAGGTGACCTAATAAATCTGAGTTGATAATCTTCTGCTCATAACTCAAAATCTTTATACATACATGTATACTTAAAATAATATTTCTGAGTATATTAACCCGTATTGTGTTGTGCAGAAATAAGGACTAGCTCGCAAATGACAAAAAAGCAAGTAAATTAAAGCTTCAAAGATTTTAATAAGAGAAAAAGAATATCTTACATGGATGTTTATTATAAATTAAATGCTGGTCAGAGTACTACATGTAGCAATACATGTATTTTTAATTCAGTTTTAAAACTAAGACTTGATCGATGAATTTTTCGGCGTATACAATTATATCAACAATTTTAATGGTTGTGAAAATGTCAAAGCATTTGTAAGTAGGTATTATCGATACGGTATTAATGGGACAAAAACAAAACTAAGAATTTAAGAAAGTTTATCGGTGACTTAAACGCCATTATTGTATATAGAATTATATCAGAGTTGTGCATATTACTTGGGCTTTGATTTTTTATACTTTTTCCGAAAAATACCAGCTGTTTAACGTATTCATTTTTTTTTTAAATTTTGCATAATATTTTATATAGAGTACCCCTTTTATCCTGATAGGTTGTTTATCAATTCAGGGTATTATAGGGATCTACTAGTATATAGTAGAGGAGACTAAAACATTTGTAAAACATGACCAAATTGGCCCCACGCTAGTGCCTAAACCCCTTACCCTGGAACCATAAATTTCACAGTTTAGAAACATGAACATTATACCTATGCATTAGGTTTTTCTCCCACACATGCGGAAGTATAGCGAATATTTTTTTTTGAAGTTTTTAGGATATATGGTCACGCCCATGAGGTCCCTGACAGGGAAGCTAGGTTTATAAACTTCGAAATTTACCTGCATCCTGCACTACAGAAGCTCAATACCAAAGATGGTTGCAGTTGGCCCTATACATGTAGTTTTAAAAAGTTCAAATTGTAACGTTGTCACATGAATGACACGACGATGGATAGAGACCAATGGCAATAGGTCACCTGAGTGAGAATAAAACAAAGTAAAAATTTATTACTTTTTCTTTAATAATAGAATTGCCATATTTCTTTACATTGCAGTCTGAACAATTCACAGTCTAGTCTGAAATTATTTCATTTCATCAAACCAAAAAAAGGAAGGACATAACTGTTGGAATATGAACCCTATATATAGTTAGCTCTTACTCTAAAAACCATTATTTTTAATTGGAGTTTAGCGGTTTTTTATTCTTTACATACATGTTTATTTATACAATTACATCAAAATATAATCCAAACATTTTTTATTTCCTTAAATGTCAAACTTCCGTTTTCAAGACAGAGTTGTTTATGAAAATAACACCATTAATTTTCTCAGATGTTTAAATTTTTTCAACATGGAGTCTTTCCTCCCACAAATGAAAGTGTATTAAATTGGTATCTTAGTTTATAAAAGATTTAAGCAATACAAGTACTTCTTCCAGTTGATGATTTGTAGATATTTGTGAATAATATGAATGAAAAACAAAAAGATAAGTTTCCAATATATACATTTCAATAACGACAGATGTGAGGGAATGCAGCACATGTCACAGTCAGTGTTTGTGGTACTGTGTCAGATAGTTGGAACCTCATAACAAGTGACCATTAGGAGAGAGGTGATGGACATCTCGTAGATTATCGGTAGACGGGTCAAACATCACTATACGGGTACGACGATGGTGAGTGGAAGCTGTAGAGAAGGATTTAGACTGAAGGAATCAGATTATGACGTTATGATCTGGCCAAACAACCACCGAGTGATCATGGACGTGTCTCAGTCTGAGTATTACAACACAGCCAATACAGCCTTGATTCTCTCTGAAAGTTCTGAGAGTCCACCAGGATTCACTTTACTTCAGTTACTGACACCATTTGCAAGCGAAACCGCCAATTCAGCATGTGTCAGAATGAATGGTAGACTCTATATATCTAGTTCTACATACAGACAGATAACATGTTCCTTCTTACCTAATTCTGCAGTACATGGACCATGCAGTAGTGGTAACCTAGCAGGAAAGGAATACGACCATGCTCACTGTTTTGTTAGTGACTTTTGGCCTCCCTCTGTTTCCCTATGGACAAACAGATGTCACTCATGGCCTAATCCTGAAGTTGTTGATGACATTGTCAGAAATGGATGTCACTTTGTAGCAATAGGACACCCATTAGGACCTTATGAATATGAAGAATGGAGAATTTCGTTTTCTCGTGCAGAATATAAACTTGTGTCATCAATGAACCACTGTCAGTTTTTGACATATGGGTTGTTAAAACTTTTTTTAAAAGAAGTTCTAAGCCAACAATCAGATGAAACCAGTAAACTGCTGTGCTCCTATCACATGAAGACAACAGTTTTCTGGACAATTCAACAAAACACATTATCTCACTGGTGTCCACAAAATCTCCTGGGTGGTTTCTGGCTTTGCTTTAAACTCCTCCTTAAATGGGTGTATGAGGGGAGGGGATCTGTCCAAACTTTTTCATCCCACAAAACAACCTGTTTCTGACAAAGGTCCATGGCTCAGCACAAAACATATTGTTCCTACAGTTACATGAATTGTACAAGAAAGGTCTGGCCTGTCTGTTACAGAGTTCCTCTATCAGGTCCTACATCATTGATATATTGTACAACCCTAGACTTTCAATTTGTACAAATGAGAGTATGATGATCTCTGAAGTTGATTATGATGAAGAAGTGGCCTTGGAGTCCACAACTTGTGTATATACAATTGCGAATCCATGCCATATTACCAAAACCATACACATGATAGAACAGTTTGTAGAGTCTCCAATGACACAATATCAAGTTGTGGTCTTACAGAAATTTACATCCAATGTCCTTCACCAAATCTCTTCTATTACATAATATGTACACTTTCACATGTTTCAATAAACAGCTGTATATTGTAGACAAAATGTCCTATTACATGCTGAAATTAACAGCCAAGTTCGGGTTTATTTCTGACATGTTGTACATTGCCATGTATTATTACAAGACACTCAGATACAGCGAAGCTTTATCTGTTATAGAGATAGCAAAGGTCAAGTTAGCTCAGCCTTATCTGATGTATAGGGGAGCCGTAGACAGAGAGAGTTATATTGAGTCTGTAGGAGGACAGTCCTGGTCTACAAAGATGGTACAGACTGTAGCACATGATATCAGACTTAAATCCGAATTCTGTTATATCAGTGAACTATTACCAGAACAACAGTCTGGTCTGAAGAGCAAAATACCTGTATTAACTATCCCAGTGTTTGTAATGTTACACTTCCTAAAGTTTTTGTGTTACAGACACATTGATACGACATTATCACAAGCAGTTTTAAATGAGTTACAGGTCTTAGTCCACCATGATCAAGGGATATATGTATTAGATCTGTTGCGAGACATCTCCTGGGAAATCCTGGGGATCTGTCAACAGATGACAAGGAACCTTCAGGCTGCTCTATACTCCTACCAACAATCACTCGCACAGTATCCATTGCACAGAATACAAACTGCTACACAAAAGAGAATACATGAGGTGGTCCAGTCAACACTACACCAGTAAATATTTACAATTTCCCGTGTCGTTGTCTGTGATAACACTACGAATCGATTTTGTAACGTGCATGTGTATAGCCCAATACAGTTCATCAATCACGTGGTTCGGGTGCAAGAAGGGGTTTGAATAATTATACGAAATAAAATAAAGTGACAAAGTCAAATACTTACTATTTGATTGAAAAATAGTTTAAATAATATAAATATAGGTAGTAAGGAATCATTTATGAGTATTATAAGGTGATCAAATAACGTTCGGGCATGATCGAATCTATCATAGAGCCCCTTTAGGCTTTATTTGCATTTGATCACTCCGGCCTTCTTTGATCATCTTAAAATACTCAACGATTCCTTATTTCTAAAATTAGTCAGTAATTTGGATGAAAGATCTGTTATAGAGTCAAAAATCCATCTACAAAACCAATATGTATATGTAGATTTATGCGTAGATTTCCATGCAGTTAAAATTATGTGCAAAGTAATATTCTTATACATGTATATACATGTATCTCCTAAATCATATGTACATTATATAGTGTATATAAACATGCATGTACGTTGGAGTGCAGGGCTACAGATATGGTTTATTGATTGTATCTTTATTCTTTTTTAAGAACTTTCTTTCTTTGTAACATATGGAATAAAAGCAGTGTGTTTTGTTAAATTTGGTTTGTAATTGTTGCCAATGAATTAGAATTAGCGGAAGAAAACGACGTGAAGTTCGACAAGATAAATCAATTTAATACCATGTGATCCGTTTTTGTGTTTAATTGGTTTTGATGTTCCATTTCTGTGATTTATCTAGAGCCAATATTTCTCAATTATAAATCCACGGGTTTATTTTAAAAAAAAAAGGGGGGAAAATCATCCAATATCTGAATAGTTGAATTCTGTCATATATCTCAGTGCGTTGCTTTAGTGTGGCTCGACACATCAATGCATTATTTGCTGGATAAATAAAGAATCAGTTTTGAAAATTTGTTGGGGTTTTTTTTTGGTAAGGGGGAGGGGGGGGGCAGAAACCGGAAATATCGTTTCCAAGTCACTGAATGTTTGAATAAATGAAATTATTATAAATAGATATCGGTATCATTATGTAGCGTACATTAATCAACACTTCCTTTGTATGGATTATGCCAAGTTTTAACTCTCTTGAGAACCCATGCGAAAAATACCTGTTCTATGTAAACATTAAGACTGTTTGCTAAACAGACTGCCATAATGCCCACAAATCATACAGAAAACCCGCTGGGCAAATGTAAACACCCCATGCTGAAACTCTAGAGCCAAAAATATCAGAGAAAACAAAATCTTAAAATAATCTTTGAACATCTTGGAAAAAAGTGGCTGATGGTAAATTACCGGTAAAGATCCTACAAATCAAACAATTTAGATTAAACAAAATTAAAAACGTTTCTAGCTTGTTCAATACCTTATAAAGTAAATATCATTATATCAGAAATCATTTTTGTTCCGTTTTCTACGAAAGCTTCATTTTCAAAATAAAAAAAAATATTTGGAAATAATTTTTTACTCCTTTTTTGCTAAATTTTTTTTTTTACATTTAGCCGATAAGGCCTTCGTAGTTTTCCTTTTCGAGCTTTAATCTTAAAATTATCTTTGAACATCTTGGAAAAAAGTGGCTGATGGTAAATTACCGGTAAAGATCCTATAAATCCTAATTTAACAGTTAGGATTAATCAAAATTAAAAACGTTTCTAGCTTGTTCAATACCTTGTACAGTAAATATCATTATATCAGAAATTCCTTTTAGTTCCGTTTTCTACGAAAGCTTCATTTTCAAAATAAAATAGAAATATCTCAAAATAATTTTTTACTCCTTTTTTGTTACATCTTTTTTTTGTTAAATTTAGCCGATAAGGCCTACGTAGTTTTCCTTTTCGAGTTTTAGCGGCATCCGGTAGATTCCCAGCCATCGCACGGATTTAATTGGAACAAATACTCTTGCGGGAAATGGCATGCTCGATTTCGTGTTCACTACTCTTTATTATATCATTTGAAAACAATCTTTGATGTACAAAGTTATGCAAACACTGCCGAACTATATTTTGTCGTTACTATACATTTGAATCCGCAACAAATAACCCAGGTCTACACTAGCGAGATCAGAAACCGATACATAACCATTTCGTCATTAAAAAAATAAAATAAAAACATACACACATACACAGTGAAGAATTGAAATTCTCTCTCGAAAAAGGTTGTGATAAATAACAAATAAAAAACATGAAAGTAATATACTAGTAACTGTTGTGATAATATAAGCAATACTTAGTATTCATTGGTGAAAAATTGTCAATCCTAGAATAACCTACTAGTATATTTCCGTGAAAAAGATTGAGGAGACAGCAAGCATAGGGATATTTACATTTCGGGGGGGGGGGGATTATTAAAAGATCGTTAATTTTGTTTTCTCTCATGTAAGACCACACCAATATCATTTCTTGATCGTCGTACCTCTCGCGCTCGTATTTGAATAAAAAATGTACAAGAAATAAAATGTATTATAATTAATTTCCCTTCCAAGAAATTATGCGGCGTTTTCTATATTATTTCCGGTCTATTTTTGTATTTTCATTAGTTTTTATTTAGAAATCAGAAACAAGAAGAAAAATATAACTGCCTGTAGAATTTATTCAAGTACCGCCTGAAAAATTTTGCCTTACAAAAAAACAAACATTTTATCGCTCGTACCTTTTTTCCATTCAATGTCTGACGAACAAAAAATTATATTGGTGTGGCCTAATGCATACTCAATATACATCGATATTCTAAAAAAATTTTAATGATGTATCTGCTGATTAATAATGGAACTATATTTTTCAGAGCAATTGTAAAAAGAGTAACTTTAGTAATATATCTTGAAGTATGGTGACATACTTTTGCTCCTTGCACACAAGTCATTTTTCTATCAAATATGTCGACATGTGAGATAAATAAAAACATGCTCAGGTGCAGAAAATGGAGGGGGGGGGGGGGTTAGTTGAATGTAATTTATGTATGCATTCGGGGTTCTTTTCACAGGAATAGGGGTGAATAGAGATGTTAAGAGCAAAGTATGGGAGGGGACAGCCTTTGGAATCTTCTGAAATTTAGACATGCTATAGAATAAAATAAAAACTTGGAATTAGCCTCAATATTGGTGTTCCCGTAAAGCATTATTCAAACTGAATGACTCAGGTGGCCTAATAAATCTGAGTTGATAATCTCCTGCTCATAACTCAAAATCTTTATACATGCATGTACATATACTTAAAATAATATTTCTGGGTATATAAACCCATTGTTTTGTGGAGAAAAAAGGACCAGCTCGCAAATGACAAAAAAGCAAGTAAATTAAAGCTTTAAAGATTTTAATACGACTTAAGCAAAGAGCAAAAAAAAAAATTAAAATGGACGTTTACTTTATATTAAGATGCTGGTCAGAGTACTTCATGTAGTAATACTTGTATTTTTTAATTCAGTTCTAAAACTAAGACTTGATTGATGAATTTTTCGGCGTATACAATTACACTGTATATCAACAATTTTATTGCATGTACAGGTGTCAAAGCATTTGTAAGTAGATATTATCATTACGGTATTAATAGGACAAAAACAAAAACAGAATTTAAGAAGGTTTATTGGTGACTAAAACGCCACAATGATATTCAATAGTAAGTTGACTAAAACGCCACAAGTAAGATCCATAGCCAGGTGACTAAAACGCTACATACTTTACTGAATGTCTTGGAACTTCAGCATCAAGAAATCGCTCGGATCTCCTCGGCCAAACGTATTCTTCAGTGACATTGTGAGTCTCTCAAGAAGTCTGGGTCTTCGGAAGCAAAACGGACTAAATCCAATCTTTGTCACGTGACTTTTGAGTTTTGTTCTGTCTTCTGTGTTCGCTTTTTTTCATTCTCTCTAAATATCGTTGAAATCGTTTGATCTGCAAGATGGAGACAAATCTAATTATTAAACATTTTTTACAATGTTGTTAAAAACGATGAGGTAGGAATGAAAAAAAACATTGATGTTGACAAAACTTGTTTACAACGGAATATTTCGGTCTAGATCTTATTCAAAATTAGTGAAGTTGAACACCATGAAATACTTACGTTAAAAACTGTTTCACTGCTGTTATGAAGAATTCTATTGTATTTCTCAGCTATGTTTGGCTTATCTGTAGGAGTGAAACAAACATGAATGAAAAATGGAGAACAAACTACGTATATCTAATAAAGATTTTGTTAATTATAACAATCAATATAATGAATGCCAAATAAGAACTATATACATGTACATAATGTATTATACCTCTGTTGACCAGGGACAGGAGGTGCTGTCCCCACATTCTCTGGAGTGTTGTCAAGTCGCTCTGAAGTTATCGTGTTTTTCTTCAACGCCTCCATGAACAGATAGCCATACAGAACTTACTTCTTCTGTTGGTCTGAAATTGAAAAATATAGATAAACAATTAATTGAAATACCTATGGATCATCATTTAAAAAAAAGTGAACGAAATTTATTTATTGCATTAGAATTTATGCTTTGTACATTTACATATTTTGTAAGTAATCAAGATTAATGAAATGAATTAAAAGTTTTATTTAGTATATTTATATAACAGCAACATCTTTATCCTCTGAGTAAGAGAATCTACCAGTTTCTCTGAAATTCTCTTCTCCGAACAGAAACATCAATAGATGCAGAATTTGTGTTCTCTGTAAAACAAAAGTTAAAAACTGATGTCCAAAAACCAGAAATTTAGATTTTGTGAAGAAACATATACTTATAATTTATAAAGACATGAAAGTCTACCAAAACAAAAAAGGGTAAAAAAAAAAAAAAAAAGCAAACACCCCACCGGAGTCATTGTCCGTTTGTTTGTGGCGGACACGTGTTCCATCAGGAGTGACCGCAATCGAGTCTCGAATCCAGCTTTCTCCATATTGACAAATCAATCTAACTTTGTAAACAATTTTCCAACAAGAGCGTGTGTTTTGGTGTCAATTGACAACGATAATAGCTCGCAACGTTTGTGACGTCATTATATTATGATGCGTTGCAAGACGACGTCACGAATGCAGAGAAAAAGAAAACCAAAAAGGTTATTCTCCGAATTGCAAGTTAATTTTAATGTTTATGGCGGGTGCAGTATGTAATTATTTAATTGGACCAGTAACTGGCTAGAATAATATTGAATTTTTTTTTTTGCATTCAATATATTATGTTTCAATCACGAAGTTCAATTTCAAATGCACGTGGTTGGTAATGTGAAACAATGCGAATGGCTCATGAAAAATATTAACGAATTTGATGTTGCAGATGTTCGCTTGTTTATGTATGCTGGAGACACATCATTACACGGACGTTAATTTATTTATTTAATTTCAAACGGAAATATGCATGTAGATATAAATTACAATCTTACGGATATTGAAAACATCACCAACCATTGTAAATATCATACGTGTATTTGGTGCAAAATGGTAATTTTGGCAGCAATCTTGAATACCATACTAAGCACTTAAGGTTTTATAGGATATGCGATTTACTATAGATATATTGGAGTATGTTTCAAGGGCATAGCGGCCACATAGGTCTTTCTTGGTGCTATGATCTTGAGAACAGCCGTCTCTGTATAAGGCTAAATTGTCTTTCGGTATTTACTGCTTAGACCTCTTAGAATCCATTATACCGTACTCAATGTACTTTAACAGTCCATAATTGATGGTATTAAGCAATATATATAAAGTGTACGGAGTCAAAGCTACCATCAGGCTGAGGAGAAAAGGGGGGGGGGATTACTAAGGCCAACACATGTTTTTTTTTAGTCATTGGGGAATTTATTTCATGAAAGATACATATAATGTTATACATGTAATTATCACAGAAGCATTTTGTCTTCATTCTTTTAAGAGATATAACTCATATACTAAACAAAACACAAACAAATTATATTTGATTTGATTCACATTGTTCTGCTACTTTGCACATATTATAAGTTGAGCATAAAACAGGAGAGAAATGTACAAGTTTGTAAGTCTGTAATATAATGTCTACTGAAAAAACCTATAACTTTAATTTGCTTATTATATATGTCTTTTTCTATACAACTTTTGCCCTCTTCAAATTTTACATATTCCCAATAATAATTATTGCATTATTGAACATCAAGATATGCCATCTATAGCTAATATCTATGAAACTAGAAGGGCTACAATAAAGATGACTTTGTATATAAAAAAAGAAATACAAAGGTAGTGATATAATTAACCCTAAATTACAACCACTATATATATGTATTCTAAAATAATCAATAAAAAGACCAAAACTTTTAAATAATGCTTGAAATCAGAAGAAGATTGAATCCAAACAATGTTATAAATTTTCAAAACAACAAGTAATATTAACCAAAAAATAAAGAACAAAAAGAACAAGCAATGTACACTTCACTATTTTCGTGTTTCATGCTTTTCACATGTTTTCAAGTTTCAAAGCTTTTAAAATTTTAGTCACGAAAAACACAAACATTAATGAAATTGATTTTTTTAAAATCAAAACCTATAGATTAGCTTTTAATTTCATTTTGTGATACGCTTCTTCATTCACCATTAGTTTTCCTTATTTCAAACAAAATATCAAACTTCAGGTGGCTCACTACACCTTGAAATATTCTCAAATCAGCAGAAAATTACTTGATTATGATAGACATTATAATGGAAGTCTATCAATATGGAAAAGAAGTATTTTAAAGTCAATTAGGCAATAAAAATGTGCAATTTGGATGAAAAATTACATTTTCGATAATTTAATTCCGTAAACATGAACAAGAGCTCCAGGCGGATTCGAACTCATGAACTGCAGTTCAGAATCCCAATATTTTAACCACTGAGCTACAACGATACACAACCCAATCGAACGATATAAACAGTATAACAAAACATTTGAATCGCCATCTTGTGACGTAGTGTCTTAAAAAGTATAAGTCTGGGTGTAGTGAGGTACCTTAATTTGATTGTTATATAAGCTAACAACAAAAACAAAACATAAATGTTCATGTAAAGTTATACATGTACATAAAGCACAGTATGTGTACATTCAAAAATTGGAAGCAACAAAATTATAGCTGCATGGTTTAAATAGACAAAAAATTGGACATAGGCACCAGATGTATTTTTAATACTGTACATAGCTCTGAATAAATACATATGCATGTGTACATATTCATCCTTTTGATCTTCTTAAGTTTGAAATTAAAATTGAACATATAAGTTCTTCAATATGTATTTTTTTTCAGCAAAAAGTTACATACACATATAACAGGGAATTATTTGAACTTGGAATAATTATAAATCCTGGAATTTAAGTAAATTTTGAAATCAGGTGTAGTACCTGATCACTTACTTAGTTTTGCTGTAAAATTTCAGTTTTCACTGTAGTACATGCTGTCTAACCAAGTAACTGGGTGAATGTATATACAGGATGCTTCATACAAGTAATTAAAGATAAATAATGGCTATATAATCTGTTTATTTTGTTTAGTTCATGTTTTAATTTCATATTTTTATTGTTCTTTTTCAGTCTTGTTATTTCTTTAATAATTTGCTATTTATGCAGTGTTTCTGGTGTCATGCTATTGTATATGAGGGTGTCTCAGGGGGTTAGTCAATTTTTGCTGCCTGGCAGCAACTAACCCATCTGCGCATGCGTCGTATTTTCTCGCTTAATTCCGTATTTTTCTGCAGTCAAACGGTAATAATCCGTAATCCCTCGAATGTCGTCATTAAATTAAAGCTACGACTCCACTGCTATCGCAAAATTTTCATTTGTTTAAATTTAAATTAGTAAACTATCAAACTGTATTTAACTTTACACAATCCTTTTTTAACGTATATTTTTTCTTTGCTTCCGACGTCCAAATGAAATATCATTACACAACTGTACAGTATGGTGGAAATAAAACGGAGGTATTTATAAGCATGCATATACATCTGCTACACTTGTATATACTAGTATACAGTTATACAACAGCGACATAGGATAAATATTGCACGTGAAAGCATTACATACGTACATGCATTACAGGAAAGCTTGCATTTGTGCAAATGATGATGTGGTTTTTTTTTAATGCCTGTGCATAGAAATTACCGAGTATAGAAATATATACTCTATAAAAAAACCTCCCATAAATGAAAATTGTACTTTTCCTATATCTGTACGATGACAATACGTGTGCTATTTCATTGATCTCTGATCTCTTAAACTCTGATCACTGAATATATCAATATGAAATAAGGTTGTGAAAAATGACGTCACAGCGGCTTGAAAACTCTCCACTTGCACACTAAAAATGCACCTCTTAGCTGGAGCTGAAACACGGGTGCGGATCATGGATCTTCAAACTTCGAAGTCCGATTTCTTTATTTTGTACTTTCCAGTTCGATTTCCTCTTGTGATATTTATTTGTATGGGTAAAAAAAGAACGTTTTACAACAAATTAAAAGAACGTGTGGTTATGAATAAAGACTGTATGTCTTATATTACTTACAAGTCGCAAGGTTTGCTTTAGATTTAGAAAGTTCGGGAAAACAATGTACCTGTGACGTAGTACTTTACAACGTGACGTCGACGAGTGGTAGTCTGCATGAGGAAGGTGCTGTAAGTTCTAGTGTTTACATCGTGGCGTTTGTCTGGTCATTTCGCGATTTAAAAACGTTGTTACGATTGTGAAAACAAGTGTTGCTGTTTGCTGTCGTCTTGCGGAATACGCATCGGTATGTATTCGGTTGCCGGGGTGTCATTTCTTTGGCCGAAGTCTTTATTTATTGGGGGCTGAAACCGTGCGTTGTTGACAATGTGTACCCTAGATTTTAGACCTCGGAAGGAAAATGTTGCGATAGCAGTGGAGTCGTAGCTTTAATTTAATGACGACATTCGAGGGATT
This sequence comes from Magallana gigas, assembly GCF_902806645.1. NCBI lineage: Eukaryota > Metazoa > Mollusca > Bivalvia > Ostreida > Ostreidae > Magallana > Magallana gigas. The sequence goes on along the minus strand of NC_047562.1, from coordinate 18,495,243 downwards.
ACGGATTATTACCGTTTGACTGCAGAAAAATACGGAATTAAGCGAGAAAATACGACGCATGCGCAGATGGGTTAGTTGCTGCCAGGCAGCAAAAATTGACTAACCCCCCTGAGACACCCTCATATACAATAGCATGACACCAGAAACACTGCATAAATAGCAAATTATTAAAGAAATAGCAACTTTGACTGAAAAAGAACAATAAAAATATTAAATTAAAACATGAACTAAACAAAATAAACAGATTAGCCATTATTTATCTTTAATTACTTGTATGAAGCATCCTGTATATACATTCACCCAGTTACTTGGTTAGACAGCATGTACTACAGTGAAAACTGAAATTTTACAGCAAAACTAAGTAAGTGATCAGGTACTACACCTGATTTCAAAATTTACTTAAATTCCAGGATTTATAATTATTCCAAGTTCAAATAATTCCCTGTTATATAAGCAATTAAAACAAACGAGATTTTAGGTAAGTTATAGAAAGAAAAAAAAGATTTAAACAAATAAGATACTATTCGCATACAGGAGTAGGTCACATGAAGGTTAAATCATACATTACAACTGAATCTGTAAGACTGTCTTGATTACTTTAAGAAGCACATAAAATATACCAATTGCTCATAACGGTATACATATGCATATTCTGTTTTTCATTTTGATACATAAAAATTTGATACAATTAATTTGATTTTACAAACAAAAACAAAAAAAGCATACAAATTTTAAAAACTATTTTTCAGTATCATGAGAAGAAAAACGCAAGCATGTAGGTGAAATTAAGAACACTTAATGCATGTGATATTTTACTACGAAATCCCATAATTCATGTCAGTATTGTCAAATTTATAGGCCTAGATGTAAATTATCTTAAGATTTATTCCTCCCAAATTCTAATTATCTCCTTTATTCTTAATAATTCAATGTACATGTAAAAAAAAGTATGCATACACATATTAATTTATCTTGGACATATGGTAGTATTATCGGAAATATATATGGAATGATGAAATAATAACTTTGGCTGAGGTATAATTTCACTCAAACCTGTACAACTCACCCTAGCATTCATCCCCCCCCCCCCCCCACAATTACACATATCTTTTATTGAAGGTCTCTCTTTGCCTGATAAAACATCCATTGACAAAATCATAGCATGTCGGCCATGTCCTGTTTATGGAAAATGGGGTATTCTGAATGTAACAATTTATTGTCCCCAGCACGTGACCTTCAAATTCAAAAACTATGTAACATTTCAAAATCTCTTCCAAGTTTTCAATACATAAATATACCTTTTTAAAATATACAATTCAAAATTCAGTTAATTTAAAAATGAAAAGACCAAGAGTGTTTGGAATATATGAAGAGAGTCATAAGATCCCTTACATATACCATGCATACAGCAGTTTACTATTCATAATAAAAAAATTTAAGAATAATACAAAAATACATATGTTATTTTTCTATCTTATTTACTCTTATGACTATATGTATACATGTAAAAAAAAGTTTTCTACCTTATTTACTTGTATGTATATAGATATATATATATAATGTAAAACAAACTAAATTAATATGAACAAAACCTGAGTTACGGGAATTCCTAGTTTCTGCTAGGTACTATAATATATCAACTGTAAAATCATGAACATTAACAGCAAGTACTTATTAAATATACAAACAATAAACTGATGATAATAAATATAGCACCTAGCAAATAATAGCCCCACAACCAATAAATAAAATAAAATGGATGATGGAAGAGCTCTATTCATGTACATGTGTTTCATACATGTAATCATGCATACACTGTAGATGCCTAATAAACCCAAGGAATTAATACCTCCATAAAATCGCAAGAAGCACATGGCGCTATTAATGTAAACTAAATTAAACAAATAGTAGGATTAAAATTTGGCATTCACAATTTTATATTTGCATTTCTATTGTTCTTTCCCACTGTAAGCCCATACGGAGGAGCTGCAATTATTTCTCTATAATCGCAATTGCTCTGTCAGTATACTATGACGTCATAAAGGTGTAACATTATATATACTTTTCCATGACGTTATAGATTTAAACCACTATACGATCCATTAAAATTGACGTATTTACATATAATATTAAAACATGTTCTTGATAACATTTTAAAGGAATTACTGTTATAACATATCATTGATTCTGTTAACAAATCTATGTGAATTAAAAAGATACATTACAGTCTGAATGTTTACTTTTGATGTAATAGCTAAATGTCAAGGTCTAGGCTAATACAGGGTATTTGCGAGTGGTAAAATGCAAATATAAGTAATAAACAACAATTATTTGGTGAACATGGCGTTATGAATAGCAACTGCTCTGCTGGCATATTTTCCATGATCCGCTAGCGCGCATCATGAAATATGCCAACAGAGCAATTGCTATTCATAACGCCATGTTCACTAAATAACGTTGTTTATTTCTTATATATTCTCGCAATTATATGCAAAATTCTTGAATTGCAGAATTAAGTTCTTGAATGAAATAAGGCATCTACAGTGCATGTTATCATATGTATTTTTTTTATATATACACTGACATGCATGTCAATATCACATACACAATAATGACGAAAGAACACTATACTGTAAACGTGTCATATATTTGCACGCACGATATTTGTTGGAAAAATAGTTTTTCAACATGTTCACATGTATATGAATTAGCATTTTCCTGATGTTTTTGTTCTTGGCATTTAGCCATGTATTTAATTTAGCAGCTAGAAGTCGCATTCTGCCAAATTTGCGAAATAGAATACACAGCCAAATATAATGCGCTTACAGTGACTATTAAATCTGAACACTACAGATAGAGCAAGTACACAACACAATTTGCATTGAACAGGAGGAGAAAATGAAAATTTACAGCACAACATGTAGAGCGTATTCTGAACACATAGACAATGTACCGTACTACCGTACATAACATGCATGTGTCAACGTGGATTATTTTTACAAGTAAATAATCAACTCATGTATTCAATCAACTATTGAACGAATAAACTTGACTCTCGATCTAGTCACCTAAAAAGTTTACAAAACAACAACTAATTTGGAAGTTGGAGATCCACTGATTTTGACTAGATGGAATTAACAAACTCCCTTAATACTCTTTTTATTTGTTGAGAATTATCTCCCCCCCCACCCCCCTCCAAAAAAAAAATGTACAAGTATATAAATGTAACTATCAGTCAATTTAAAAGTAAGATTGATTACATTAAGTTTCATCACAGTATTTGCATGCAATTTTAAGGAGATCAACACATAGGGTAAAGCCAATTGTTTGAATCTATAGTTTTGTGGGAAGGAATGAAAAAGCATATTTGACTTTGAATTTGAATCATATTTGATACAAATTTTGATGACAAAAATTGACGTGTACACCCTGATGTCTCATTGATTATTTTTGCTACAATTGAAATATGTCATTAATTAAATCAAAAGTAAGATATGCTAAGAATCAAATTGTATGTTTGTGCTAGTAGAACATGTACTAAGTGAATATGTCTAGAATGTTACCAGTGCATTTTATCTGAAGAATTGAACAAATATACAGGTAACACGAAGGGGGAAAACTTGTTTAACACCTTCAGTAATGTAAGGAAAAAAATATGCTTGAAATAAATATGTGAATAAATTAATATTGGAAGGATTTAGTTTCAAATTGGCAGGATAATATAATATAATACCTTACCCACAAAACCCACCCACCCCACCCACCAAAAAAAAAAGGAAAATATAAGATTGATTCTTTCCTTCAAAGCTTAGATACCATCAAACAGATGATAAACAAAATGCAAGATCTGTCTTGTTCTCTGATTTCAGAGTCTTTTCTAACATTTTGGAATGAATCACTACTCTTTCTTTTGCTTGCGAAGTCTCAGGTATGGCCAGACTTTCATCCAAAACTACAACACAAAAGCACAAATTCTTATACATTAACCTTTATTTCTAAACATTGTGAAAAAATAAACCAAGAGAAGCTTCATGGATCTGGGGTCAATAATTGGTCCATATACAATTTAATTTCAAACAACAAAGTGACATTTTGACACATTAAAATCACATGCATTCCATTAGATTATTGATTTTCATAATTTCACAAGTTGTCAATAAACCCTCCTTGGTTTGGAGGTGAAAGAAATAGTATTGAATGGCCAAGGTCCAATAGCCTCAAACAGAAAAATCAAAAAGAATACAACAAACAAACCTTGATTTCTGGTTTCATTCCAAGGTATAGGTATCTTGTATGAGCACTAAAAAGAAAGTAATCTCTTTTTACAATTTCAATTTATGTGTATTCTAACATCCTAATTGTTGACCATGTATGTGTTGACGTTCATGCCTCAAAAAAGTGTAAATTTCTTATCATATACATCTTTACTATAATCATATAAATAAAGACGGCCTGTAGTGAGATAACGTATCTACCATATTTCCAAAAAAGCTTAATGACACTAAGCTCTTCAAAGAGATTTTGCCATTCCTTTATCTTTTTTTTCCCAAATAGAAACATAGCCTGGTTGATAAAATTAACTGAAAATAAGCGCAGGCAAGGTTTCAATATGCTTAAATAAAAAGTATTGCTTACACTTACAATGTAGAAATACCTACACCCATCAATCAACAAATATTAATTTTCAAAGTCGTTAATTGTCCTAGATTAAATCCTACTCATATGCTATTTCTCCTAAGCCCTTTAGCACACTGCACTTCTTTTACCTGAATAACACAGAGAGATATGTCCCAGTCCCTGCCAAGATGTGCCACCAGGCGTGGAGCTGGAAAATAGGGGCGAATACTCCTAGGTACTCTTTTCTGATTAACCTGCAAAACAGACCGAGCTCATTACTATAATTACCAGTCATCACCTCTCAGAAATCAAGCTTGAGATGGAAATACAGATACTAAATGACAGCTGATACATACCGGTACTGAGAAAATATGATACTTGTGATGGCTCCAATTTTATGGATTTTATAGGTATCATATTGTATATCAAAATTCATATCATATCCACAATGAATTAGAATTAAAAGTAAATCCTCCAAGTTACACCCAAAATTTCTTTTAGAGATGAATTTACTTTCCATAACAAACTAAATGATTCTACAAAATACCATAACATTTGACTTTCATTATCAAATCCCTCCCCTAAATCTATTTCTATTTGAAAAATCAAATAAAAAGGCTCAGTAATAACTCTCATCAAATCAGCTTCATGGTTATAAAATACATGTACAACAAGAGATGTTGGTGAAACACTCATGCCCCCCTCCCTTGGACATACATAATAAGGTGCACAATCCTTTATCATATATAGGCAGTATACATTATAGGCAGTATACATGAAAATAAAATTAAGCTTTTGAACTTAAAAATCAATAGGGGTCATCTACATTTACAGTTTCGTTGTTTACACTCCCCTGTACTAAATGAATGATATTCATCTTTCACAGCATTTTTTTTAACCAGGTTTTTTTTTATTCACAAGTATATAATAAACAAGACTTTAAGGCATGTTTTTAGTGCAATATTATTGTCACAAATTGACACAATTTACATGTTTGTGTTGTATTATAGCAAATTAAAATTGTAAAAAATAGATTCATTTTTTTTAATAAATCATTAAACATACTCAGTGAATTGTAAGTGCGTGATGATAAACTTCAATTTTTTTTGTTTATTTTTATTCCTTCATTTTATTTGCAATGTACATGAATCAAAACTAGAGATACTGTGTGCAAAGCTCACACATGATACCTTCCGCTAAAAAAAAATGTAACTCAAGTCTTTCTCATTGAAAAACTAATAGATGCATTTTTTTTTCTTAAAGTGACCTTGAATTTGCACAAATGACCAAAGCTAAAAGCTAGGTTATGTTTACAAGTTGCAATCAATCTTTGTGTCAAATTCTAGCTTCTCATAATTTTCATCCCAAGATATGACCTATGCAGGAATTATGCATTCTTGAACAATGACCTTGACCTTCCCCAAATGACCTTGGAACAAAATCAATGTACACCCTCAGGTCAAATATTTTTTCCATAAGAAAAATATATATACTCAACACAAATTTTAAAATTTTCCTTCCAGTGACCTTGACTGAATAATTTGGAGTCAAAATCATGGCAATACCCTAAGGTCATATGCAAATCTTAAGTTTGTGTGAAGCAAGAACTTCCAATGTCTCTCCAAAAGGTATAGACTGGACATGATTGCACAGACAGATGGACAGACAGATTGACTGAAGGACAAGGTGATTTCTATATATCCCAAAACTTTGTTTGCAGGGGGTATGATGTATATATACAAATTGATGCTTCAAATAGAATTAACATCTTAACTACATGTAGTGTCCTACATGGATCTAAGGTACTAAAACAGTGGAAAAGATGAAGTGTATACATATACTGAACGTTTCATCCTTTTTGTTGCATTGGAAATACAATGGTGCATTTTTTAGTTTTTAAGTCAACTGTACAGATTTACATGCATTTCATTCTCTTCAAATTTTTTTTCAAAACATCCTCAGTATAGGATCAGATATCAGTTTATGTAATTCCAAGTTTCGTAGTACTGAAACACTTTGACAAGCCCATGTTTGTTGCCTACCCACAATGTGGATTTATACAGAGACATGGAGCATGGCTTTGTTATTTCATTCTCTGTCAGTAGGTACTTCATAAATTCCCCTTCAGGACTAACGAGATGAACTTGGCTGTTAATGCTGTCACTAACAATGAGGTTACAGTGTGAATCACACACCAAATCAATTGGATTAAACTGAAAGCCCTGGTTTTTGCCCTGGTATATTGACTTCAGAAATCCAGAAGAGGAAAGAATCACCAGTTCACCGGCAGCCATGCTTGCTCTGTTCACCACACAGATATCAGTGTTATTGTTCTGTCTGACTCTCCAAGGTAAAATAAATAACCTGGTCTGGCCATCCTCGTGGTACTCGTACTCACGGATGAGATCACCGGTGAATGTTACGTGTATGACTAGTCGTCTGCTGTCCGAGTCCGGTTGAAATGCTTCTGACTGATTGTCTCTCAATGTGACCAGCAGTCCTCCTTCTTTGAATGGACAGATTCCTCTAGGCACCGATGGAGCTGTTCTGAATACTTTAGAGACTGAGCCTGACGGGGACAAACGAACAATGGAGTCGCTATCATAATCAGTGGCATACACATCACCATTGTTGGTTACACATACATCGTTAACATTTACATTAATAATCATTTCTTTCTTATTCCTTTTATCAACTTTTTCAATGTAACCCGAAATCAAACCTCCTACAAAACATGTATTTTTTTTTATTGCCTCCAAAACAACAATACTTTTATCTCCATATTGGAAAGAATCTGTCTCTGTAACAGTAATGTCATCCAAATCAAGGGTTTGCCCCATCATAGACTCCAGAATTCCTTCATTGATGACCCCTCCTCTGTATCTTGCTGAAAAATACCCCTTCTCTTTATCACTGTCCTTGTTAGACTTGAGGTTGGTCATTAGGTCTCTGTGGTTGTCTATCAAACAATAGTCAGACATGGTACTGTGTTTATCTTCCAGGAACTTCACAAAATCCTTGATTTTTTTATAATTCTTTTCTAAGTCTAATTTCTTCTCACTTACTTTAACATTTTTTCTTACCAAACCTTCCCTCAATTCAGTTTCCAAATGTATCTTGATTTTAACAAGTTTTGACACTATCTCATCAAACTGTTTCTGAAGCTTAGAGACCTCATAATCACAACATTTCTGATTGTCTTCCATCTGTTTTGCTGCCTTCTCTATCTTCTCATCCATCTCTTTCACATCCTCCTCCTTAATCTTACTCAAAACTTCATTTAGCTCTCTTCTCCTTTGATGTTCCTGCTGCGGGTATAGTATTCCAGTCGTGATCCTTGTGGTCTGTTTTGGCACATTGTGAACAAATAAACTCATCACAGTCCTCGCATGTCATGTCTATTCTTAAATTGTGTTTCTCACACATTTGGATGTGCACTTGAGTAGATCCAAGTGGGTATTTAGGAACTATAGTCGCCATGTTTCTGTATCAGTCTACACCTACTAGTGACCTATATTTAGTTTCAGATGTCATGCAGGTAGATAATACAAAACTGATTAGTGCAGATTTTAATAGGTGTGTACAGGTTGGTGCAAAAATGCACTTTGCAATCATTTTTTAAGAGGTTTGTACAGACTGATGCAAAATTGCTTCTTGCAATTTTTTTGGCATATTCATGAAAATGCATGCACATCTAACTTAGATATGATACAATGTTATAATGAATCTCCCTGATTTTCATTTAAAGTTTAGAATATTTATATCTTAATAGATTCTCAGTGTTTATTTAAAAAAATATCACAATTTGTTAAGTTCAACTGTGCTTAAATTTTGGTTGTAGCTTGAATAAACATTTAGAGTTCAACTGAATCTATTGATTGAAGAACCACTGTATATAAGGGACTTCGTTTTCCATGCAGATATTCTCAGATTTCAGGAATAATATACCAAATAAACAGTATCTTGACAACATAATACAGCAATTCTACAGACAAGTACAACAATCCAACCATTTTTATTGATTCAGATGCTTCAACAACACACTTCAATATGCTAGTCCAAGTCAGCAGTTCAAAATTTCACATTTTTAACATTTTATTTATTCAATTGAAATAATACATGTATGTTGTAACACATCTTTACAAACCTAATTTACAATCTTACATTATGGTATAATAGCTTTCTTCTATAACATTACCACACAATTAATAGTCTTTCTGTTCTTGGAAGAACTATATATAAGTGTGGTTTTCTACTTAACACTTCAGGTCATGTTAAAGTTAGAATATTCCGTACAGGCTATTCGGTTCTTGAGAAGAAGATTTTTAAAACACCTCACCCTATTTTTACCTTAAATTTCCTGAGTTTCTCCCCCTTTCAAAAAAATCTGGCCCTATTTTTGTTCAAATTAGAAAGTATATCCTAAAAAAAAAATGCTTTAATTGTGTCAAGTTTGGTTGAAATCGACCAAGTAGTCCTGGAGAAAAAGATGAAAATGTGAAAAGTTTACGACAACTACAAATGAAGGACAAATTTTAATCAGTAATGTCACCTTTTCAGGCTTTAGTTCAGGTGATCTAAAGAAACCAAAGCCCCCAAACCTATTTGTGAGTATTGCTATGAAATTTACAAGTTGTACTTACTGAAGATTGCCACAGAAGTGCTGGTCCAAGTTCCACAACACAAAACCACTCATGTATGTGACCAGCCCAGTAAGATAGAGAAGAGTGTTATGTTCATAGTACCTGAAAAACATGTGCACTGTGAAAGCTATGCAAGAAAGTATGACATTAAGACAGTAATTCAAATGTAGATTGTGTGCTAGTGGAATTGCAGATATGATCAAGATCTGCAAAATATAATATTAATTTATTGCAGCTAAAAATGTATTATACTCACAACATTAACCTAACACTGGAGAAAACCATTAAGGTAACCAGCAATCCATATGAAACCTGAAGCAAACAAAATTTAATTCATGTGATATAGAACATTAAATACATTTATACTGTATACAGGGAAATATTTGCCCCTGTTTCAATTTTGTTCCTGTTTGCCCATTGTCAGCAGGAGAGTTTTAGAGTAGGAAAATTCCATTGTCTTAAATCATTTCTCTTTTATCACAACTTAATATGGGCAAATTCCAGACGGGGAGAAGTAGCTTGCAATTGTTGAAAAGCGAAAGCACTGAGTGAAAATAACCCTGTCTTTGTATAAAGAAACATCTTATAGTTTTTCAGAAAATGAGCTTGAATAGTTGAGTCAGGGATAGAAGACTTCATCCGTAATTTCTGAGAGAGTCACAAGAGAACTTCTATCAATCATTACAATTTTTTGCCATGTTATCATTTGGTATTAACAGCAGTCATGAAAAATAATTGCCACAAAGAATTTTATCACTCTTTAAATAGGAAACTTAAGTCATCACAAATAAAATCAAATTTTGGTACTGTAAATGTATTACATTTGGCTGTGTATTCTATTTAGCACTTTTGACGGAATGTGGCTTTCACCAATTCAACATCAAGTACATTGCCAAATGCCATGCATATATGTATCAGAATAGTAACATTCAGGAATACACTCATTCAAATCCAAGCCAACTTGTTCAAAATGTTTTTTCCCCCAAATATCGAACAAGCCAAATATAATATGTTTACAGTTTCAGTTAGACTTACCTGAAAAAATATCACATGTTGGCTTAACAAGTAAAACTGAAAAGAAAAGAATAAATGAAAATTATGCACAACATCAAATGCAGCAGCTTATATAAAATATGTAAAGGGCCATCATCAACTTTAAGGAGTAGCTTGACGGTGTAAGAATGTGTGAATTATCTCCTTACTGCAGTGACAATGGCACAGTATATAGCCAGCCCAATCTGTAGAGGCCTGTTTTTGTGGTTCAGTGGACTAGTGACCTCAATGCTGTCAGAAAAAAATATTATACAACTTAAAATATATTCATGTACATATGTACATAACAAAACAATGTATTTATATAGGATTTATTTATAATAATTTGTGATGGCCTGTGATTGTTTCCCTGTGAGTTGTAAAAGTAGGGTAAATAATTAAGCCCCAACTTTCTTAACAAAGCTACTCATCTTTACACAATTTAAAAAAAAAAATACCGGTATCCTAATTGTAACAATATAGACATTCCTGATTTATACTATAATTTTGTATCTATAGTGGGATAACTTCTACACTCACAACAAAGAATATATGGCCATGGCGTACAGGACACTTATTTTTCAGATTTTAGGATTATTACTGTAGTGGTTATTTTACGAGGAATTTTTTTTTATTTTTGTCATCTAAAGCTAGATTACAGAAATGAACCAAAAACAAAAGAGAATAGCCAGTATAAGACTAACTGGTTTTTAAGATTTCTTTGACAAATTGTCAAATTTTTTTAAATTTCAAAATTTAAAAACCCAACAAATGAACATAATTTTTTTTTTTAAATAATCTCATAACATCACCCACGTTTTTCTTTGATAATTTTTAAATGATTCTCAATGACAGTCATACTACATGTATTAAGTATAAAAAGAACATCTGAAATGTTTTATTATTTATCTTAAAAATGTCAATGATCAGCTTCAAAGAACCGTTTTCGCATGCATGCAACAATTATCCATGTCCAATTGACTTACTCTGAATAGAGATGAAATGCTGCTCCATAGATCATGGGTAATTCATCTAGAAGCTGAAATAAATAAATCAAACCAGTTGAATAATTATTTTGAAAATGAACAGGTAGGTGTATTGCATATAGCAATTGCGTTTTTCTTTACGATAAATGATCCATACATACAGTAATGGAACTTTAATTATATGTGAATATCTGAGACATGAATTAGTAGTACACTCATACCTGCATACTATACAGCAATGTCATGTGAAAGCACCATGAACCAAATCCAACCGCTGAAAGTAGAAGATAAATAACACTGCATTATTATTTGAAAATTCATATGAATTTTTTAACATGGACTCTCTAAAATTGCATGGTAGTTAGTTTTACTTCAAATATTATGAGGAAAGTTTAGCTTCAAAGTATGAATTATTGAGGGGGGAGGGGGATTAGTATTCTTTCATTTTGTATTTCATTCTGTATTTTTCTACTCTCAGGTTTATTGCTCTACATCTGCAAAAATTGAAAAAATTAAATTGCTGACATTGCTTTTTACAACATTGTCATTCTCAAGACTTAGTTCAGAATATCAATATGATTTTTATTTTTTTTTTAAGTACATGTATTCAGTAATCAAAAATTCTTATTGAACATTTATGAACAAACACCCAATAATTATCAGGTTATATATATGTTTATACTGTAAAACTTGTCTAATCTGGCGGGGATTGGTTCTGAAAATTTTCACCTGATACGACAACATCCAGTTTGTAGGACATTGTTGCATATTAATTTCACATTGACTTGCATTTTATATTAATAATCATATTCACAATATCACAACATAAACACTTGAGTATTTTAGAAGTCAAATCTATGCATGTTTAATTGCATCATGTTCATAATATTTATAAAAGTTATTGATATTCATTTATTTTGAGTAATTTTTCCTTGATATTATATTGTTTTGATTTATACGTCCAAGAAATGGCAACAAGTACAGTCGTCTGTTTGCTAGATATGCAAAAGAGGCTTAATTGGAATATACATTACAATGTAATTTAACAGTAACTGCATGCACCAAGAATCAAATTTATATTTTGGGATATGTCATCTGACTGTCAGTGATAAGCAAGACTAAGTCTAATCAACAGAGCATATCTGCAATGTGTGTTTCCAACATAAATCAATGATAGCGCAGTAAACAAAAATGATGGAATATATAGGAAATGATTGAATTGTTCTATAATTATTGTTGATACAAATTCTCAACATTCATTCAACCAAAAAGCATACATGATACATGTATAAACTAGCTGGTTTAAATCTACAAGTATGATAAATAATAGATAACATTTCTTTCATAATTTCCTTTCAACTTAAGACTAGACTGAAAACAAAGATTTTCCTCTGATTAAGAAGACTAGATTAGGAATTAAGCTGGATTAACTGTTCAGGTGAAAGTTGAATGCCACATTTCCAGGGGGGCCCAATTAATGGTCTTGGGGTCAAGCTGTGTACAGAGCATCGATCAGGGAAAGATATAACATGAGGAAGATTAGTTATATCATAGACTCACTGTAGTGAAGTAGTTCTTGGTTAAAGGATCTCAAAAGTTTTTCTCCATAAATACCCAATGTTGACTACCCCCCCCCCCCCACCCCCCCCCCCCCCTTGGAGTCCCTTAGTACCGCTTTTACATGCATTAGAATTTTTCTGTAAAGCTACAAATCTGCAGAGCTCTAGTATTATACACCTACGAATTGCACACATTGTATAAAATGGAGCATTGAAGATTTTAACAACCATTCTTGTTTCAAATGTTCCACCCTTTAAAGTGGCTGGAGTGTCCTTTAAGTTTTACAGACTTGAATGCATTGATAAATAGTGCTTTTTGCTAAATTTGTCAATCTTCTATTTTTAAACTTCATGGGTCCAATGATATGTTGAATTTGGGAAACTGACCCGTAACTTGTTCAAATTGTAAAAATTTTAAAAAGTGATAGTTACATTATTTATGCTCAATAATAAAGAGAGGTGAAGAAAATGTTATGGACACTTAATTCGAACAAAAAAGGATCTTGTACATGTATTAGAAAAATAACAATGTCTTTTTAGCTCACCTGAGCCAAAGGCTCAAGTGAGCTTTTCTGATCACAATTTGTCCGTTGTCTGTCGTCGTTGTCGTTGTCGTCGTCGTTGTAAACTTTTCACATTTTCATCTTCTTCTCAAGAACCACTGGGCAGATTTCAACCAAATTTGGCACAAAGCACCACTAGGTGAAGGGGATTCAAGTTTGTTCAAATGAAGGGCCACGCCCTTTTTAAAGGGAAGATAATTGAGAATTATTGAAAATTTGTTGGTATTTTTCAAAAATCTTCTTCTCAAAAACTATTAGGCCGGTAAAGCTTAAACTTGTGTGGAGGCATCATCAGGTAGTGTAGATTTAAGTTTGTTCAAATCATGGTCCCCGGGGGTAGGGTGGGGCCACAATTGGGGGATCAAGTTTTACATAGGAATATATAGAGAAAATCTTTAAAAATTTTCTTCTCAAAAACTATCAGGCCAGAAAGATTCAAATTAAAATGTGAAGGGGATTCAAGTTTGTTCAAATGAAGGGCCACGCCCTTTTTAAAGGGGAGATAATTGAGAATTATTGAAAATTTGTTGGTATTTTTCAAAAATCTTCTTCTCAAAAACTATTAGGCCGGTAAAGCTTAAACTTGTGTGGAGGCATCATCAGGTAGTGTAGATTTAAGTTTGTTCAAATCATGGTCCCCGGGGGTAGGGTGGGGCCACAATTGGGGGATCAAGTTTTACATAGGAATATATAGAGAAAATCTTTAAAAATTTTCTTCTCAAAAACTATTAGGCCAGAAAAGCTCAAATTTGAGTGGAAGCATCCTCATGTAATGTAGATTCAAGTTTGTTCAAATCATGGTCCCCTGGGGTAGGGTGGGGCCACAATTGGGGGATCAAGTTTTACATAGGAATATATAGATACAAATCTTTAAAAATTTTCTTCTCAAAAACTATTTGGCCTGAAAAGCTCAACTTTGAGTGGAGGCATCATCAGGAAGTGTAGTTTGTTCAAATCATGGTCCCCGGGGGTAGGGTGGGGCCACAATTGGGGGATCAAGTTTTACATAGGAATATATAGATAAAATCTTTTTAAAAATTTCTTTCAAAAACTATTAGGCCAGAAAAGCTCAAATTAAAATGGAAGCATCATCAGGAAGTGTTGATTCAAATTTGTTCAAATCATGGTCCCCGGGGGTATGGTGGGGCCACAATTGGGGGATCAAGTTTTACATAGGAATATATAGAGAAAATCTTTAAAAATTTTCTTCTCAAAAACTATTAGGCCAGGAGAGCTCAACTTTGAGTGGAGGCATCATCAGGTAAGGTAGATTCAAGTTGGTCAAATCATGGTCCCCGGGGGTAGGGTGGGGCCACAATTGGGGGATCAAGTTTTACATAGGAATATGAAAATCTTTTAAAATTTTCTTCTCAAAAACTATTAGGCCAGAAAATCTCAAATTAAAATGGAAGCATCCTCAGGAAGTGTTGATTCAAGTTTGTTCAAATCATGGTCCCCGGGGGGTAGGGTGAGGCCACAATTGGGAGATCAAGTTTTACAATCCTTAAAAATATTCTGGGAAAGTTTTCGGTCCAAAACTCAGTACTTAGTGTGAAAGCACAGGTTATGAGATTAAAGGTTGATTTAAGTTTGATGAAACCATGATTCCCTAGAGAAAGGTGGGGCCACGAAATGGGGAGGGGGGGGGGTTTATAGGAATAGAGAAAAATCTTCTTACAAGTACAACAACAAAAGGGGCTTTACTAAAAAATAAGAGGTGGATAAAAATTGGCAGATTTTCAATTTTTTTTTAGCAAGATCTACTGTACTCAATTGTCAAGATATTTTGATACTGTAATGCTAATTTGATCAGAATAAGGCAATTGTTGCTCAGGTGAGCGATGTGGCCCCTGGGCCTCTTGTTTGATAGGGAATAGTTTCTGGTAAATTGACAAAAAAGTTGAAACTGATCCAGATGTTATGGAGAAAATGAAAATGTGAAAAGATATAATTTACACAACAGCGACATAGATGACAACTGTTACGGAATGATCAACAACCAAAAAATTTCAAAAAAGCTCAGACGTGCTCAATTCAATCTACTTCTTCAATGTCTATGTCAAAACAATAAATGAGTAATTGAATTTAAACGTTAATTTCATATGTAAAATGAGCATTTATTTAATTTATTGATAAGGTTGTACGTGTAAGCTCCTTGGTAATGAAATTCCCTGGCTGATCTGGAATTTGGTACAGGAAAAGTGTAAATGGGAAAGTACGTAAAACTTTATTTCTATGACTATAATGCCAAGATTTTAAACTCCTGATGTGCTGTTTTTTTTTTTTTAAGTTTTGTAATTGATACAGGAGGTAATTGAAATGATATTGTGCTACCCAGGCTTATTGTGATATAACAACCCTAGTTTAAATGGTAATGGTATATTGTTTAGTTTGACTCACGGTGAATCAATCTTCTCTCCGCTGGACTTGGGCAAACACGTACAACAATAAATTTCTATCAAGTCAATTTGATCAAATCTAAATAGAACCATTTCACAGAATTGTGTATTTTCTTATCCAAGCGGGTGTGATACCAAATTGTTTTGTCTATAACTTAAAATGATCAATACGAGCGAGCTAGGTTTGTTTACATCAGACCAAAATTTTCGAAACACAAAGATACAATGTATTGCACTGCTTGAAAATTAGAATTACATGCAAGTATGCATATACTGATTCATAAATTCAGTTAACAAGTGTATACCGATTAACTGCATTAAAAAATTTAAAGTGAACTCAACAGATTCATTCTGCATCATTTGCACTTCAATAATGAACCATTAAATTCGTCCATTTAAAAAATATATATATTTATAATACAAAATACTAAAAAGCAATCTGAAATTTATAAAATGTTACAGTACACAAAATACATCAACCACATGATGACACGTACATGCATGTGTACACATTCAAGCATTGATCCATAAAGTACTAAGCACTGTGAAAGAGGTAACAGGTATTTTTTAAATAATATAGTAGCTAGTACACTGTTCATGTACTTACTGAACACAGAGAAATGGCATCACTGGAATCTCTCTTCATGCCCTTCAATGGTCCCTATACCCAGCATCAACAGAGAGGGGGCAATAATCACATTGCTGATGGTGTTCCCTACAACGAAGAATGCCAAAAATTGTATATATCTAAATATGATTCAATCCACATTAATAATGGTTTATCAAGTTCTCTATATAATTACATGATAAAAATAATTCTTAAATACATGTACATGTAATTTTTCCCCACCCAGGCTGTCATTTTCACATGCACAAAGTTCACTTATATAAAGAGCATAATGGACCATCAATTTTTTTCAGCATGTTTCGAAAACTTATGATATAATATAAAACATTGATAAGTATTATTTCACAATGTTCTATTGATTTTTATGCTATATATGTAAACACATTTTAAGACGTTTTACTTTCTCAAACTGCTCTTACATCTCATAAACCAGCTAACTGAACTCTTGGAGTTTGATTTTGGGTATCATGTTGTTTTGTAAAAAGGTTTCAAAAAATCTTTGTTAGTCCTGGGGGTCAAATAATTGGTAAAATATGACGTTTTCTCACAAAAACCTTCGTCCTCGAACTCCTCCTACATTTCCAACAGTAGACAAATCATCTCTTGGAATATGTTTTAGGGTATCCTATAGATGCGCAATAAGGTTTCGGAATTTTCAATTTTGTCCTGGGGGTCATTTAATTGCTAAAAATGACTTTCTTTTACAAAAAAAACTGGTTTCAAAAACGTCATTTTTTTTGGTAGTAGCCAAATGATCTTCTAGAATATGATTGGGGGTGTCATATTAAAGTGTGATCAGGTTCCAGAATTTTTTTTTATTAAGGGGATCAGTGGGCAACAAAAAAATGACGTTTTTTGGCAAAAAAAATATGGTTCCCAGATCTCCTCTTACAACTTTTGGAGTAGCTACGTCATCTCTTGGGATATAATTGGGGCTGTCCTATAGATGTGCAATAAGGTTTTAAAAATTTAAATTTCATCCAGGGAGTCAAATAGTAGCAGAAAATTGATGTTTATCACTAAAAAAACAAACATTGATCCAAGAGCTCCTCTTATGATTTAATGGATAGACAATCATATCTTGGGATATGATAGGGACTGTTCTATAGATGTGCAGTAAGGTTTTCAAAATTTAAATTTCATCCAGGGAGTCAAAAAGTAGCAGAAAATTGACGTTTATCACTTCAAAACACATAGATCCTAGAACTCCTTTTATGATTTAATGGATAGACACATCATATCTTGGGATATGATAGGAACTGTTCCATAGATGTGCATTACGGTTTTGAAAAATTAAATTTAACCCTGAGGCCCAATACCTACCGGTAAATACCTGTTGATGCCCTTTAAGGATCAAGAATATATAAGGTTAAGGGGTGGGGATCTCAACCGTTTTCGAGATATTCGTGCACTTCCTGTTCAAGGGGGGTCATGACCAAGCCCGGGGCCCATGCCATACATACCGTTTAATGCCCCTTGACACAAGGAACAAGAATATATATGGTTTAAGGGTGGGGATCTCAACTGTTTTGAAGATTACTTAAGGGACTTGCTGTTTGAGGGGGTCAGGACCACCCACAGGGCCCATGACCTACATGACAGTTGATGCCCCTTGACATCATAAACATGAATATATATGGTTTATGGGTCATGATTATAACAGTTTCTGAGATATATGGTAATTTCAAATTCCTGGGGGTGGGGATGACCCCAGGGGTCAGATCTAATAAACCCTATATATTGCCAGTAACAGCCAATATATGATTATGAAAACCCTATATTATTATCTTTGTCCGTTTTCAAGTTACCATTTACAATAGAGTCTACGATTCTTCCTACAAGGTTCAATGTTAGACCCCACACCCTTTTGACACCCCCCTCCCCCTCCCCAGAAAAGTGGTTGTCTAACCCAAAATGAGAAAAATCAAACCAGGGTGCACAACTAGATATGCAGGCCTATCATATCCTAGAGTTTTATACAATTCTGTTCAGCCATCTCTGAGAAACAAATTCAGAGCAGGAAAGAAGAAAATGAAGATGAAGAATAATAATACATGTATTAAGAACCGTACAAAAACAATAAGTCTCCAAATTTCATTCGGGAGACTTAATAATAAAGATTAAATAGAGATAGGATCATCAAACATCAATAATTTAAAGATAATTGACAATTTCTGATTCTAAGGGGGTCAGGATGACCCCTTAGGGTCATAACTTACATGCCATAATGATCTGACCTAAGGAGGAATGATATCTTTGGATTAAGGTGGGGAACTCAATGGTTTTTATATTAAATAATTTCAGGAAGAGCACTTGGGATCATGACCTACATACCATCTTAAATGCCTTGAACAAAGAAACAATAATATGATATGTACTTGATATATGATTCAATTTAAGAACAGATCAATCATCTGTTTTGTAATACTTCCTATGTATATATATATATACATGTACATGTATTAGTTTGTGTTTTGTTCTATACTATTCATGTTCATGACTGTAGTATGGCTTAGTCTTATTTTAAATTACATTAAAAAATTGTCAAATATATGACTTAATTGGAACCCCCACTCCCAAACAAACTCAAATATAAACTGTTCTCCCCCCCCCCTCCCTTGTCGAATGATCTATTAAAATCAAAATATAATTTGGGTGTCTAAAAACTTTTATAATCTGGTAAAAAATGTTATTCTTAAACAAAATTATATTACACCTTGCATAATTGACAAATGATCTATTGAGATATGATCAGGTCATATTTCTACCTTGGGATCAATAAGTAGTATTCATTGACAAGTTAAAATTAATAACAATAAATGATTCAAATTATAAATGTTTATACTCCACATTCCCCCCCCCCCCCCCCAATCTAACCTGGTTATAAAGATTCAGTCTTCTTAATACATTCTTACATGTGTACAGTAGCAAATTTTAAATCATTTCTTGATTGCTTTTTCTCTCGTGATTCACATTAACATTTTGGAAATTGCTTAATTCAATTTTTAAGATTTATAAACAAAATGTTATATATGCATCACTTCCATATGTGTATTCGCCTATTTGGGGCAATTGTAAAGTCTCCTAAACAAAGAAGTGACATCATTAGGCTAGGATTTACCCACATGGATCAAACACTACTGTATAACATATGAATAAGATAAAATACATTACTATTTCTAGTTCTAAAATGTCAGGGTGTCTCCAAGGGGGCATAATCTACATACAATTTTACGCGCAATGACAGAAAGAGCAAAACTAATATATGGTTTAGGGATGAGGATCTCAGATCTCAGAAGTTAACAAAATATACAGTGTATCATATCATTTCCTATTTCATAAAGGCGGGGGGGGGGGGGGGGGGGGGGGTTAAAGGCAACACCTGGGGGTCATTAATGTACTTTACACCATTTGATGCATCATAATGGCATTAGAAGATATTTTGTATTTTCCTGTTTGGTGGGATCAGAACAGTCCCATAAGGTCATGACCTACATTGTATTTGATGCATTATAATACATTAAGAAAGAAATACTCCCTCCTTCCTATTATAACTCATATAAAAATGATAAGTGTCTACATGCACCTACTTACATGTAATACACAAATTTAATAAGAAATTGTTTATACAGAGTCAATATGGGGTCAACTCAATAGTGCATGCAGTCTGACAAATGAAAAAAATAACTTTTGCAACTAAAATGACAGAAACTTTACAAATGCAATAGGATAGGTAACGATGATACTGTAAACGTGGAAATTTTGACGATGTGTTAATTTTGACTATGTTGGCGATTTTTATTTTCTCGTCAAAATTTCCACTCGCCAAACTTCACATCATATATATAGCGTATTAATACCAGAATTCTTTATCGGCATTATCCCGTTAGGACTAGATCAAAGTTAATTATTCATTTATGTAAATAGCTATAAAAATACGTAATTAGCATTGAGAAAACCCATTAAATCTAAACAAGCATGTTTTAAATGCAATTATCACTCAATCGTCACAACATTCTCTAATAACTTTGCGTGCGTAATTATCATGCCTTGTTTGACCTACTTTGTTACCTCAGGCAATATCGTATAGTGAATAAAAACAAAATACAAAGAACAATTTTATTCCATCAAATCTGTACAGACTTTTTTTTCAATCAAAGTTAAATTTTATTAATACCAACGCTTGTAAAAGAGTCCGCAAATATAACTCTAACCCTGGCATTATAAGAAATCAAAGATAGATAACTGTTACTCTTATTAAAAAATTCGTCAAAATTAAAACTCGCCAATTGTCTCTTACTAAAAAATCGTCAAATTTTGAACTCGTCAATATAACCACGTTTACAGTAAGCTTATTTAAATATTAAAAGATGATGATACAGTATGCTGTCAATGGGAGATCACATTTAGAAAGTGAAAGTAGAACATATACATGTATGTATGCTGGTATCTCATTTTATTGTGCTAATGCTACTACATGTATTATGCTTACCTAAATTGGTCAACATCATAATGATAATCCAATTAAAACACAATAATGAATTCCTTTAGTTGATCTTAACTAATCCTTTTCTGCATACGGAAAACACAGACATGTATGTATGGGTGTTGCTAAAACGCAGAACGGAAAACGGAACGGAAAGCGGAACGGAATGGAAAATATCATCACGTTTATCGCTTAAAAAGGGTACAGTATAGACTGGCCAGAAACGATTAACTTTGTATCTTTTATTTATATCTAATAAATGATTATCAACATGTTGTTATCTTATAAATATTCATATGAATGTCTATCAATTATAGCATTGTATTCATTCGGCTTTAGTTGAGTACGGAAACGGAAAAATCAAATGTATACGAATTGTGAAACATTAACATGATTAAACGAGCAAATTAGCTATAACTTTTTACTTATTTTTCTTATATGGTATTGCTGGCATATCAGCGAGCGTAGCGTACGCAGTTAGTAAAAGCGTTTTATGCGTGTTTTGAGTATTTTTATATTTCAAATATGAGGTACCTGTATATACTTACATCAAAATTGAATTTTCGGTGTTCTAGACGATCTTTTATCATACAGACGATACAGTATCATTGAGATGGAAGAAAAAAAACCGTAGGACTGACGACATTAAAAATTAAAATACAGTAAACATTAAAATACCCGGTAATTTCTGAAACTAGTAATTTGTGAAACTAGTATTTTTAGCAATGCAATTTTATTTATGTTTGCATTACTAAGCAGTTGTTTATTCCAGCAGCTATATACATATGATCCGAATAGAGAGCTCTAGACGTTGCCTGGTTTGATTTTCCGATTATATGTTGGGACTATAATATTGGGATTATATGTCGTTCCCAAAATATTCATGCAGCACATTTGGACGATTTATAATGGAAAATGTTGACATCTTTTCTCCATTTGGAAGTCACTCAGAAGACCTTGCACAATTTTTCAACACTATCATCTGGGTCTGTTGAAATGCAAAACCCCGTAAACTTCTTTATTTTTAGCCGTGTATTTATACCAGCTGATAAGCTAGAGAGGACGTTTTAAAGAAAGAATAATGAGAATGTTTAATGCTTCTAAAAGAGGATTGCTTGAACCCTGAGGTATATATAAATATACAGCAAAAAGTGAATCGAGGATATTTTGGGACAGAATATAGTGGTCAATGCATGTACTGTTAATTTTGAGGAAATAAATATTCTTGAATAAATAATCTAATATTGCTAATCTTTCAAAAAAAATTAAAAAGGTACATAAAGTATATCGTTTTAGCATGCTTAACAAATCTATGAGGTAAATAACATTAGATAAGATTTTCCGTTTTTCCTTCCGTTCCGCTTTCTGTTCCGTTTTCCATTCCGCGTTTTAGCAACATCCATGTATATATACACGTGAACCCATCTAATCGAAGAGCTGGGTAAAACTAGTACCCGCTAATGAGACATGCAGACCTGTGTTGTGTACGTAACTTCAGACAAAGATCATTCATTTGTAACATGCATGTATTTTTATGACCTATTCTTCAAATCCACTTGCACTATTTTATTAGGTAAATAACAGCTTTAAGGTGGTGCAGGACACCTGCGTATTGTGAGGTACATGTATACTTTCTATTGAGATAAGCAATAAAGTATATTAAATATTGATTAAATATTTACCCCCAAATAATGTTACCTAACATGGAAGCGCAATGGGTTTGAGCGTTTACATGTCTGTAAGAGCATTGGGGTCCAAGGTGTATTTTTGGTAATTTTACAATTGATATAAATGAATTTTCATGGGGAGGGGGGGGGGGGTCTGGACCCCTCACTCCCACCCCTTCTCTAAATCTGTGCACACGATGATGATCATGTAGGCACACAGAAGCAAATCTAAAACCGGCAACCGCCACGGGGAGGGGGCATAATTTAATTTTTAATTTTGTTTGTAATCATTATGTAGACCATTATACTTTCTATGACATAAAATGTTAAGATTATTGATTAACTAAAAATTCACTGCAAACAGTTTTACCCAAAATTGCCCATATAAAGTGCTGCTCATGTCACGATGTGTATTATCAAATGGGAAGGGATCTCATCCTTCAGTTATGAAAATTATAAATTTTAATTGTATTACCGGAGCTTGCATATAGCCTTCATTTTTAATTAAACTGGTACAAAACAGTGTTATTTAGGGGCAAACGCATGGTGCGGGTATTACTGTCTAATGACAGCATCTAGTTTTTGTTTATTTTTCCATTTCTTTAGGTAATCAGTCTATTTGCTAGACATTTTCGAACAGGAGAACTGTTACCCATGGAATCCATTAAGAAGTATTGTAAAGCAATCAATATGTTTTCAACTACTGCAAGTATTAAAAATATAAGGCTCCAAACAGATAGCTGGATAGCTAGGAGTTCTTTATTCCTTTATGTTTTCCACCATTTTCAGTTCATGCTGTATATTTTCAATGTTTTGGTTTTTTATTTATAAAATGTTAATTCAAACATTTACAAAGGTATGTTGCATGTCAACGAATCTGTAAAAAATAAAGTGCATGAAGCAAGGATACAGAAATAGCAAGTCCAGTCCAGTCACTTTACTCCATCCATGCTGTTAGATGTGATATACAATCATATGTTGTACCAAGATCAATAAGATTTTCCATTTTATTAGGAAATGCAAGTTCAGATAGTGTACTCCATGCTGAGTCAGAAGCTTCATGGGAAGAACCCTCTGGAGAAGTCTACCACTGAGCTGTACGCAGAAATCCACAACCAGTACATGGGGGTACCCTACGTGGAAGGCACAGTAAGTGGAAACTACAGTATAGTAAAAACAGTTTTAGCAAGCATGCTTATAACAAATGCACGCTTACAGGGAAGTCAGTTTTAGTTTTATTCCCATAATTTTCTAATGTTCATGTACCATAAATCTATAGGGTTAAAAAAATATTTTGTTTGTAATGAGTGAATAAATAATTTAAAAGCAAAATGAGAATGTAATATGCCAATATTGATACGAATTAACAAACATATAAATGTTTTTGAAAGATATGATACTTTTTAACTTTCAGGCTCCCCACTTGCGTATTGGCCACTTGAATGGTTATGGAGCCCGCTATTACTCCTACCTGATGTCCCGGGCGGTGGCATCAGAAATCTAGCAGCAGTGCTTCAAGGAGGATCCCCTAGACAGCTGGGTGACCATACTTCGGTGTGCATAGTTAGCGGCAATAATTAGACTACCTGACTCACTTTGTTTCAGAAGTGATGTAAATGGTATTAGGTTACACAGTTTTGCAGTATCTTCAATATTTTCAGTAAAAAATGCAAATTTCATACAGTTGATACTATTTCTGAAATTTAAAATTGAAATATATATTTTGCACGCCTTCTAGCCGTAGATATCAAAATATACCAGTACACATGCATGAACACACGCATAAATGTATACATGTACATGTCTTTTGACTAACTAACAAAAAGAATTATGTAACAATGAAGTGGATTTTTATAAAATATATTCACAACTTATTTCACAGAGAAATGGGAGAGCGTTTCAGAAGGGAGGTCCTAGCTCACGGAGGAGAGATTCCACCCAAAGATTTAATCAATGGTAAGCACATGTACAAGGATCAAAATCTCAATGTCTTTTTATATGAGTAATTGAAAATCAAGAGGTAATTTCAGCCAGTGCTGCCACAATTATAGTAAATTTTACTACTATGATATCTAAAAATGAAAAGACAAATATTCTATGTATTGAAAGTACACTGTCGGAAAGCCAAATTCAGTTCTAAATGGAAAAAAATCAGGGCAAGCCATTGTGTTTGATATATCTTCACAAAAAAATTTATTTACAGGCATATATCTTTTCCTTTTAAATTTTACTGGAGATAGTCCGATTCTGATTAATATAAGAGCTGAAACAATCCAATATTTGACACTTCTATTAGAATTGTAAAATCTGATTGATATTAATAATTCTCACTAACATCATACAAAGACAAATTCCAAGACTATGATACATGTACAGAGAGATGACTTTACAGCATACATGAATGTTTATATTTCAATTGCAGCAATGCTTCAAAAACCATTGACTATTGATGATATGGTGGATGCTCTTGTTGAAAATATGAATGTTTGAACTAATATTCTGTGTCTAGTGAAGATTGAATGGAGTTTAATCCTTACCAGTGATGCATTGTGCCACAATAAGAAGACTGTGATACAGACCTTGTATATCATTGTCCAACAATCATGATATCCCACAGCTGTGATATATATTTCTGGTGGAGAAGTGAGTGGAGAGAACATTCAAAGACAGTGTCAAAGGATTGAATCGATGAACACCCTACATGTACATGAATATTCTTAAGTTTATCTTCAAAATGGGTTTTAAAATTTATGAAATATTCATTGGATTTATTGAGTTATTATTATGTTATACAGTCTAACTAAAATGACAGGTGCAAATAGAAGCTGTGATTTACATTGATATATTTACATCTACCAATGATTATTCCCTCTATTTCTTACGGAAACTTATAGTTAATTCATAGCTCTATAAAAACAGCCAGACTGAAATCTACACGCCCCGTTTATTAATTGGTTGAAATCTACAGCGGCTGAAACTGAGATGAAAGTGATAGGACCAAAATTGAAACGCCCATTTTATCGATTGGTCGAGACCTACAACTACATAGAAAAAATCACGGACTGCACGAAATAATCATGAAGACGTCAGACTCAAAGTCTCTCAGGAGACGATTTGGCTGTTTCTTTTAGCTAACGTATTTACGTATGTAACGTAGCAGTACCGGGTGTATTTATAATTGGATTAAATAACGACTAAATAACTCAACCATTCGCAGAATAAGATATAAGACCCTTGTAAAGTTAAACGAACAATTTTATTAACGATTTCAACAAATGACAATTTATATTAATGAATAAATATGCAGCTTACACTCATCGTACACACATGAATAAATAATGAATAATCACAATAAAAAAATTAATGGAGTCGCTGAATACACTCAAAAAAATCCCATAAAACAGACTACGAATTTTGAATAAAAATCCCAACCCGAAAAATATATATTTTAATCAATGACGCATATTAATAGGGGACAAGTCATAGTTATATATAACTTGAGACTTGTTAAACCTAACAACAAGTTGTGCTGTATGAAATTTACAGGCTTGACTTGTTTAAGAAAAATGCAAAGGGACCGTAAATTTCAGGTATAATTTTAGTACGAATATTAATCTTAAAATTTCAATGAAAAATTTACGTTTAAAAAGCGTTAAAAAAATCCAAATAATAAATGAGACCTTTCGTTGAATCTCTCAACTATCGGACTCAAAATGAGAGAAAGAGTACAAACTTGTAGCATAGCTACGCTGCTTGTATGAACTAAAAATTCAAATAAAATTGAAGAGAAAATTTAAATAAATATAAAATACAATTAGGCCTATCTAGAGAGAAAAGAACTATAAAGTCTATAGACTAAAGTTCTTTCAATATACCGTAAAGGACTATATTTTGTCCTATAAACGGTTAATTCCTATCAAAATAATAAATAAAATATTTTAAGACTTCAAATAAAAGATAGTGTAAAATAAAATAAAATAAATAAATAAAAAAAATCAACAAAAAAAAACCCTACGTGACCTACCAGGCCAAAAAGTTGCAGGCGACTCTCTTGAAATCTCAGCGTCTCCGTTTATATATTAACCAATCACAGAAAACAACAGATAATACATGAAAATATCGAATATTAACAGATTGATCAGTAATATAATATTGGTTTACATGTAAAATCCTACAATTTCATTGGTTAATTCACACGATCACGCATATTACTTATGACAATAATTATCAATTATTCTGAGACATACAAAAACAATGGAAAACACATGTTTTGAATAACAAACACATACATATAGATATACACTCATAAAATCGATGTAATTAACATTTTTCATTAATAAAGGTTGCGAGAAATAGTATATATTCATAAATGCGCGCCGCGGAACTTTAACTAAATTTATCGACTATACCGTTTTCATCTTCAACCGGAAATGAACATGCGGGAAGGAAAACAATGTGCTCTTCACATATACAGTGATATACACTCAAAAATAGTGCAATCAATTAATAAGACAACCATGAAAAGAAAATAGGTATGTTCACAAAATGAATTATCACAATGATGCTTGATGACAGTACATGTATGTTATGATACACGTTTATGCATTCAACTAGAATTTTCTCTGCACATTCAACAAAGTATATTCTCATGTATATTACTATACATGTGTACACTCTCATTTAATACAAGTGCACAATACATATTCAACAATCTTCTCTATATTCTGCGAATAGTTTAGTCACAACAATACAAACATTCAACACAAAAATATAATGCAAAGAAAAGGGGGGGGGGTACTCATATACTACACTGCCCCCTCTTTAAATGTTCATGTCCCCATGAACAATATCAATCTAAAAACACAGAAAACATAGACAAGAACATCATATGCATACCATCTTAAACAGTTTTACACCCACACAAAAATATTACACATAAACATAAGGTAAAAATATATCATACACACAACTTTCATTCAACTAAATATAAAATCCCATTAATAAAAAAAAATGTAACATCTCACATGTACCATGACAACTTCACAAAATAATAAACAAGACAAGGACAATAAAATGGTGATGCTTGTACTGATTTACATCAAATAAAATGCTCAAAAATTCTGTACCAACAGCAACAAAAGCCATACCCATGGTAACAAAAATACATTACCATGCTAACAAAGGAAATTTCATGTCTCTAAAGAGGTTCTGTATTATGCCAAAGAAAAACTATATACAATAAGCAAAGAACCTTCGGTGATCAATCGTCATTGATAACACCTAAAATTGCGGAGCCAATCGTCACTGTACTACCGACTTAAGTATACCTAATTTTTAAGGACAAAATAGTAAACCTATCATTCGCTACTGAACATCTATATAGCTGAAATATTCTTCTTAATTCAAAATGATTAGACAAATATAAACGAATCAATTAAAATCAATTACTATTAATAGATGTGTCATATTCATAGGTATCTTCTTCAAACATTTCTATCTACTATGAAAGTGATAGACATAATACTATAATATCACTGTACAGGAAAATCTAGCTCACAATGTCAGCTGTAATGTCATACAAGAATAATAAGATACATCTAGTTCTCATTTTAGGAACAACAGAAACTGGCAAGATAATTGGATATGGCACAAGAACATGATACAATATATATATAAGTAAACAATGATACACTGTGCTATGAAAAGTCCATCTTTCACTATCAGTGGACAATTTATGGTATATACATACATGTTAAAATCCAACCCCCATCCCCAACTACAACCTATATTTTACCCTTAAATTTCTATATACATACTAAGTACTTTTCTTAACGACTGACTTCATCTTCTTTGGAGGGGGTGATGGGGACCTTGACCGGGACCGGCTTCTTTCTCTCGTGAATAATGTCCTAGATCTTTTCCATCTGTCATCTCTTTGGATATCCCTATTCCTGGGGGGCATTGGTCGGTGGGGTCGTACGACAACTCGTGGGCGGTAGAAATGATTAGTTGGCCTTCGTGGGGATCTCCTCTGGTTTCTGCTGATAACTGGGGTTGGAGGCCTGTCGGGCAAAGGAGTTAACCCGCGCTGTGGACCACTGTTGTAGAAATACCCTGTAAGTGTCTTGTTGAGCTCTTGAATGGCCTTGGTCTGCTCTTGCAGGGCACGCACCTGTCTCTCTCCCTGTTTCCTGATTTCCTCTTTAATCTGTTCGAATACTGTTGTGGGTGTGTCTTCCTTCTCTGGCTTATCTATTTCTACACTTTCTCCAACTCCTAGAAGATCTGGTAGGATATCCTCAAAGGGTGGTACATCACCAAGAGATTCCGGTGTCACAATGCCGGTACTCTCTGTTGACTCAATGTTTAGAGTATTGGGAAGACTGGCAGCCACTTGTAATAAATTCTGGAGGCTCTTTTCGTCATTCTTCTTCTGTTGGTTCATCCAGTGTGCTAATGATGAAGGTTGATCCCAACGTTTAAGGTGGTCATCCTTCCATACAAATGGATCAGCGGCTCTGACAACATCCACAGGCAGATCTGTGTTCTTGTGTGGTCCATACCATTTCCCATGGTTTTCAACATCTTTCAAGGTAAGAGAAACATAGTCGCATTTACTACATGAAAATGGGACCTGGTCTCTGGTAACATGTGTTTTTAAATAATGTTTTATGGCATATTTCTTGATTTGTTTATAGTCACAAATGCTGCACTGGAAAACCCTTCCTTTCTTCTCTGCCTTGGAAATATCCATGGTTTTCTGTAAATTTTACAGATAGTAAAGGTAAGTATAAATATACTTATATATATAAATATCATAAATCCAGCCCCAATGTTCTTATGCACCCATAGTTGTAGTCTGTTTTATGTAACAATATGTCATTGTACATATATAGTATATAATTCATAGAATGTTATACATCATGTACATAATATTTTGTCTGTAAAATTAAAGTTTAAGTAAACTTCTGAAATTTCTTCAAAGCAGTTTTCATCCACGCCAATTCGTTTCCTTGATATGGCTTAATTTTGTCATGGTGAACTATTCTTTGTGTTCCCTTTTCATCTATTTGAACTCTGTATAATATATCATTCAACTTTTGTAGGATGAGGAATGGTCCATGGTATTTCAACAGTAGTTTCCTGCTTTCCATGTCAAGTTGGGGCTGCTCATGTAACATCAAAACAAGATCTCCTGGACTATACAGGTTTAAGGACATTTTTGTATCATATCTATCTTTCTGTACTTTTGCTGCCGTTTGTAGTTTTCTTCTGACAATTATATGGGCTTCATACAAATTATCACGTAAATTGTTGATATACTCTCCGTAAGAAGAGTTATCATCATCTTCATTTGGACAAAATAAAATCTCCAGAGGTAGTTTTAATTCTCTACCTAACATTATAAAATTTGGAGAAAAATTTGTAGACTCCTGCGGCGTACATCTATAGGCCATAGCTAAGCATCCCAAATTGAGGTCCCAATTGGTCTGTTTTCCTTTGATATAGGATTTAATCATGCTTACTAGTGTTCTGTTAAACCTTTCTACCATCCCATTGGCTTTGGGATTCCTAGGGGTTGTTCTTGTCTTTTTAATTTCTAAAAGTTGACAAAGTTCTTTAAATATTTGACTCTCAAAATTTCTGCCTTGGTCGCTATGTAAACTCAAGGGACATCCGAAACGAGCAATAAACTCATTTAAAATTTTATCTGCACAGGTAATGGCAGTTTGGTCAGGTACTGCTAAAATTTCAACCCATTTGGTGAAGTAGTCCATAACTACTAGAATGTATTTATTTCCTCGAGGTGTTCTTGGTAATGGTCCCAAAATATCTGTGGCTACTCTATCTAATGGGGCGCCCACTCTCATATCTCCCAACGGTGCCTTGGGTGGCTTAACAGGAGGCTTATTCATTTGACAAATTTGGCATTTAGAGACCCATATTTTAATATCTTGTCTCATTTCAAACCAATAGAATTTTCTGCGTACTTTTGCAGTGGTTTTCTTATAACCAAGGTGACCAGAAATGACAGAATCGTGCATTTGGTGTAAAACATCATCTTTTAAGACTCTTGGTAAAAGTATTTGTAGACTCTCAGAAGAACCATCTTTAGATAAGTTTTTCTTTTTTAATATACCATCTTCTAGTACAATAGAATCCCATATACAAAGATAATGTCTCGTAGCAGGACTTAAAGTCTGTATTTGATGAAAATCAGGTTTCTTCTGTTCTCTTTTAGCTTCATGAAGAATTTTCAGATCCGGGTCATCTTTTTGTATCTGTTCCATATTGACGGGTATATAAATATCATTCCAAGTAGTTGCTTCCGCTTTTAGTTGATTTCTGGTGACTGCACGTATTTCTACGGTATTTTTGTTTTCGGGCCATCGTTTTCTCTCTGGAGTTTCTTCCATACGCTTAGTACATTTTTTACATGGTCCACACTTTAATGGTTCTAGGTTATCAAAATTGGAACATTGACAATCTTTAGGATTAGGACATCGAGATAATGCATCCGCATTTCCGTGCTTATTTCCTGGGCGGTATTCTATAGAAAAGTCATAGGACGAGAGTATTTCAATCCACCTTGCAATTCTGCCCTTGGGTTCCTTTATTTTAAATAACCAAACTAATGCCTGATGATCAGTTCGAATTTTAAATCTTCTTCCTAAAAGGTATTGTCGGAAATACTCTACAAAATATCGTACTGCCAGTAACTCTTTGTCTGTGACACAGTAATTTATTTCAGCTTTGTTTAATGCTCTGCTAGCATAAGCTATTACTTTTTCTTGACCATCCTGCACTTGGCTTAAAACAGCGCCAATACTATTGTTGCTGGCGTCAGTATCTAGTACAAATTCCCCTTCCATTATAGGAAAGCTCATAATTTCTGGTCCTGTTAGTAGCTCTTTAATTTTTTGAAATGCATCTTGACAATCTGTAGTCCAATTAAAGGTGATGTCTTTCTTTGTCAAATTTACTAAAGGCCTTACAATACTGGCAAAATCTTTTATGAATTTTCTGTAGTATGAAGCCATGCCGATAATCTGTCTCACTTCGGTTGGAGTTTTAGGAATAGGCCAATCTATGATCTTCGCAATGTTGTCAGGGTTTGGTGTAATACCATTTTTGTTAATAACATGTCCCAGGAAAGAGACTTCCTTTTGAAATAATTGACATTTGTTAGGTTTCAGCTTTAGGCCAGCTTTTCTAATTCTTTCCAGTACTTCCTTAACTCTGTTCAAATGTTCTTGAAAATTGGACCCAAATACAATGATATCATCAAGATAAATTAGGCAGGTCTGCCATTGTAGGCCATTTAAAATCATTTGAAGGGTACGTTGAAAAGTTTGTGCACTCCCCTTCATTCCCATGGGCATAGTAAGGAATTCCCACAATCCATATTTTGTAATAAAAGCAGTTTTTGGTATATCAGACTCTCGGACAGGAACTTGGTGGTAACCAGATGTAAGGTCAAATGTAGAAAATATTGTCGCACCAGATACTGCATCTAAACAGTCTTGTATTCTTGGTAGAGGAAAAGCATCATTTATTGTCACATCATTGACCCTTCTGTAGTCTACACATGGTCGGATTTTACCATTTTTCTTGAGTACCAAGTTAAGTGGGGATGCCCAAGGAGAATTAGATTTTCTAATTATTCCTTGTTTTTCAATATCATTAATAGTCTGTAATTCTGCTTCAGCATATGCAATGGGGACTCGTCTTGGAGGAAGTTTTATAGGTTTTGCCTCACCAGTATCTATGATATGCTCACTCACATGAGTTAAACCAAGGTCTAGATCATTCTTTGAAAATGCATCTTGATATTCTGATAGCAAGTCAAGAAGCAATTTCTGAGAAGTCTGGTCAAAATTGTTGTCCTTTAATGAATTCTCATACATTTGCACTAAATGTTCAGGTATTTTAATGTTTTTTTGTACTCTCTTTTTCAGCAGAACATCTGACTGATATGGGAGGTGTGTCATTCTGACAATCATCATCAAAAACAGTTTCATAAAGAAATTCATCAGCTATTCCAAGGACAGCGTCTTGTCTAATTCGTTTCTCGTCGCAAGTTGGGTTAAGTATTCGTATAGGTATTGATGTACTCTTGGCTGTATCCACTAAAGTACTTGCCATCAATAACTCATATCTTGAACTGAAATTTTCATTCGGTTCTATAATAAACTCTGTAGGTTCAGAGATGACATCCTCTCTCTCAACAAAGGCCTGTATGATTTTTTCACTATAAGGCGGAATAGTATAGTCATCCGCAGCAGTAACTCTTCTACATTTATTATTGGACTCTATTTGAATGCAGGGTATATCTACCCCATGTAATTTCAAAATTCCATGACTAAGGATGATATCTGCAGCGACACCTTGTTTATTTTGTAAGACATCCACCCCCAAGAGACATTCGTCATCTATATTAGCTACAATAATGTTCTGGCGTATAACAAGATCTCCAAAGGTCAGAGTAAATTCTGCTTCGCCAAAGGAATTCAAATTCATACCGCAAGCATTTATAACACCAGTAGTATGTTCAAGTTCAGGTCTATTCTTCATTTGTTTGTAGATTTTGTTAGACATAATACTTCTTGAAGCTCCAGTATCGATTGTAAAAACAACAGAGACATCATCTATTTTGCCTTTGACATAAATTCTAGGACATGTTTCAAAATTTCTTTTAACATCATAAGTATATGTATCTTTACAAATGTCATTTCTTTTCTTTTCAGGTAGGTCTTCTTTTGGAGCTTGTCCTTGGATCGTCTCTTGACCTACAGTTACGATCCCCTGAAGTTTAAATTTCCAGGTTGCTGAGATACCGTTCCAGGCTGAATGTTTGGCTGAGATCTGGACATGTGGGAAGGATTTCTGTAGTACTGTTGAATTTTGGTTGGGCAGTCACGCGCAAAATGTCCAACATTCTTACAGTTGTAACAAATAGTGTTCTGACTTGGAGTTGACTTGGGCCTCTGTTGAAAACCAGTTGAGGAACATCTACTCATTTCAGCAATCATCTTCTCTAGATTTTGTATTTGTTCTTTCATTTTTAACATGTCATCTTGGAATGTTGACAATGCTGAATCTTGTACATGATAGTCATCAGTAGTAATGGGTTCTGTGTTATTCTGAGTTTTCTTTGGCTGTAGTTCCTGACTGCCTGATTTTCTTTTCATTTCTGGTTTTGTCTGCTTATCTGTCACTGCTCTAACTGTTCGTTTTTCGGCTCTAGCATTACTTCTTTTGTTGAGATCGCAGAAATTAACAACTTGAAATACAGCGTCATCGATATTGTCTGGTTCCTTTATATATTCAACTTGAAATTGGATTTTCTCATCATTCAGGCCATCGAAAAATTTTCTGAGTAGATCCTCTCTTCTGGTATTTTCATCTCGACTAGGGTATGCTTTTGCATACATCTTCTTCAGGTCTGCTGCATATACTTCAACAGGTTCGTTAGGTTTCTGTCTCCTATTACTAAACTTTGCCTCGAGTGACTTTTTGGTTTCCACTACTCTGTATCTGTTGTCCATCTCTTGAATAACCCTTTTATAGTCGGATCTAATTTCCTTTGGTAGTTGCTCGAAGACAAATTCTCCTGCTCCGCCTTGCATTCTGGGTAACAGTTCATCTAATTTATCATTATCTGTCCAGTTCCCTCTCTCAGCTACTTCTTCAAATCTTCCTTTCCATACAATCCATTTTTCTTTGTCTTGGCCCGTAAAGGGAGGCAATTTTTGAGTGAATTTTCTTTGACGTTTAATTTGCGTTACAGTTGAAGTAGATATACTTTCTCCATCATCAGAAGATGAGGTGCTGATACAGCTAGAGTCATCAGTTAGTGTGGAATCTGTCTCTGCGTGTCTTGCGTGTTTTCGATTTTTCCTTCGCTTTGCTCGTCTACTGCCCTTTTGTCTAAACCGGGTTTTTGGCTGGATGACATCAGTCTGACGTTTTGTAGGATTTTCTGATTTTAGAGACATGTTTGATTGAATTGAGCTCAATACTTTCTTCATATCTTCTAAGACTGTACTTAAGTTTTCATTTGCTAGATGTGGACCTTGATTTGGGAATAAGGGATGTGGTTTTGCTGACTGAATTCTGACATTTCCAGTTCTCCTCAGGTCATCATCCTCTGAGCTATCAGTGGAATCATGGATTGGAAGTGAGTATTGTTGTTGGGGATTATCTCCCCTACCCAATACGAACATCTGTCCGTTACACCTGTTAGGTGTTTCAACTTGCTCATTTATAGTAAATGATCTTGTATTTTCTGTGTTTTGAGTGTTCATTGGACATGAACTAGACATCAATTCAGATGTTAAATTTGTACATGAAGTACGCATGGTGATTGGAACAGTTAAGTTACTATTCATGACACCTCTGGGTCCCAAAGGACTAATGTCAGATCCAGTTTTTAAACTGATTTCTGAGCCAATTTCCCCTACACTATGTCTATCGTTCTTCTGTGTATCTTTCACACCGTCTGATAAAACATCTGTTTCTACAACAACCAGACCCTTTCTCCCTTTCTTTCCCATTTTATTCAGTAAGAGTACTACTACCTATGAAAATGCACACATCAAAAATTATTGTCAATAAAAATAATCAATTGTCGATAAAAAAAAATAACCAATCACAAAAATAATCACCCAGCAAAAAGTTCGTATCACAGGATACCCCTAAAAAAATGAGGGTATCCCGCCGTGGATGCCAAAAATGTAACGTAGCAGTACCGGGTGTATTTATAATTGGATTAAATAACGACTAAATAACTCAACCATTCGCAGAATAAGATATAAGACCCTTGTAAAGTTAAACGAACAATTTTATTAACGATTTCAACAAATGACAATTTATATTAATGAATAAATATGCAGCTTACACTCATCGTACACACATGAATAAATAATGAATAATCACAATAAAAAAATTAATGGAGTCGCTGAATACACTCAAAAAAATCCCATAAAACAGACTACGAATTTTGAATAAAAATCCCAACCCGAAAAATATATATTTTAATCAATGACGCATATTAATAGGGGACAAGTCATAGTTATATATAACTTGAGACTTGTTAAACCTAACAACAAGTTGTGCTGTATGAAATTTACAGGCTTGACTTGTTTAAGAAAAATGCAAAGGGACCGTAAATTTCAGGTATAATTTTAGTACGAATATTAATCTTAAAATTTCAATGAAAAATTTACGTTTAAAAAGCGTTAAAAAAATCCAAATAATAAATGAGACCTTTCGTTGAATCTCTCAACTATCGGACTCAAAATGAGAGAAAGAGTACAAACTTGTAGCATAGCTACGCTGCTTGTATGAACTAAAAATTCAAATAAAATTGAAGAGAAAATTTAAATAAATATAAAATACAATTAGGCCTATCTAGAGAGAAAAGAACTATAAAGTCTATAGACTAAAGTTCTTTCAATATACCGTAAAGGACTATATTTTGTCCTATAAACGGTTAATTCCTATCAAAATAATAAATAAAATATTTTAAGACTTCAAATAAAAGATAGTGTAAAATAAAATAAAATAAATAAATAAAAAAAATCAACAAAAAAAAACCCTACGTGACCTACCAGGCCAAAAAGTTGCAGGCGACTCTCTTGAAATCTCAGCGTCTCCGTTTATATATTAACCAATCACAGAAAACAACAGATAATACATGAAAATATCGAATATTAACAGATTGATCAGTAATATAATATTGGTTTACATGTAAAATCCTACAATTTCATTGGTTAATTCACACGATCACGCATATTACTTATGACAATAATTATCAATTATTCTGAGACATACAAAAACAATGGAAAACACATGTTTTGAATAACAAACACATACATATAGATATACACTCATAAAATCGATGTAATTAACATTTTTCATTAATAAAGGTTGCGAGAAATAGTATATATTCATAAATGCGCGCCGCGGAACTTTAACTAAATTTATCGACTATACCGTTTTCATCTTCAACCGGAAATGAACATGCGGGAAGGAAAACAATGTGCTCTTCACATATACAGTGATATACACTCAAAAATAGTGCAATCAATTAATAAGACAACCATGAAAAGAAAATAGGTATGTTCACAAAATGAATTATCACAATGATGCTTGATGACAGTACATGTATGTTATGATACACGTTTATGCATTCAACTAGAATTTTCTCTGCACATTCAACAAAGTATATTCTCATGTATATTACTATACATGTGTACACTCTCATTTAATACAAGTGCACAATACATATTCAACAATCTTCTCTATATTCTGCGAATAGTTTAGTCACAACAATACAAACATTCAACACAAAAATATAATGCAAAGAAAAGGGGGGGGGGGGGTACTCATATACTACAACGTACATTAACAGTAATTTAGTGAATTTTACTTACTTTTCATAATCAATTTATCAATTGACTAAAAGAAAGATGTTAATATAAACAATAAAATGCTTTCTTTGATGATTCATTCGGGTAATGAAGGTAGCGATCATTGCAGAAAAAATTACATAACCCACTAACGTGGGTTATGTATTTTTTCTGCAATGTTGCTACCTTCATATCCCGAATGAATCACAAAAGAAAGCATTTTATTGTTTAAACAATCATATATTAAAGGAGTTAACAAAATTATTGAATTGAATTGAATAATATGGTTGTTTTTTATTAGGAAAGTTCTTTCAACATACAAGGTTCCAGCCTTAAATTACTTGTCTTTTACTATGGGACACAGATACATTTGTGTTCGAATATGTCATTACCTTTGTTGAGTGGACATACATTTATTATTCCAATCTTATTTTGACGTGTATTTATGTCAAAGGAGTGAATGAAATTGTAATCTCATTGGACAGTGAACAGGTGTTTTTACATTGTTAAAAGTGTAAAAGGTGTTCTTTGATCAAGTACATGCATATTATAAGCTAAAATTTGTTTTGCTGTTTCATAACATGCATTAAAACCTAGCAATGTTCAATTTTCATGTTATAAATAAATACCTGTTACTCTTTAACCATTAATTTCATTAAAATGTGAAATTCTTAAAGTTGAAATAAAATATGGCCTGTAGTAAGTTAAGAAAAACAAAAATGTCGGAATTAACGTTTCATTTTGCAGGTACATTATCTTTGAAAAGTGGACCATCATAAACTATTAAAAATGTTTTATGTTCAGATTGCTACCTGCATTGGTCAATAATATACCTTCTCAAGTCTCTTTGTTTAATAATTTATGCTGTCTTTAATATCTTGAATGATGCCAATCCTAGATGTTTTATAACATTTAGGAAAGGAAGAGATAAGAAAAAAAATTTACCACCAACAGTACCAAAAAAACTATATACGCCTAATTTATGATAGTTTTTTTTTTAAATATAAGTTGATATTTTTAAATTAAAATTTGTTAAACAATGCATATACATGTAAAAAACGTTTTTAAAAATAAGAACAGTTATCAGATTCATAAAGATTTCAGTCTTGTCAGATTCTATATGAACCGTCCAGTAAGCGACTACAGATAACTGATCGTAAAAAAAGGGGCCGTTTACAATTTAGGAAAAGGGCTTCATAGACATCATAATCATGCATTTGGTTTTTAACCAGGTTTTCCGTAAAAAAGATCCAGCTACTACTAGTAA
This sequence comes from Magallana gigas, assembly GCF_902806645.1. NCBI lineage: Eukaryota > Metazoa > Mollusca > Bivalvia > Ostreida > Ostreidae > Magallana > Magallana gigas. The sequence goes on along the minus strand of NC_047562.1, from coordinate 18,456,982 downwards.
AGTGATGAAAATGGCAGGCAGGCGGCTGCCAAAAGAGTATCAAGTATATTGTACAGATCTCCAACGGTTTTCAAAAGGGGAGTTTTTGTTTTGCATTCAATTGCATTTATATAGAATTATATCAGAGTTGTGCATATTACTTGGACTTTGATTTTTGATACTTTTTCCGAAAAATACCAGCTGTTTAACGTATTCATTTTTTGATTTTGCATAATATTTTATATAGAGTACCCCTTTTCTCTGGATAGGTTGTTCATCAATTCAGGGTATTTTTGGGATCTACTAGTATATAGTAGAGGAGACTAAAACATTTGTAAAACATGACCATATTGGCCCAACGCTAGGGCCTTAACCCCTTACCCTGGAACCATAAATTTCAGTTTAGAAACATGAACATTATACCCATGCATTAGGTTTTTCTCCCACACATATTGCATGCAGAAGTAGCAATTATTTTTTTTTCGAAAACCTGGCGTGTTTTGGATATTTGGTCACGCCCATGAGGCCCCTGACAGGGAAGCTAGGTTTATAAACTTCAAAATTTACCTGCATCTTGCACTACAGAAGCTTAATACCAAAGATGGTTGTAGTGGCCCTGTACATGTATTGAAAAAAAGTTCAAATTGTAACGTTTTGACCTGAATGACACACGACGATGGCTAGAAACCAATGACAAAAGGTCACCTGGGTGAGAATAAAACAAGGTAAAAATTTAATTTTTTACTTTAATAATAGAATTGCCATACTTTAATTTGGATTTTTCTTTACATTGCAGTCTGAACAATTCACAATCTAGTCTGAACAAGTCTAGTCAGAAATTAATTCTTTTCCTTAAACCAAAAAAGGGAAGGACATAACTGTAGGAATATGAATCCTATGGTCAGCTATTACTCTGAAAACCTTTAATTTCTAATTGGAGTTTAGCGGGTTTTTTTTTATTCTTTACATACATGTACATTTATACATTCAATTACATCAAAATTTAATCCAAACATTTTTTATTTCCTTAAATGTCAAACTTCCGTTTTCAAGATAGAGTTGTATATGAACATAACACCATTAATTTCCTCAGATTTTTTATTTCTTTCAACATGGAGTCTTTCCTCCCACAAATGTAAGTGCATTAAATTGTTATCTTAATTAGTTTATAAAAGATTTAAGCAATAGAAGTACTTCTTCCAGTTGATGATTTGTAGATATTTGTGAATAATGTGAATGAAAAACAAAAAAGATAAGTTTCCAATATATACATTTCAATAACGACAGATGTGAGGGAATGCAACACATGTCCAAGTCTGTGTTTGTGGTACTGTGTCAGTTAGTTGGGACATCACAACAAGTGACCATGAGGAGGGAGATGATTGACATCGCGGAGATGATCGATAGACGAATCGCGCATCAGAATACGAGCATGTCGATGCTGAGTGGAAGCACTAGAGAAGGATTTAGACTGAAGGGATCAGATTATGACATTATGTTCTGGCCAAACAACCACCGAGTGATCATGGACGTGTCTCAGTCGGAGTATTACAACACAGCCAATACAGCCTTGATTCTCTCTGACAGTTCTAAGAGTCCACCAGGATTCACTTTACTTCAGTTACCGACACCATTTGCTAACCCGCTCGCCCTTTCAGCTTGTGTCAGAATGAATAATAGACACTATATATCTAGTTCTCTTCACAAAGAGTTAACTTTATCCTTATTAGATCGTAATTCTACACTACATGGACCCTGCAGTAGTGGTAACATAGCAGGTGATGAATACGACATTGCTCACTGTTTTGTTAGTGACTTTTGGCCTCCCTCTGTTTCCCTATGGACAGACAGATGTCACTCATGGCCTAATCCTCAAGTTGTTGATGACATTGTCAGAAATGGATGTCATTTTGTAGCAATAGGACACCCATTAGGACCTCATGAAAATGAAGAATGGAGAATTTCTTTTTCTCGTGCAGAATATAAACTTGTGTCGTCAATGAACCACTGTCAGTTTTTGACATATGGGTTGTTAAAACTTTTCTTAAAAGAAGTTCTAAACCAACAATCAGATGAAACCAGTAAACTGCTGTGCTCCTATCACATGAAGACAACAGTTTTCTGGACAATTCAACAAAACACATTACCTTACTGGAGTCCACAAAATTTCCTGGGTGGTTTCTGGCTCTGCTTTAAACTCCTCCTTAAATGGGTGTATGAGGGGATCTGTCCAAACTTTTTCATCCCACAAAACAACCTGTTTCTGACAAAAGTCCATGGCTCAGCACAAAACAGATTGTTCTTACAGTTACATGAATTGTACAAGAAAGGTCTGGCCTGTCTGTTACAGAGTTCCTCTATCAGGTCCTACATCATTGATGTCCTGTACAATCCTAGACTTTCTATTTGTATGATGATGTCCGAAGCTGCTTATGATGAAGAAGTGGCCTTTGAGTCCTTAAAATGTGTACATGCAATTGTGAATCCATGCCATATTACCAAAAAAATACACATATTAGAACAGTTTGTAGAGTCGCCAATGACACAATATCAAGTTTTGGTCTTACAGAAATTTACATCCTCTGTCCTTCACCGAACCTCTTTTCTCTTACAAAATATGTACACATTCGCAGGTGTCAATAAACAGCTGTATATTGTAGACAAAATTTCCTGTCACATGCTGAAATTAACAGCCAAGTTTGGGTGTATTTCTGATATGTTGTACATTGCCATGTATTATTACAAGACACTCAGATACAGAGAAGCTTTATCTGTTTTAGAGATGACAAAATTCAAGTTAGCTCAGCCTTATCTGATGTATGGGAGAGTCGTAGACAGAGAGAGGTATAATGAGTCTGTAGGAGGACAGTCCTGGTCTACAAAGATGAGACAGGCTGTAGCACAGGATATCACCCTTAATCCCAAAATCTGTTATATCAGTGAACTATTACCAGAACAACAATCTGCTCTAAAGAGCGATACATGTGCGTTAACTATCCCAGTGTTTGTAATGTTACATTTCCTAAAGTTTTTGTGTTACAGACACATTGATACGACATCATCACAAGCAGCTCTAGATGAGTTACAGGTCGTAGTCCACAATGATCAGCGGATGTATGTAGATAATCTTATCAGAGACATCTCCTGGGAAATCCTGGGGATCTGTCAACAGATGACAGGGAACCTTCAGGCTGCTCTTTACTCGTATCAACAATCACTCGCACAGTATCCATTCCACGGGATACAAACTGCTACACAGAGAAGATTACATGATGTTGTCCAGTCAACACTACACCAGTAAATATTTACATTTTCCCGTGTCGTTGTCTGTGATAACAATACGAATCGATTTTGTAACGTATAGCCCAATACAGTTCATCAATCACGTAGTTCGGGTGCAAGAAGGCATTTGGATAATTATACAAACTAAGATAAAGTGAAAATGTCAATTACTTAATATTTGATTGAAAAATAGTTTAAATAATATAAATATAGGTAGTAAGGAATCATTCATGAGTATTATAAGGTGATCAAATAACGTTCGGGCATGATCGAATCCATCATAAAGCCCCTTGGAATGAAGAATGATTCCTTATTTCTTAAATAAATCAGTAATTTGGGTTATGGTTGATGTTCCATTTCTGTGATTTTTCTACCGCCATTTTTTCTCAATTATAAACCCACGGCTTTATTTTTTTTTTTAAAAACGGAGGAAAATCATTTCATTTCTGAATAGCCGAATTCTGTCATATATCAAGGTGCGTTGCTTTAGTGTGGCTCGACACATCAATGCATTATTTGCTAGATTAATAAAGAATCATTTTTGAAAATTTGTTGCTTTTTTTGTTTTTTGTTGTTGTTGTTTTTTTTTTGGGGGGGGGGGGGGTACTTTTTTTTTTTATCAGAAACCGGAAACATTGTTTCCAAGTCACTGAATGTTTGAGTAAATGAAATTATTATACATATAGATATCTGTATCATTATGTAGCGTACATTAATCAACACTTCTATTGTATGGATTATGCCAAATTTTAACTCTCTTTGAGAACCTATGCGAAAAATACCTGTTCTATGTAAAAATAAAGACTGTTTGCTAAACAGACTGCCATATTTTATGCCCACAAATCATACAGAAAACCCGCTGGGCAAATGTTAACCGGCCATGGTGAAACTCTAGCGCCGAAGAAAGTGTCAAGAAAGTGGGTGATGGTAAATTTTCGGTAAAGATCATATAAAATCCTAATTTAACAGTTTAGATTAAACAGAATTAAAAACATTTAAAATAGCAGAGCTCCTTGCAAAGCAACGAGTTTTTAAAGGTCTTTCGTTGTGCAGCGTGATGTGACGCATTACAAAGAGATAATCTACCCACGATTCTATATTAGAGGTTTGTTCATGTAGGCCCTTATTATGAGATAGTTTATAGTTTATTACAGTAACTATATGAGATACAATTGTTTTCAGTATATGTCAGAATGTGGTTCATGATGATGTGTTTGTGAAATACCATTTTCGCGACAAAGCCAATTGATGTATGTATAAACATATACAGTTACTCGATATATTATCGAAATGATGATATTGGACATTTTTGTATTATATAGCTTATAGTGTTTGACGCATAACACCCTTAGGTCAAGAGATCCTAACTGATGGGGTTTCGATAGCTATTGTTTTGTCTAGGGACTGTCTGTCTCTAAAATATTAAAATTTCAATCAATTTATTTCTGTTTGTGCGACTATCTTGTTTTTGAGCGATGCTAAATGGCTTACAATTTATGATTAAATAAACAAACATTGAAAGTTTTTATGAAAGAAATTAATTTTTTTTTCACAAGTGTCTCGTTTCTAGCTTGTTCAATACCTTATGTAGTACATGTAAATATAATTACATCAGAAATTCCTTTTTAAGTTCCGTTTTCTTCGAAAATAAAATGAAAATATCACGTAAAAATATTTTACTTGTTAAATCTTCTTTTTTATTTTAAAGATTAAGCCGATTAGATTTTCGTAGTTTTTCCCGTTTCGAGTTTTAGCGGCATCCGGTAGATTCCCAGCCATCGCACGGATTTGGAACAAATACTCTTTCGGGAAATGACATGCTCGATTTAGTGTTTACTATTCTTTAATTAAACTAGACTTTGACCCGTGCGTGTATAGGTTGACATTGTATATGATATTGGACATTTACGAAATAGATACATCGACACACCGTATTGTTGCCATTTACATAATAAAGCTTTAAGCCTACAATAATGCTATTAATTTCACTAAACTTTGCTTAATTAGAATAATCTGTGTCTCAGGACAGGCATATGCTCCCATTTACCCGTAATATACACAGGTGCTTGAGGACAGGATCGACCCCCCCCCCTTCCACCCCCCCCCCCCCCGCCCCAATATATAGACCCCCGGGACTTTATTTTTCTTTTTTATTAAATTATCCTTTTATGACATATTTCTAATCTATTCATCCATTGCCCAAAAAACAAATATTTTTAAAAAATCAGGCCCTCTACATATATAATACAAGAAGGTTGCTAACTTCGTCCATCTAGAACCAACGGAAGTAAAGGTTTATCGCAAGGAAGATAACTCGTTACAGAATTTATTTTTTTTCTCTTTTATGTCTTCCATTGTAATACACTCAGTATGAGTGCCTTCTTTTAGATTTTCCAGTTCCCAAGACGATTAAAAAGTTTTCTCGGCTTGATTAGAATTCATATTTCTTATGAATTGTACTTTTTTCGAGTTTGTCATGCAATTTCATAAATCTCTCGGAGTTGTCTTCCTTGCGATAAAACCTCACTTCCGTTGGTTCTAGATGAATCGGTTCAAAACTTGCAACTTGTCGATGAAAATTGTCCTATTTACCTAATAAATGTATTTTTACGGGCATGGCATGCATATATTCAGTGAAGGGAATTATCGGGCTACGACATGAGGTCACCGTTTTTATTGGTATATGTAGTTTGATAGTACATTTCAACAAATATTCATCGGTAGTGCCTCTTGGCTGGCAGACGAAGTTAGCAACCTTCTTGTATTATATGTACAGAGGGTCTGATTTTTTTTCAGAAATGTTTGTTTTATGTAATTTTGGGCAATGAATGTTTAAATTAGATTAGAAATAATCATAAATAGATAATTTAATAAAAAAATAATAATAAAGTCCCGGGGGTCTATAGCTATAATCGGGGGGGGGGGGGGGGAGGGGGGGATGGGGGGGTCGATCCTGTCCTCAAGCACCTGTGGTAATATATAGCAAAAAATTGCAGAATCGCTCCGAAACGATTTTGGAGAAAATTAATGAATCTGCATTGAAAATAACACTCAAACTATTCGTAATAAACCATTTTAAGACTGTAAATACCTTTCATCTAAAAAATTTAATTCACATCAATGAAGAAATCAACACCTTCTCCAGCAACGTTTTTCAATCGCTTCGAGTTGACATTCGGAACTCTCGGGATTTTTCATATTAAATGCACTGAGTTAGAGCAGAGATATAAACAATTATTTATGTCTCAGGTTAGAGTTATCTACCGTGTTTCGAATAATAACGTACAAATTTTAAATGAAAATTTCAACGTATTTGTAATATCGTTTCTGAGTTTATCCATGTGATATTGTGAAAACATAACTAAAGAGCATCCCGTGATTTCGCGTGAATGTAATGCGCATGCGCAAGATTGTAAAATCCGAGAAATCCATATGATTTCCGGATTTTTTAAACTTGAGGAATTTTCGTTAATTATTAATTAGCGAAGCTTGATTGAGAAAAAATAAAAATAAATTGGTAATCTTCAAGTGTCAATAATGTTTAGAATATATAAATCAAATGACAGTACCCTTCCGATTTCTCGGTATTAAAGCCCAAACATTCGAGTCTATTATTTTAATATAGTAGTATAGATTCTTTGATTTATACAAAATTTATGCACAAACTGCGAAACTTTATTTTGTTGTTACTTTACATTTTTATCCGCAACAAATAACCCAGGTTTTCACTAGCGAGATCAGAAATCGTTGCATAACCATTCCGTCATTAAAAAATGAAAGAAAAACATACGTACACTCTTACACAGTAAATAATTGAAATTCTCTTCGAAAAGGATTGTGATAAATAACAAACAAAAAACATGAAAGTAATATGTTAGTACCGGTAACTGTTGCGATAATATCAGCAATATTCATTGGTGAAAAATTGTCAATCCTAGAACAACCTACTAGTACATTTCCGTGAAAAAGATTGAGGAGACAGCAAGCGTAGGAATATTTACATTTCGGGGGGGGGGGGGGGGGGGTATTAAAAAATCGTTAATTTTGTTTTCCTTCACGTAAGACCACACCAATATCATTTCTTGTTCGTCGTACCTCGCGCGCTCGTATTTCAATCGCTGTACAAGTATTACAATGTATTATAATCAATTTCCCCTTCCAAGAAATTATGCGGCGTTTTGTATTTTATTTCCGGTCTATTTCCGTATTTTCATTAGTTTTTAATTTAGAAATCAGAAACAAGTAGAAAAAATATAACTGCCTGTAGAATTTATTCAAGTATCGCCTGAATTTTGCCTTACAAAAAACAAACATTTTATCGCTCGCTCGCTCGTACCTTTTTCCATTCAATGTCCGACGAACAAAAAAATTATATTGCTGTGGCCTAATGCATGCTCAATTTAAATCGATATTCTAAACATTTTTTAAATGATGTATCTGCTGATTAAAAATGGAAGTATATTTTTCTGATCAATTGTGTAAAGAGTAACTATAGTAATATATCTTGAATAGATGGCAAGTATGGTGACATACTTTTACTCCTTGCACACAGGTCATTTTTCTATCAAATATGTCGACATGCAAGAAAAATAAAAATATGTTCATGTGTAGAAAATGGAGGGGGGGGGGGGGGGTTAGTTGAATGAAATTTATGTATGCATTCGGGGGTTTTTTCACATGAATAGGGAGCCACCTAGAGATGTTAATTAAGAGCAAAGTATGGGAGGGGGCAGCCTTTGGAATCTCCTGAAATTTTGGCATGTTATAGAATAAAATGAAAACTTGGAATTAGCCTCAATATTGGAGTTCCCGATAATATATCTGTAATAAATAAGTTGAGCATTATTAAAACTGAATGACTCATGTGACCTAATAAATCTGAGTTAATAATCTCCTGCTCATAACTCAAAATCTTTATACAAACATGTACATGTACTTAAAATAATATTTCTGCGTATATAAACCCATTGTCTTGTGCAAAAATAAGGACCAACTCGCAAATGACAAAAAAGCAAGTAAATTAAAGCTTTAAAGATTTTAATACGACTTAAGCAAAGAGCAAAAAAAAAAATTAAAATGGACGTTTACTTTATATTAAGATGCTGGTCAGAGTACAACATGTAGTAATACATGTATTTTTTAATTCAGTTTTAAAACTAAGACTTGGTTGGTGAATTTTCGGCGTATACAATTATATCAACAATTTTAATGGTTGTTCAGGTGTCAAAGCATTTGTTAGTAGGTATTACCGTTACGGTATTAATAGGACAAAAACAGAAACAGAATTTAAGAAAGTTTATTGGTGACTAAAACGCCACAGCGATATTCAATAGAAAGTTGACTAAAACGCCACAACGATAATCCACAGTCAGCTGCCTAAAACGCCACAACGATATTCCATAGTCAGGTGACTAAAACGCCGCAAATATTCCATAGTCAGGTGACTAAAACGCCACAAGTAAGATCCATAGCCAGTTGACTAAAACGCCACATAATTTACTGAATGTCTTGGAACTTCAGCATCAAGAAATCCCTCGGATCTCCGAGACCAAACGTATTCTTCAGAGACATTGTAATTCTCTCAAGAAGTCTGGGTCTTCGGAAGCAAAACGGACTAAATCCAATCTTTGTCACGTGACTTTTGAGTTTTGTTCTGTCTTCTGACTTTGGCTCGCTTTTTTTCATTCTCTCTAAATTTCGTTGAAATCGTTTGATCTGCAAGATGGAGAAAAATCTATTTATCAAATGTTTTTTTACAATGTTGTTAAAAACGATTAGGTAGGAATGACAAAAAAGCATTGATGTTGACAAAACTTATTTACAACGGAACATTTCGGTTAAGATCTAATTCAAAGTTAGTGAAGTTGAACACCATGAAATACTTACGTTAAAAACTGTTTCACTGCTGTTATGAAGAATTCTTTCGTATTTCTCAGCTATGTTTGCCTTATCTGTAGGAGTGAAACAAACATGAATGAAAATGGAGAGCAAACTACGTATATCTAATAAAGATTGTGTTAATAATAACAATCAATATAATCAATGCCAAATAAGAACTATATACATAATGTATCATACCGCTGTTGACCAAGGACAGGAGGTGCTGCCCCCACATTCTCTGGAGTGTGGTCAGGTCAGTCTCAATTATCGTGTTTTTCTTCAACGCCTCCATTAACAGATAGCCATACAAAATGTACTTCTTCTGTTGGTCTGAAATTGAAAAATATAATTTCAATTAATCAAATAGCCAATCAATTGGAACCACTATATATCATCATTTTTTTTTTAAAAAGTAGCCGAGATTTATACATTGGATTTGAATTTATGCTTTGTACATTTACATACCAGCAACATCTTTGTTCTTAGAGTAAGAGAATCTACCAGTTTCTTTGAAATTCTCTTCTCCGTACAGAAACATCAATAGCTGCAAGATGTGTTTTCTCTGTAAAACAAAACAGTAAAAAATATTGAATTTCATAAACCAACATGTAATTTCATGGAAGTTAATGCAATCACAAAAGCCTGTTTCAGTAGATCGTAGACAAAAAAACTCTACAAATATGAAACGGGAAAAAAAAGCAAACACACCACCGGAGTCATTGTCCGTGTGTTTGTGGTGGACACGTATTCCGTCAGGAGTGAACACAATCGAATCTCGAATCCAACTTTCACCATATTTACAAATCAATCAAACTTTTCAGACAAGGTTCCAACAAGAGCGTGTGTTTTGGTGTTGTTTGACAACGATAATAGTTCGCAACGTTTGTGACGTCATTATATTATGATGCGTTGCAAGACGACGTCACGAATAAAGAGAGAAAGAAAACCAAAAAGGTCATTCTCCGAATTGCAAGTTAATTTTTGAATGTTTATGGCTAGCGCAGTATGTAATAATTTAACTGGACCTGCTGCTGGCTAAAATAATATTTAATTTTTATTGCATTCAATATATCACGAAGTTCAATTTCAAATGCACAGATGGTTTGATCCATCCATTTCTTTAAAGAATGAAACTTCAGCGACCATAATAATTCATTAGCTTCCGTTTTGCGTTTTCGTCAGCAATAAAAAAAGAACACCATATAAAACAACTCTATACATTTTGATATAAAGCTTAAATGCGGTATTCAAAGAAATCTATGATTTTTAATGAATTATCAATCTTTTTTTTTATGAAAGACTGATGGGTGGAGAAATTTTTGTGATGTATTCAATTTTTTTTTATGAAAGACTGATGGGTGGAGAAATTTTTGTGATGTATTCATTTTTTCTTTAACGAGTATTTAAATATTAACTTTCTTTAGCTTTCGTTTTTATTTTTTTACCTTCAACATTAGCCCACAGAGATCTTTTCGTTCGCTTTTAATAAAAAAAAAAACTCTTCTACCTAAGTTCCAATTAGATTTAAAGTACATGCAAGAAACAAATAAATATCTTTAAAAATCTTCTTCCAAATATGCATACAATTTTTAATATACTTGATATCCCTATGGACATTCTATCCCAACAGTGTAGATTCAAATCGGAAATTTTTTTGGTGGTGTCAATTTCATAAATGAACAGCGATGAAAGTTCACTGGGAAATGAACTTGGTTTGTCATGTGATAAAACGCGAATGGCTCATGAAAAAGATTAACGAATTTGATGCAAAGATGTAAATCAGCGGTAAACAATGATCGTTTAAGCTCATGTATAAAACATATTCAAAAACGTTTTCAATCAAACCTACTTTTCTTTATTCGAAACAGACGACTGAATTAAAAAATCTTGGATAGTCACATGCTATTAACCCAAACTATCAGTTTAACCGATAACTGGTACAGTACCAGTATGCTGAATACACATTACAAGGACGTTAATTTTATTATTTAATTTCAAACGGAAATATGCATGTGGATGTAAATTACAATCTTACAGATAATGAAAACATCACCAACCATTGTAAATATTATACGTGGTGCAAAATGGTAATTTTGGCAGCAATCTTGAATACCATACAAAGCACTTTGGTTATATAGGCTATGCGATTTACTATAGATATATTGGAGTATGTTTCAAGGTCATAGCGGCCACATAGGTCTTTCTTGGTGCTATAATCTTGCGAACAGCCGTCTCTGTATCAGACTAACTTGTCTTTTGATATTTACTACGCTTAGGCATCTTAGAATTTATTATACCCAACTCCATGTACTTTAAGAGTCCATAATTGATGGTATTAAGAAATATACAAGTGAAAAGCTATCAATGTGACAGCAAACCGGCTTTTCTTTTATGTTAACTGTATCCATAATCCATGTCATCCCGTATCCAGTGAAATGGAATACCCTATATGCAATATTTTGCTAAAAAAATGACTCAGTTCAAAAGCTGGTATTTTTTTCATAAATTATCGGAAATCAAAATCCTAGCAATATGCACACCTCTGATATATGTACAATTGATATGCAAAAGAACAACTTCCTATCTTGAGAACTGTAGGAGGAGTTATCCGTACAATGAGGGTACCCTTTTGGCAGCCGCCCACCCGCTGTATATAATGTACGGAATTAAAGGCACCATCAGGCTGAGGAGTGTGGGGGTGAGAGGGGGGGGTTATTAAGGCCAACGCATGCATTTCTTTTAGTCATAAGGAAATTTATTTCATGAAATAAACATATAATGTTATACATGTAATTATCACAGAAGCATTTTGTTTTCATTTTCTTTTAAGAGATACAACTCATAAAATAGTTGCTACAGAAACCAAACAAAACACAAAAAATTATATCTTATTTGATTCACATTGTTCTGCTACTTTGCACATATTAAGATGAGCATAAAACAGGAAAGAAATGTACAAGTTTGTAGGTCTGTAATATAATGTCTACTGAACGAATCCTATAACTTTAATTTGCTAATTATATCTGTCTTTTTCTATACAACTTTTGCCCTCTTCAAATTTTACATATTTCCAATAATAATTGCATTACTGAACATCAAGATATGCCATCTATAGCTACATGTAATATCTATGAAACTAGAAGGGTTACAATAAAGATGACTTTGTATTTAAAAAAAAAAGAAATATACAGGTAGTGATCTAATTAACCCTTAATTACAACCACTATATATATGTAATCTAAAATAATCAATAGAAAGACCAAAGCTGTTTTAAATAATGCATGAAATCAGAAGAAGATTGAATCCAAACAATGTTATAAATTTTCAAAACAACAAGTAATATTAACCAAAAACAAAAAAACAAACAGAACAAGCAAATGTACACTTCACTATTTTCATGTTTCATGCTTTTAAATGTTTTCAAGTTTCAAAGCTTTATAAAATTTTAGGCACGATAAACACAAATATTAATGAAATTGATTTTTTTAAAAAATCAAAACCTATAGACTTATTTAGCATTTAATTTCATTTTGTGATATGTTTCTTCATTCACCACTGGTTTTCCTTATTAAAAACAAAATATCAAACTTGATTTTCTTTTCATGTAAGTGAACAACAAAAACAAAACATAAATGTACGTGTAAAGTTATACATGTACATAAAGCACAGTATGTGTACATTCAAAAATTGGAAGCAACAAAATTATAGCTGCATGGTTTAAAAAGATGAAAAAATTGGACATAGGCACCAGGTGTATTTTTATTACTAGTACATCTACATGTACATAGCTCTGAATAAATACATATGCATGTGTATATATTCATCCTTTTGATCTTCTTAAGTTTGAAATTGAAATTGAACACATGTTCTTTTATATGTATTTTTTTTTCAGCAAAAAGTTATTTTTACATACACGCATAAGCAAATAAAACAAACTAGATTTTAGGTAAGTTAAAAAAAAAAGAAAAGAAGATTTAAACAAATAAGATGGAGTAGGTCACATGAAGGTCAAATTATACATTACAACTGAATCTGTAAGACTGTCTTGATTACTTTAAGAAGCACATAAAATAAACCAATTGCTTGTAACGGTATACATGTGAATATTCTGTTTTTGATACATAAAAATTTGATACAATTAATTTGATTTTACAAACAAAAACAAAAAACATACAGATTTTAACAGCTATTTTTCATTATCAAGAGAAGAAAAACACATGCAAGAAGGTGAAATTAAGAACACTTATTGCATGTGACATTTTACTACGAAATCCCATAAATCATGCCAGTATTGTCAAATTTATAGGCCTAGATGTGAACTATCTAAGATTTATTCCTCCCAAATTCTAATTATCCCCCTTATTCTTAATAATTTAATGTACATGTAAAACATGTATGCATACATGTATGAATTTATCTTGGACATATGGTAGTATTATAGGAAAAATATAAGGAATGATGAAATAATAACTTTGGCTAAGGTATGACTTCACTCAACCTGTACAACTGACCCTAGTATTCACCCCCCCCCCCCCCCACAACTACACATACCTTTTTATTGAAAATCTCTTTTTTCATGATAAAACAACCATTGACAAAATCATTAGCATGTCCTGTCTATGGAAAATTGGGTATTCTGAATGTAACAATTTATTGTCCCCAGCACATGACCTTCAAATTCAAAAACTAATTAGCATTTCAAAATATCTTCCAAGTTTTCAATACATAAATATACCTTTTTAGAATATACAATGCAAAATTTAGTTAATTAAAAAGTGAAAAGACCAAGAGTGTTGGAATATATGAAAGAGTCATAAGATCCCTTACATATACCATGTATACAGCAGTTTACTATTTATAATAAAAGTTTTTAAGAATAATACAAAAATACATATATTATTTTTCTATCTTATTTACTCTTATGACTATATGTATACATGTAAAAAAAAGTTTTCTACCTTATTTACTTGTATGTATATAGATATATATATAATGTAAAACAAACTAAATTAATATGAACAAAACCTGAGTTACGGGAATTCCTAGTTTCTGCTAGGTACTATAATATATCAACTGTAAAATCATGAACATTAACAGCAAGTACTTAATATACAAACAGTAAACTGATGATAATAAATATAGCACCTAGCAAATAATAGCCCACAACCAATAAATAAAATAAAATGGATGACGGAAGAGCTCTATGCATGTACATGTGTTTCATACATGTAATCATGCATACACTGTAGATGCCTAATAAACACAAGGATTTAATACCTCCATAAAATCGCAAGAAGCACGTACATAGCGCTATTATTTTTCAGAGATAAGTAAACTAAATGAAACAAATAGTATGATTAAAATTTGGCATTCACAATTTTAAATTCTTACAATTTTATGCAAAATGCTTGAATTGCAGAATTAAGTTCTTGCATGAAATAAAGGCATCAACAGTGCATGTATATCATATGTATTTTTTTCATATACACATGCATGTCAATATTACATACAATATAAAGACGAAAGAACACTATACTGTAAACGTGTCATATTTGGGGCGCACGATATTTGTTGGAAAAATAGTTTTTCAACATGTTCATATGCATATGAATTAGCGTTTTCCTGATGTTTTTGTCTTTGGCATCTAGCCATGTATTTAATTTAGCAGCTAGAAGTCGCATTCTGCCAAATATGCGAAATAGAATACACAGCCAAATATAATGCGCTTACAGTGACTATTAAATCTGAACACAACAGATAGAGCAAGTACACAACACAATTTGCATTGAACAGGAGGAGAAAATGAAAATTTACAGCACAACATGTAGAGCGTATTCTGAACACATAGACAATGTACCGTACATAACATGCATGTGTCAACGTGGATTATTTTTACAAGTAAATAATCAACTCATGTATTCAATCAACTATTGAACGAATAAACTTGACTCTCGATTTATTCACCTAAAATGTTTACAAAACAACAACTACCGGTAATTTGGAAGTTGGGGATCCACTGATTTTGACTAGATGGAATTAACAAACTCCCTTAATACTCTTTTTATTTGTTGGGAATTATCACCCCTCCCCCTTTCCAAAAAAAACCTGTACAAGTATATAAATGTAACTATCAGTCAGTTTAAAAGTAAGATTGATTACATTAAGTTTCAGTTTCATCACAGTATTTGCATGCAATTTTAAGGAGATCAACACATAGAGTAAAGCCAATTGTGTGTATAGTTTCGTGGAAAGGACTGAATAGGCATATTTGACTTATGATCTAAATCATATTTGACACAAATTTTGATGACAAAAATTGACGTGTACACCCTGATGTTTCATTGATTATTTTTGCTACAATTGAAATATGTCATAAATTAAATCAATAAATAAGATATGCTAAGAATCAAATTGTATGTCTGTGCTAGTAGAACATGTACTATGTGAATATGTCGCGTACATTACCAGTACATTTTATCTGAAGAATTGAACAAAATACAGGTAACACGAAGGGGGGAAACTTGTTTAACACCTTCAGTAATGTAAGGAAAAAAATATGCTTGAAATAAATATGTGAATAAATTAATATTGGAAGGATTTAGTTTCAAATTGGCAGGATAATATAATATAATCCCTTACCCACCAAACCCCCCCCCCAAAAAAAAAAATTAAAAGGAAAATATAAGATTGATTCTTCCCTTCTAAGCTTAGATACCATCAAACAGATGATAAACACAATGCAAGATCTGTCTTGTTCTCTGATTTCAGAGTCTTTTTTAACATTTTGGAATGAATCACTACTCTTTCTTTTGCTTGCGAAGTCTCAGGTATGGCCAGACTTTCATCCAAAACTACAACAGAAAAGCACAAATTCTTATACATTAATCTTTATTTATAAATATTGTGAAAAAATAAACCAAGAGAAGCTTCATGGATCTGGGGTCAATAATTGGTCCATATACAATTTAATTTAAAACAACAAAGTGACATTTTGACACAACAAAATCACTTGCATTCCATTTAATAGATTATTGGTTTTCATAATTTCACAAGTTGTCAATAAACCCTCCTTGGTTTGGAGGTGAAAGAAATAGTTTTGAATGGCCAAGGTCCAATAGCCTCAAACAGAAAAATCAAAAAGAATACAACAAACAAACCTTGATTTCTGGTTTCATTCCAAGGTATAGGTATCTTGTATGAGCACTAAAAAGAAAGTAATCTCTTTTTACAATTTCAATTTATGTGTATTCTAACATCCTAATTGTTGACCATGTATGTGTTGACGTTCATGCCTCAAAAAAGTGTAAATTTCTTATCATATACATCTTTACTATAATCATATAAATAAAGACGGCCTGTAGTGAGATAACGTATCTACCATATTTCCAAAAAAGCTTAATGACACTAAGCTCTTCAAAGAGATTTTGCCATTCCTTTATCTTTTTTTTCCCAAATAGAAACATAGCCTGGTTGATAAAATTAACTGAAAATAAGCGCAGGCAAGGTTTCAATATGCTTAAATAAAAAGTATTGCTTACACTTACAATGTAGAAATACCTATACCCATCAATCAACAAATATTAATTTTCAAAATCGTTAATTGTCCGAGAGTAAATCCTACTCATATGCTATTTCTCCTAAGCCCTTTAGCACACTGCACTTCTTTTACCTGAATAAGACAGAGAGATATGTCCCAGTCCCTGCTAAGATGTGCCACCAGGCGTGGAGCTGGAAAATAGGGGCGAATACTCCTAGGTATTCTTTTCTGATTAACCTGCAAAACAGACCGAGTTCATTACTATAATTACCAGTCATCACCTCTCAGAAATCAAGCTTGATATGGAAATACAGATACTAAATGACAGCCGATACATACCGGTACTGAGAAAATATGATTTTTGTGATGGCTCCAATTTTATTGATTAGGTATCATATTGTATATCAAAATTAATATCATATCCTCAATGAATTCATCTTCGAAGATGCAATGAATTAGAATTAAAAGTAAATCCTCAAAGTCACACCCCAAAATAATTTTTAAGATATATTTACTTTCCATAACAAGCTCAATGATTCTACAGAATACCATTAATTCTAACCATCATTTTCATATCCCTCCCCGAAATTTAATTCTATTCGAAAACAAATAAAAAAAGGTTCAGGGGCCACATCACACACCTGAGCAACAATAGTCATAACTCTTATCAAATCATCTTTTATGGTATCAAATACGACAAGAGATATTGGTGAAACACTCATGCCCCCCTCCCTTGGACATACATAATAAGGTGCACAATCCTTTATTGTATATACTAGGCAGTATACATTATAGGCAGTATACATGAAAATAAAATTAAGCTTTTGAACTTAAAAATCAATAGGGGTCATCTACATTTACAGTTTCGTTGTTTACACTCCCCTGTACTAAATGAATGATATTCATCTTTCCCAGCATTTTTTAACCAGGTATTTTTTATTCACAAGTATATAATAAACAAGACTTTAAGGCATGTTTTTAGTGCAATATTATTGTCACAAATTGACACAATTTACATGCTTGTGTTGTATTATAGCAAATTAAAATTGTAAAAAATAGATTCATTTTTTTTTAATAAATCATTAAACATACTCAGTGAATTGTAAGTGCATGATGATAAACTTCAATTTTTTTTTGTTTATTTTTATTCCTTCATTTTATTTGCAATGTACATGAATCAAAACTAGAGATACTGTGTGCAAAGCTCACACATGATACCTCCCACTAAAAAAAAAAAATGTAACTCATGTCTTTCTCATTGAAAAACTAATAGATGCACTTTTTTTTCTTAAAGTGACCTTGAATTTGCACAAATAACCAAAGCTAAAAGCTAGGACATGTTTACAAGTTGCAATCAATCTTTGTGTCAAATTCTAGCTTCTCATAATTTTCATCACAAGATATGACCTATGCAGGAATAATGCATTCTTGAACAATGACCTTGACCTTCCCCAAATGACCTTGGGACAAAATCAATGTACACCCTCAGGTCAAATATTTTTTCCATAAGAAAAATATATATACTCAACACAAATTTTAAAATTTTCCTTCCAGTGACCTTGACTGAATAATTTGGAGTCAAAATCATGGCAACACCCTAAGGTCATATGCAAATCTTAAGTTTGTGTGAAGCAAGAACTTCCAAGTCTCTCCAAAAGGTACATAGACTGGACATGATTGCACAGACAGATGGACAGACAGACTGACTGAAGGACAAGGTGATTTCTATATATCCCAAAACTTTGTTTGCAGGGGGTATGATGTATATGTACAAATTGATGCTTCAAATAGAATTAACATCTTAACTACATGTAGTGTCCTACATGGATCTAAGGTACTAAAACAGTGGAAAAGATGAAGTGTATACATATACTGAACGTTTCATCCTTATTGTTGCATTGGAAATACAATGGTGCATTTTTTAGTTTTTAAGTCAACTGTACAGATTTACATGCATTTCATTCTCTTCAAATTTTTTTTCAAAACATCCTCAGTATAGGATCAGATATCAGTTTATGTAATTCCAAGTTTCGTAGTACTGAAACACTTTGACAAGCCCATGTTTGTTGCCTACCCACAATGTGGATTTATACAGAGACATGGAGCATGGCTTTGTTATTTCATTCTCTGTCAGTAGGTACTTCATAAATTCCCCTTCAGGACTAACGAGATGAACTTGGCTGTTAATGCTGTCACTAACAATGAGGTTACAGTGTGAATCACACACCAAATCAATTGGATTAAACTGAAAGCCCTGGTTTTTGCCCTGGTATATTGACTTCAGAAATCCAGAAGAGGAAAGAATCACCAGTTCACCGGCAGCCATGCTTGCTCTGTTCACCACACAGATATCAGTGTTATTGTTCTGTCTGACTCTCCAAGGTAAAATAAATAACCTGGTCTGGCCATCCTCGTGGTACTCGTACTCACGGATGAGATCACCGGTGAATGTTACGTGTATGACTAGTCGTCTGCTGTCCGAGTCCGGTTGAAATTCTTCTGACGGATTGTCTCTCAATGTGACCAGCAGTCCTCCTTCTTTGAATCGACCGATTCCTCTAGGCACCAATGGAGCTGTTCTGAATACTTTAGAGACTGAGCCTGACGGGGACAAACGAACAATGGAGTCGCTATCATAATCAGTGGCATACACATCACCATTGTCGGTTACACATACATCGTTAACATTTACATTAATAATCATTTCTTTCTTATTCCTTTTATCAACTTTTTCAATGTAACCCGAAATCAAACCTCCTACAAAACATGTATCTTTTTTTATTGCCTCCAAAACAACAATACTTTTATCTCCATATTGGAAAGAATCTGTCTCTGTAACAGTAATGTCATCCAAATCAAGGGTTTGCCCCATCATAGACTCCAGAATTCCTTCATTGATGACCCCTCCTCTGTATCTTGCTGGAAAATCCCCCTTCTCTTTATCACTGTCCTTGTTAGACTTGAGGTTGGTCATTAGGTCTCTGTGGTTGTCTATCAAACAATAGTCAGACATGGTACTGTGTTTTTCTTCCAGGAACTTTACATAATCCTTGATTTGTTTCGATTTCTTTTCTAAGTCTAATTTTGTCTCACTTACTTTAGCATTTTTTCTTACCGAACCTTCCCTCAATTCAGTTTCCAAATGTATCTTGATTTTATCAAGTTTTGACACAATCTCATCAAACTGTTTCTGAAGCATAGAGACCTCATAATCACAACATTTCTGATTGTCTTCCATTTGTTTTGCTGCCTTCTCTATCTTCTCAGAGCTTCCATCTCTTTCACATCCTCCTCCTTAATCTTACTCAAAATTTCATTTAGCTCTTTTCTCCTTTGACTTCCTGCTTAGTTTTCCAGTCATGATCCTTGTGGTCTGTTTTGGCACATTGTGAACAAATAAACTCATCACAGTCCTCCCATGTCATGTCTATTCTTAAATTGTGTTTCTCACACATTTGGATGTGCACTTGAGCAGATCCAAGTGGGTATTCAGGAGCTCTAGTCGCCATGTTTCTGTATCAGTATACACCTACTAGTGACCTATATTTAGTTTCAGATGTCATGCAGGTAATAATACAAAACTGATTTTTTTTTAGTGAAGATTTTAATACAGTACCGATCAGACCCAACCTAACACTAAAGTAAACCCCAACATGACCCCGGGTTTACTTTCTGGGTTTACTTTTTGAAAATTTGGGTCCACTCGGGGTTTACTTTGGGTTTACTCGGGGTTTACTTTAGGTTTACTTGAGAATTGCTTTTGGAGTCAACAATACGCACTGAAGTGTGAAGCAGACCTGTATTTTATCTTATCATCATACTGCCTGTAATTCCTGCCCCTTGTATATTCTGAATACACATGTAGCGTCTGCTTTCAGGGTATTCTTCTGATCGGGGTTTACTCTCTGTGTCCACTCTGGGTTTACTTGGGGTTTACTCTGGGTCCACTCTAGTAAACCCAGAGTAAACCCAGAAAGTAAACCCGGGGTTTAGTTGGGGTTTACATTCTGTTAGGTTTGGTCTAATCGAGTGATCGGTACTGTAAGTGTTTACAGGTTGGTGCAAAAATGCACTTTGCAATCATTTTTTAAGAGGTTTGTACAGGCTGATGCAAAATTGCATCTTGCAATTTTTTGGCAATTTTCATGAAAATGCATGCACATTTAACTTAGATATGATTCTATGTTATAATGAATCTCCCTGATTTTCATCTAAAGTTTAGAATATTTATATTTTGATCTCCAAATACTTCAACTCTTGATAGATTCTCAGTGTTTATTTAAAAAAATATCACAATTTGTTAAGTTCAACTGTGCTTAAATTTTGGTTGTAGCTAGAATAAACATTTAGAGTTCAACTGAATCTATTGATTGAAGAACCACTGTATATAAGGGACTTAGTTTTGCATGCAGATATTCTCAGATTTCAGGAATAATATACCAAATAAACAGTATCTTGACAACATAATACAGCAATTCTACAGACAAGTACAACAATCCAACCATTTTTATTGATTCAGATGCTTCAACAACACACTTCAATATGCTAGTCAAAGTCAGCAGTTCAAAATTTCACATTTTTAACATTTTATTTATTCAATTGAAATAATACATGTATGTTGTAACACATCTTTACAAACCTAATTTACAATCTAAAATTTTGGTTTAATAGCTTTTTCTTTAATATTACCACACAATTGATAGTCTTTTGATTCTTGGAAGAACTATCTAAGTGTGGTTTTGTACTTAACAATGCGGGTCATGTTAAAGTTGGAATATTACAGGCTATTCGGTTCTTGAGAAGAAAATTTTTAAAACACCTCCCCCTATTTTTACTCTTTCCTGAGTTTCTCCCCCTTTCAAAAAAATCTGGCCCTATTTTTGATCAATTTAAGAAAGCCCTTTTCTAAACAATGCTTTAATTGTGCCAAGTTTGGTTGAAATCGACCAAGTGGTACTCTAGAGAAAAAGATGAAAATGTGAAAAGTTTACGACAATGACAGATTAAAGACAAATTCTAATCAGAAATGTCACTCGAGCCTTCAGTTCAGGTGAGCTAAAGATACCAAAGCCACCAAAACCATTTGCGTTGTGATTATAGTTTGGAAGTTCTCTATGAAATTTACAAGTTGTACTTACTGCAGATTGCCACAAAAGTGCTGGTCCAAGTTCCACAACACAAAACCACTCATGTATGTGACCAGCCCAGTAAGATAGAGAAGAGTGTTATGTTCATAGTACCTGAAAAACATGTGCACTGTGAAAGCTATGCAAGAAAGTATGACATTAAGACAGTAATTCAAATGTAAATTGTGTGCTAGTGGAATTGCAGATATGATGAGATTTGCAAAAATTAATATTAATTCATTGCAGCCAAAGATGTATTATACTCACAACATTAACCTAACACTGGAGAAAACCATTAAGGTAACCAGCAATCCATATGAAACCTGAAACAAACAAAATTTAATTCATAAGATATAGAACATTAAATACATTATACATGTACTGTATAATATTTGCCCCTGTTTCAATTTTGTTCCATTGTCAGCAGGAGAATTTAAGAGTGGGAAAATTCCGGACGGGGAGAAGTAGCTTGCAATTGTTGAAAAGTGAAAGCACTGAGTGAAAATAACCCTGTATACTTGTCTTTGTATAAAGAAACATCTTATAGTTTTTCAGAAAATGAGCTTGAATAGTTGAGTCAGGGATAGAAGACTTCATCCATAATTTCTGAGAGAGTCACAAGAGAACTTCTATCAATCATGTAATTGCCATGTAATCATTTGGTATTAACAGCAGTCATGAAAAATAATTGCCACAGAGAATTTTATCACTCTTTAAATAGGAAACTTAAGTCATCACAAATAAAATCAAATTTTGGTACTGTAAATGTATTACATTTGGCTGTGTATTCTATTTAGCCCTTTTGACGGAATGTGGCTTTCACCAATTCAACATCAAGTACATTGCCAAATGCCATGCATATATGTATCAGAATAGTAACATTCAGGAATACACTCATTCAAATCCAAGCCAACTTGTTCAAAATGTTTTTTCCCCCAAATATCGAACAAGCCAAATATAATATGTTTACAGTTTCAGTTAGACTTACCTGAAAAAATATCACATGTTGGCTTAACAAGTAAAACTGAAAAGAAAAGATTAAAAGAAAATTATGCACACATCAAATGCAGCAGCTTATATAAAATATGTAAAGGGCTATCATCAACTTTAAGGAGTAGCTTGACGGTGTAAGAATGTGTGAATTATCTCCTTACTGCAGTGACAATGGCACAGTATATAGCCAGCCCAATCTGTAGAGGCCTGTTTTTGTGGTTCAGTGGACTAGTGACCTCAATGCTGTCAGAAAAAAATATTATACAACTTAAAATATATTCATGTACATATGTACATAACAAAACAATGTATTTATATAGGATTTATTTATAATAATTTGTGATGGCCTGTGATTGTTTCCCTGTGAGTTGTAAAACTAGGGTAATTAATTAAGCCCCAACTTTCTTAACAAAGCTACTCATCTTTACACAATTTTAAAAAAAAAATACCGGTAAGGCGGTATCCTAATTGTAACAATATAGACATTCCTGATTTATACTATAATTTTGTATCTATAGTGGGACAACTTCTACACTCACAACAAAGAATATATGGCCATGGCGTACAGGACACTTATTTTTCAGATTTTAGGATTATTACTGTAGTGGTTATTTTACGAGGAAATTTTTTTTATTTTTGTCATCTAAAGCTGATTACAGAAATGAACCAAAAACAAAAGAGAATAGCCAGTATAAGACTAACTGGTTTTTAAGATTTCTTTGACAAATTGTCAAATTTTTTTAAATTTCAAAATTTAAAAACCCAACAAATGAACATATTTTTTTTTTTTAAATAATCTCATAACATCACCCACATTTTTCTTTGATAATTTTTAAATGATTCTCAATGACAGTCATACTACATGTATTAAGGATGACGTTTACTCAGAATGAAAAAAAATTCCACTGATGATAATGAAAAACCAACTACTATGTGTTGTAGACCTTACATGGTAGTGTTATTCTTCACTTTCAAATAAGCAGGTCAATGACCTACTTTTTTAGTTAATGGCCATTGAATATTTTTTGAAAATTGAAGAAAAATCCATAAAAATGTTACTCTATGATTGAGATTTTCTTAATTGTGAAAATAATACAAATTGCTTAATTCTTTGACAAATGAAATACAGTTTATGAATGGTAGTGCCATTAAATAGATACAAAGAATTCAGTTTTCATTCACAATTTTTTAGGGTATTCTAGTCCGAATTTCCTCAATAAGTTTTCAAATTACTACCCATTTTTGATTCCATATAACAAAAACCTGAATGATGATAATGCTAAAACATTTATAGTATTACACTAAGTATAATCACCTTTCTCTCCTGGCATAAAATTTATATGAGGTCAATGATCAAAATTTTGAGATATAGTGTCTTTTATCATTTTTAAGCATTTTTCAATATTTTTGAAGTGTGTGCCATACGATTATCTAAATGAAAAAGTAAGATAAAACCAACAGAAAATATGTAAAATTATGTTGACTAACAAATAAAATCTTAACTTTAAATATTATAGTACTATCAAAAATACTTTAGTGGAAAACAAAATCTGAAAAATTTAATCCGAATTTCCTCTGCTTTGCTAAAAGTCAAACTTTGTCAGAGCCTTATTCCCTAATTTAGTAAAAATATCGATTGTTATGTCAATAATAGTTCATTTCATAAATACTTTTTGTATTTAAAACAAATTTTACTCATTAAATTGAACTGTTTAACAATCCGGTTTTGAGAACTCAAACCCTGAGTAAACAACTTCCTTAAGTATAAAAAGAACATCTGAAATGTTTTATTATTTATCTTAAAAATGTCAATGATCAGCTTCAAAGAACCGATTTCTCATGCATGCAACAATTATCCGTGTCCAATTGACTTACTCTGAATAGAGATGAAATGCTGCTCCATAGATCATGGGTAATTCATCTAGAAGCTGAAATAAATAAATCAAACCAGTTAAATGATTTTTTTGAAAATGTACAGGTAAGTGTATTGCATCAAGCGTTTTTCTTTGCGATAAATGATCCATACACACAGTAATGGAACTTTAATACCCGGTACATGAATATCTAGGACATGAACTACTGATACACTCATACCTGCATACTATACAGCAATGTCATGTGAAAGCACCATGAACCAAATCCAACCGCTGAAAGTAGAAGATAAATAACACTGCATTATTATTTGAGAATTCATATGAATTTTTTAACATGGACTCTCTAAAATTGCATGGTAGTTAGTTTTACTTCAAATATTATGAGGAAAGTTTAGCTTCAAAGTATGAATTATTGAGGGGGAAGGGGGATTAGTTTTTTTTCATTTTGTATTTCATTCTTTATTTTTCTATTCTCAGGTTTATTGCTCTACATCTGCAAAAATTGAAAAAACTGCTTACATTGCTTTTTACAACATTGTCATTCTCAAGACTTAGTTCAGAATATCAATATGATTTTTTTTTTTTAAAGTACATGCATTCAGTAATCAAAAATTCTTAATGAACATTAATGAACAAACACCCAATAATTATCAGGTTATATATATGTTTATACTGTAAAACTTGTCTAATCTGGCGGGGATTGGTTCTGTAAATTTTCACCTGATACGACAACATCCGGTTTGTAGGACCTTGTTGTATATTAATTTCACATTGACTTGCATTTTATATTAATAATCACATTCACAATATCACAACGTAAACACTTGAGTATTTTAGAAGTCAAATCTATGCATGTTTAAATACATCATGTTCATAATATTTATAAAAGTTATTGATATTCATTTATTTTGAGTAATTTTTCCTTGATATTATATTGTTTTGATTTATACGTCCAAGAAATGGCAACAAGTACAGTCGTCTGTTTGCTAGATATGCAAAAGAGGCTTAATTGGAATATACATTACAATGTAATATAACAGTAACTGCATGCACCAAGAATCAAATTTATATTTTGGGATATGTCATCTGACTGTCAGTGATAAGCTAGACTAAGTCTAATCAACAGAGCATATCTGCAATGTGTGTTTCCAACATAAATCAATGATAGCGCAGTAAACAAAAATGATGGAATATATAGGAAATGATTGAATTGTTCTATAATTATTGTTGATACAAATTCTCAACATTCATTCAACCAAAAAGCATACATGATACATGTATAAACTAGCTGGTTTAAATCTACAAGTATGATAAATAATGGATAACATTTCTTTCATAATTTCCTTTCAACTTTAGACTACACAGAAAACAAAGATTTTCCTCTGATTAAGAAGACTAGATCAGGAATTAAGCTGGATTAACTGTTCAGTTGATAAGTTGAATGCCATGTTTGCAGGGGGGCCCAATTAATGGTCTTGGGGTCAAGCTGTGTACAGAGCATCGATCAGGAAAAGATATAACATGAGGAAGATTGGTTATATCACAGACTGTAATGATGTAGTTCTTGGTTAAAGGATCTCAAAAGTCTCCCCCCCCCCTAAATACCCAATAGGGGATGTTGACTCCCCCCCCCTCCCTTGGAGTCCCTTTATTAGTACCACTTTTACATGCTAGTATTAGAATGTTCCTGTAGAGCTACAAATCTGCAGCTAGTACATGTATATACACTTACGAATTGCACACATTGTATAAAATGTAGCATCGAAGATTTTAACAACCATTCGTGTTTCAAATGTTCTACCCTTTAAAGTGGCTGGAGTGTCCTTAAGTTTTACAGACTTGAATGCATTGATAAATAGTGCTTTTTGCTAAATTTGGCAATCTTCTATTTTTAAACTTCATGGGTCCAATGATATGTTGAATTGGGAAAACTGACACGTAACTTGTTCAAATTGTAAAAATTTCAAAAAATGATATTTACATTATTTATGCTCAATAATAAAAAAAGGTGAAGAAAATGTTATGGACACTTAATTCGGAAAAAAAGGATCTTGTATTTATAGAAAAATAACAATGTCTTTTTTAATAGGGAATAGTTTCTGGTAAATTGACAAAAAAGTTGAAACTGATCCAGATGTTATGGAGAAAATGAAAATGGGAAAAGATATAATTTACACAACAGGGACAACAGCGACGTAGATGACAACTGTTACGGAATGATCAACAACCAAAATATTTCATTTGAGTACTCAGCTCAGACGTGCTCAATTCAATCTACTTCTTCAATGTCTATGTCATAACAATAAATGAGTAATTGAATTTAAACGTTAATTTCATAATTATGTAAAATGAGCATTTATTTAATTTATTGATATGGTTGTACATGTAAGCTCCTTGGTAATGCAATTCTCTGGCTGATCTGGAATTAGGTACATAAAATGTGTAAACTGGAAAGTAAAACTTTATTTCTATAATGCCAAAATTTTAAACTCCTGCTGTGCTGTTATTTTTTTTTTTAAGTTTTGTAATTGATACAGGAGGTAATTGAAATGATATTGTGCTACCCAGGCTTATTGTGATATAACAACCCTAGTTTAAATGGTAATGGTACATTGTTTAGTTTGACTCACGGTGAATCAATCTTCCCTCCACTGGGCTTAGGCAAACATGGACAACAATGAATTTCTATCGAGTCAATTTGATCAAATCTAAATAGAAGCATTTCACAGAATTGTGCCTTTTCTTATCCAAGCAGGTGTGATACCAAATTGTTTTGTCTATAACTTAAAATGATCAATATGAGCGATCCAGGTATGTTTCATGCATGAAGCGATACATCAGCACAAAATTTTCGAAACACAAAGATACAATGTATTACACTGCTTGAAAATTAGAATTACATGCAAGTATGCATATACTGATTCATAAATTCAGTTCACAAGTTTATACCAATTAACGTCATTAAAAAATTTAAAGTGAACTCAACAGATTAATTCTGCATCATTTACACTTCAATAATGAACCATTAAATTCGTCCATTTAAAAAAAATATGTATAGAACCATTTTAACAAGGCCTTGGACTTTCAACAGGACGTATCTATCTATTTCTTGCGTCAAAACAAGTTAAAATGACGCTGGTATTAAGTGAAATATACACAGATTGCGTAGTCATAGCTCAAAAGCCAGACAAATCGTGTTGGTTTCAAAGAGCACCGGCTGGGTGGTCGACAATGAAATAGACAGGCCTACGTCACAATGCTGTTTGACACTAACTACCCAAAGTCCAAGCTCTTGTTAAAATGGTTCTAATTCAAAATACTAAAAAGTAATCTGAAATTTATAAAATGTTACAGTACATCAAATACATCAACCACATGATGACACGTACATGCATGTGTACACATGCAAGCATTGATCCATACAGTACTAAAGCACTGTGAAGAGGGGCACTACATGCAAACATTAGAACATAAAACAGCGCCTAAGTGTTGAGTGACAGACTAGAATACAGGTATCAGGTAGTTTTTAAATAATATAGTAGCTAGTACACTGTACATGTACTTACTGAACACAGAGAAATGGCACCACTGGAATCTCTCTTCATGCCCTTCAATGGTCCCTATCCCCAGCATCAACAGGGAGGGGACAATAAAAATCACATTGCTGATGGTGTTCCCTACAATATAGGCGAAGAATGCAAAAAACTATATATATTTTAAAATGATTCCATCCACATTAATAATGGTTTATCAAGTTCTCTATATAATTACATGATATAATAATTCTTACATACATGTACATGTAATTTTTTTCCCCACCCAGGCTGTCATTTTCACATGCACAAAGTTCACTTATATAAAGAGCATAATGGACCATCAATTTTTTTCAGCATGTTTTGAAAACTTATGATATAATATCAAACATTGATAAGTATTGTTTCACAATGTTCAATTGATTTTTATGCTATATATGTAAACACATTTTAAAGTGAACAACCAAACTTTGAGGAAAGACAAAACATTGTAGGAAGATAAGTCGTCCATGTTCTGTTTGATCCGGTGTAGCTTCCGGTCGTCACAGGAAGTACTAAAAAAATTGATATGTTTTTTTTTTTTGGTCTTGTATTACATCGAAAAAATAACTGGAAAATTCTTCACAGTATACATATAATATACATTTTCTTTTTAGCAGAGGAATGCAATATTTTACAGACTAATACATGAGGAATGGAAGACCTTTTTGTTGCTATAGCAACAAGAGTCTAGTTTAAATTATATTTGTAAGGAATTGTATCAGTATATTTACCAGGTACAATTATAATTCATAATTGTGTCAACAGGAATACTTGCACTCATATACATATAACTATAAGTTTTAAGTATTTAGAGCTTGTGCATGTCCTAATCTTTTAAATATCCAAATGTCAATAAAAAATGTTCATTTTAGATCTTAACGTGATACCATATCAGTGAAAAAAAAACAACATCTGGCAATCTCTAAAGAAGAGAAGTTTTGATTTTATCCAAGATATATTTTTGAGCTAAAATCTATATCTTCATTACATCTATATATTAGGTATCTCTATCAAAATCAGTATTAAAAAAAATTACCGGTAGTTATAAGCTTCTTGATTTCAGTGTTAAAAACCATTGAAAGTTAAAGTAAGTGTTGTACCCTGAAAGATTTAAAATGTTGTTGTGTCTTAGGATAAAGACTGCTGCTCATGAACTGCTAAAGCATCAGGGACATTCAAGATCAAAGTAAACACAGAGTTTATGGTCTTAGACATGTCAAATATTGACATCTCCTGTTAAATAATCCTTAAGTTTACAGTCTTGCGGTTCTTGCCATTTTACACTAAGTACTAAAAAATACCTCATGTACACTTAGATCAGCTTTCATCATGGAACATGTTTCTGATGTCTGTGCTGTGTAATGTGCAGTGATATGTTGTGTAATGACCTACTAGACTACTAGTACATATGTACAAAATGCATGAAGGCAGAACCAACTACAAACTATTTAGACCATTTGTTACTTTTCATGAAGTAATTTATTTCAGTTCTCTAAGCATGCTAAGTCAATACTTAAATCACATGATGTTTCAACATAGAAAAAGTACTGATTTTGAAATGCCAATACTTGTATGGATACTCAGTTTTATTTAAATGTGTTTATAGAAACCAGGTATATAGTAAGACTATAAGTATTTAAATCTCTACAGATTGTTGAAACAAACAAAACTAACACTGAACCCATTTCTCCTATTATTGCAAATACCTTTTCTGTAAAGCACACATTTCTAACTATTTTGAAAATAGTAGCTCTGCCGTGTGTGACCTTTTTTTCGCCATCATTGCATTGTATTTTAAGACATCCCATATTTTTAATGTGTATAACATAAAAAATATCAATATTACAATTTGTTGTGTATTTTTTTTAGATAGGACCAGAATCAGCGGTAAAAACAAAAGGTTCGACCCTTTAGCATACGTGTTTATACATAAATTTATGAGCCTATACATGTACATCAGTACAAGCTGACAAGAGCGATGTCAATTATTTTCACTGAATTGAATTCATACTTTTCCACAAATCTGCAAAATTGGACTGTAACAGCACACAATCGAGTAATGCACAATATATATGCAATCTGTTAATAACTTTGAATAAACTTTAATAAATTTCAATGAATTGATGAGTACGTAGACTTACAGAATTCCGCGATCAGCGGAGTAACATGATAGTTCTCCTCACACCAATCAATGGTTGATGTTGGAGTACCCCAAATCCCATCCACGGGTGGCATCTTGGAGAATGGTCAGTCAAAATCAAGGAAACAACCGTCTGTTCACTTGTTACAAAACCTCAAACCCGACTCCTGCTTATCGTGCATGTAATGTTATATATTGCGTAGTCCCCATTCCCTTGGGTTTTTTGGCCCGTTTGCTCTTTAAACGTAAACAATGCTTACATATGTTGTGTCTTAATCCTCAAATATTACTAAATCAAAGGTATCGACACATGTAATTATAAGTTTGAAAAATACACGAAAAATTAGTGATAGATATCTGACAGCACCCTAACAATATATATGACGTTAGTCCGTAAGGATGAAATCGAATGATATTTAATTGTAGTACGAGTTACTAACGTATATAAACAAAGCCCGAATTTTCTTAGTTTATAATTTCGAAAATCCTCGACAAGTATTTGTTAGGTTAAACTCATTGTTTCTCGAAGGTGACTAGGAACATACGATCAACTATAAACAGTTACGTAAATACACGGCTATTACATCTATCTTGATGCCTAATCAGAAAAGAGATCCATGCCAAAAGCAAGCTTGTGATATTCAGCATTGCTTTGTTGGTAAGTGTAAAAACATGTATCACTGTTCTCATGGGAGTACAGGAAATGAAGTGTGTAAAAGTTTAAAACTATTGTTTATATAATAGTTTACGTCCCTGATGGTACATTAGCTTATATTTATATGACAAGAGAATCGTCAGTTATGAGGTAATCTTTCATAGTGCTACTAAATATTATCATGTACAGCTTTGCATCTTAGTCTAAGAATTACAAAATGTTAGAGTATCAGAATTGACAAATGCAAAAATAACCAAGTGAACTTTTATTCGTACTAACTTTATTTCGCGATTAATCAGTGATGAACTTGTTCGCAGTGACTAATTTTCGCGAACACGCCTATGTTAATAATATTATAAACAAATACGTGTACATGTATACACGAGAGACACTGATTCGCGGCGATAAATATTCGTGACGAAAAGTTAAATATGGTATGTTCATCGCGTGGTATAGGTTTTTAAGTAAATTTCTTTAAAAGTCGGTTGAGAATAAGTTTCGCCTTAGTACTCACAAAACCTGTATATACTGTAAACCTATTTCATTTCGCTATGTTTTTAATTTAGCTCTTTTTGCGGAAAGCAACAACAAGTAAATTATTGTATTGAAACCTGAAGCGGTAGAGGGGGCGTTTCAAAACAGACAATCTGGACATTTTTCATATTTAATTTAGTAGTAGCTGCAGGTCTGTAGTTCCCGGTCTGAAAAAAATCGGAATTAGGACGATCTGGCCGATTTTTTTCAGACCGGGAGCTACACACATGCAGCTAATTTAGAGGATGAACATGGTATGATTATCGAAATATCAAGCAAAAACTTGGAACATAGTATAGCTGAAACAGTGAATAAATCTAATACAGTTCAACTAAAGCTTTTTATCCTTGATAATTCAATAGCCCAGTGTTTCATTGATAAAAAAATTTCCAACCACATCCATTGAACCTCGATCTAGGCATGCAGCGGAAGATTTTTTTCAGACTCGTAACATCGGGGGCGACTCGCAACAAACATTTTTACATTTTCCTTAAAATAGAATTTAGAATTTTAAATGAGTAGAGATAATTTTCGTGGTGCCTGTAATAGACCCACCTTTAACTGTTATATTAATCTGCTTGTTTCACTACAATTTTTTCTGTGAACATTTAAATGTTAATTTCGTTCATTTCACTATATACAAATTATTATATATGCTTCCATGCGAAAACAAGAGTTGGAACCTTCTTTAACTTTAACTTTCTATATGTTAATTGTTTGCTGCAGAGAAAAAGACCCCCCCCCCCACCCACACACACACACACACACCCCGATGCTACGTGCTTGTGCTGTCCGTAAATTAAAATATAATATTTATTATATTTTGTTTGTTTTGTAGTTCACGGACACAACAGGCAGAAATGTCAGCCCGTAATAGACGCTCTAAAGAAATGTTGCGAGCAACCAGGGACAGAGAACTCCGTCGTCTGTGACGGCATGAGACCCGCCAACAACCCGAACATGAAATCCTGAACAGTTTATTCTGTAGAATGATACAAATATATTTGTTAGATATAATATTTTTTTTTTTTAAATAATGGAATCCAACAAAATGCCGAGATTTTGGAAGACAATAAATATGATACGTACGTAACTTATATATACAAATTGTGTACCTTCGATTTCAATACGATTAATGTGTATAATTATACATGTACATGTATATAATATACACAATGTTTTTGTTCGATACTTGTGTTTGCGCTAAAATAAGTACCTGTTCGTGCCAAATTTTCTTGTTTAAGAGTTTTTATATGTACAAAACTTCATATCAATAAACATGTAACAATGATATATAGTAATTAAAAGTTTGTTGAATAGAAATGTGTATGTATATATATATTTTGCCTCCGTGCTTCCCTCTTTCACTGCATCGTTGTTCAGGCGCCTATTCACACCAACTCCTGCAGGTGGTCAAGCTGAACTTAAAGGAATGATACGTATCAGTTCCGAAGCCTCTATACAATCAACTCATTCCGCTATTTTTCAAAAATATTTTTCACACCTCCGGGTTTTTTTTCTTTGGTTTTTTTTTTTTGGGGGGGGGGGGGGTTGTTAATTCTTTCTACACTCGCCATGCACGCACTCGAATCTACCAAAAGTGTCGAAAGTCATTGCAAGTTCAGTAGCCTACATGCCCCTACACCCTTTTCCTGCTGCAAATCGGATCGTAACTTATACACATGGGACCAATATCCCATCATCGGTGTCCCCCTAGATATATATAAAAGATCTATTAAATAAGAATCACTCGCATGATTTCCGGGGCCGCCACCGAAACATCTAATCAGGTCGTTATAAGGAATCCTCATTATTTGACGTCACGGTCAAGACATGCAATCACAATATGCGGAGGCTAGCTGTTATACAGCCTCCGTCTAAAAAGGAGAAAAATTTTAACACCAGGGCAGGAGCCTGCAGAGACATATACAACATATATGCATGTGTATGTGTCATGTTGTAAATTTTGAATTTACGGGGATGGGTCACAGGCACTTAAAATTGTTTCTGAGAAAAAAATTTACCCTATAGTATAATAATAAATAATTATTATACTATATATAGGGTAATTTTTTTTCTCAGAAATAAGTGCCTGTGAATCTCATGCATGCAATGATGTAACGTACTTCGATTATCATTATGTGAGTTGTGTTAGCTTGCTTAGTTTTTTTATGATGAACGAAAATAAACAAACTTTGTTTTGTGCGCCATCATAGAAACGACAATACAATAATTTATACCGTTAATTATATAATTTCAAATCCAATAATGAAACCACATCTGAGGTTAATTTACTCTTTTCGATCGAATCCGTCGCCCTTATTTGAAATGCGTTCCGACGCTTCGATATTTTTTTTCTGCAATGTTATCACCTTCATATATATGTACTATATATAAAGTAATACGACGGCAAAAAAAATTAAAATCGTTTGAACGATTCAAAAATTCATTTGAACTATTTGAAAAATCGTTTAGACGATTCAAAAATTCATTTTTACGATTTGAAACTTTGTTTGAAAAATCGTTTCAACGATCGATTCAGAAATTGTGTGAACAATATATATTTAGGACGATTTTTAAATGAGTTTCCGATTTAGAAAAGCGTTTGTACGATTTTTAAATGCGTTTGTACGATTTCAGAAATCGTTTGAACTTTATAAAAATAATCGTTTAAATGGTTTAAAAAATCGTTTGAACGTTTTAAAAAATCGTTTGAATGTTTTAAAAAATCGTTTGAATGTTTTAAACGGTTAGAAAAAAGGTGTTGCAGTTCCTATGCTAATTTTCCCTAAAGGAGTTGCAGATAAAATAGAAAAATCAAAGTTACAGATAGAATTTAAAGTAAATTTTTTTTCCATGCAACGTTGTACATAAAGCAGTGTAGAATTTTATTTGGGAAGTTTGTACTAACTTTTTTAAGACCATGAAATAAATTTAAAAATGGTTACACAGACAAAATATGGCAGAATTCACGCTATATAAAAGGGGAATCCTCATCATTGTGAAAAAATGCTTCCTTGAAACAAAACTAATTTAACCTTAACGTTAAGAGTAAGACAATTTCTTGAAATCTGCCATTTACGATTTTTGTTTCAATTAAAGAGGCATATTTTTAATAAATCTGACTTTTGGAAAAAATCATTAATACCTTTGAAGTCTAAAAACGACGTATTAAATTTTCCCTACTTAATGCATATCTTGATTAGTCGAGTGGTAACGCAGTCAGAATAGACTAACACCGTGCCTTATGTTTTTGACTGGGTTCGAATCCCGAGAATGTTGGAATTTTTTTTTTAATTTTATTTCTTTTAATCGCATGGAAAGGTAATGTATAGAAATAATCTAAGAATGTCAGAATAAAGTTATTTAAACTCTTATATATTTTTTTTAAATTACTGTGTGAAGTCCCCGTTAAAAACTTGAAAACCATTTTCTTCTGAACAAGAGATTTTAAAGCGATGTACTTAGTATGCATCAATGTAGAAAGTATATTTTCCACCCTTTTTATGAAATAAAGGGTATGCTGATTTCAAAGATACATGTACAGGTTGTACAGCAAACAAAATCATTTTAGAAAGTTTGAATGGGTGATAAAGCAATAGGTTACTGAAAATATGTACGTAAAAAATGTACTTTTTTACTAGACTTAGCGTTTATTTAGATACTATAGAAACACATGATGATTATAACTACAACTCTGACGGATTTGAAGAGCCAAAATAAGATTTATTAATGTATATGGTTATCTTTCTAACTGTATTTGGTAGCTGCCGTGTTCGATGGAAGTGCGCGTAAAATGTTTGTTTGTTTTGCCTCCGTACGGAACATACCCGCTATGTAAATATAGTCGTCTACGTATTGTATTGTATTGTTTATTGGCTAAATTCAAATGAATTATAAGCTGTTGAAACACATGTACATAATTATAAATATATAATGCTACACTCTATCCAATCAAAATCAAACAGTTCGCTATTGACGTTAAACAATATTCTAAAAAAATATTATTCATACATGTACATTCATAGGAGGAGAGACCCTATAAATCAATAAATCAAATGATTATAATAATGATAATAATGATAATAACAGTAATATTAATAATAATAGTGATAGTAATAATACATCAGTTGGATGTACTAGTTATACGACATCCCGTTTTTTACCTGCCTCACGCAGAAACATTGCGAGATGGCACAATTGTTTGCGATTATGAATGGCAAGGAGTTGAACTAACTTAAACATTGAAGGAAGATGTGGCTCTCTCTAAAGGTCCTTTCTACGTTAGGGAATAGTCCCACTGTTTTGCAACACCTGGCTTCTTTGTTTGTACGATTTATAAAATCGTTTGTACGATATATATAATCGTTTAAACGATTTATAAAATCGTCGATTTTCAAATTCGTATGCACGATTTTTTTGTACGATTAGAAATTCGATTTTTTAAATCGTTTGAACGTGTACATTTTTCGAACTGGCGTCGTAATCAGGTAATATCCCGCATGAATCACCAAAAAAAAAGCTATTTGCATTTAGAACTATTCTTTTTTTAGAAGTGGACAGGCATAGCCTTCATGGATGAAGGTTCTTTACATAGGCGTCGGAAGCAAATTGAAAGTGGGGGGGCTAGACTAATCCTCAGAAATATTGAGAAAAAAGTAATTCCAAAAATCATGGAAATCCTAATCCGTGGGGGGGGGGGGGGGGGGGGGGGGGGTACTTCAAAAAAATAACTACCAAATTTTTTTTTTTTCCAAAATCATGAAATTCCTAATCCGGGGGGGGGGGTCGGGGGGGGGGGGTAGTGTGCTTCTGAATCTAACTTCTCAATCTTTCAAGGTAAATTTAGGAACAATAATCTTTCTTACTACAAAAGTGGGGGGCTGGAACCCTCTCATTATGCTATGTTTGTAATGGTTAGGTATAACTTTGCAAAAAAAGTGGGGGGCTAAGCCCACCCTAGCCCCCCCCCGGGTCCCGACGCCTATGCTTTATGAAAAAAAATTTGCATAGTACAAGGATATTTTTTTTTAGCTTTTACTCTGTACTTTCAATCATTAAACCATTTAGACAAGACGACATTGAAAAGAAACTTTATTTATTATTTTACTTAAAGAACTCGAGTTGTACGTGCTTTACATGATATTAGGGACGTATATCGGCTATTTAATAGTACATGTACATGTATATATACGTCCCTGATAATATTGCGGAATCTCACTGTAGTTTGTTTGAATTTTAAACAATTGAAGTCAATATCCGGTCATGAGATGTCATCATCATCTGTCGACATTAGCATAATATAAACAGAACTTGATAAGGGAGACATACTGCGCATGAATTGCATATAAATCGTAAAAAGTTCTAATTCATTGACAAAAGCATGGATCGAGGAAGAGCAAAATCTACCATGGCCACCACAGCGGCCGTTGGATGCATGAAAACACTTCTAATGATTTTCAACTTTATATTTTGGGTAAGTTCACATTCACAGATTGTTGGATAAAGAGGCCATCCGCAAGCTTTATTTTCAGAGGAATAAAAATTTTAACACGCAATTAATTGAAGCATATGTTTTTATGATATATTTAATGACCTTGCCAGTAAGTATCAACTTGTTTGTTCTTTTATAATACATGTATTTATATCTAGGTGACTGGAATAGCTATCTTGGCCTTGGGAATCTGGACAAAAGTGGATCTCTACAAATATATGGAACTGTCTGCCATTTACTACAAAGATTCTCCGTGGATTTTAATAGCAGTTGGTGCTTTGATCGTGATTGTGGGCTCATTTGGGTGTTGCTGCACATTCAAAGGAAATGTCATGTTATTATATCTGGTAATCAACCCTTTTTATCACAATCAATTGATGAAAGATCAAAACACTTGAGATATATATATATATATATGACCGGAATTTTTCAATACAATTAACCCCTCCCCGGTAACTGCGGTACTACTCTTTTGCATGGTAAAGTCACTGTGACATATAATTTGGTGAAATATGATGTAACATCAATTGTTTCATTTACGTCATTTAATTATCCACCCACTAAAATTTCGGCAAAGTATATCAATTTGCCCTGCAAGAGAGCAGTACCGCAGTTTACGTGAAGGTTTTTTTTATTAACAAATTTAATACATATTTGAAAGTATTTTTGTTGTTTTAAAACAAAATCTACATGGTGTTATATACTGTCTATTGCTACAAGAATAAATTTCATTAATATTCTTTGAGTTGAGTCAGTAAAAAGTTGACAATTATTTTGTGGCTGTAATGCGTGAAGTCCCCCCCCCCATCCCATTGACGAAGATTTAAACATTCTAAAGATGCCATTCATGCAGTCATGTGACATATATAAATGAGATGCATCAATCTCATGTAGTGCTACTTAAATTTTGGTCCTTTGTATGAAAAATGCACACCCTGCTAATTAAAGTATTAATCTACAATTAATTGTTTCTTATTCACAGTATGGTTTCTTTCTGATTGTTGTATTTGCTGTGGAACTGGGTGCTGGTGCAGCAGGTTTCTTCTACAAAGGAAAGGTATTTAAATGACTTTTGTAAGCCAATTAACTGAAAATTGCTGTAGACATGTAGATTAGGATATCCATCTTGCAGCAATGAATATTTAACCCTTGATATTTAAGGAAAAGATATTCAGTTGCATTTGTACTCCCTCAGAATTTGACAGTTTCGTAAGAACAGCCTACTCCGGATATATTGAAATTCAGGGGACCATGCAAATTATTTTAAAATATCTGTATTTCAATATAAGCAAAATTGACTGACGTGAAGCCGCCATTTTTGAAAGTTCAATCCCGATGTAAGCATAGAAAACCAAACCTGAACAAATTATTTGGTCATCATTTATCTATTCCAGTGAACAGATTACATGGATGTTAGTCCTTTAAAGTTTGATTAAAATTATATCCGTAAGCTTTGTAAGATTCATTTTGTTACTATCTTAAACCTCATCATAATCTCCGATCGCATTCTTTTACGTTTTAGAGAAAAATTACCAGACTCAAACGCTTCAAATACTGCTGTACGCTGCTTGTATATCATCGTAAGTGTACTCGCGATAATCACAAAATCCTTAGCTATATCAAATTTAGGCTTTGTCCTTTTATCAATAGCCATAACTAGTTCGTATTTAGTGTCCGAAGATAAGGTTTTTCTTTTCCGTGGGGTTACCAAATTACTTCTAGCCTCAATACATCCGTATACGTAAAATCAAAAAATTCAACAGTGAATAAATTTTACTCTTTTAAAGAAGTATAAAAACACACATGATGAGAACTTATCAATTCACACCTTTGTATAACAACTGGTCAGTCTGGCATAATTACTGTCACCAACTGTGACGACAGCTGCCAGGGAGTACTTCAATATAACCATTATAAAAACAACTAATTATCACCTATGGGGACCGATCAGTTACTTAAAAAATATATAAGCGATATTTCAAAATAGCCAATTTCATTATATCCGTTAAATCAATGCAAAGAAAATGAGAGGCAAATACTGGGGATTTATTTATATTTGAAAATAAGCGGAATTTCAAAATAAGCGATTTCAATATAAGTGGAGTAAGCTGTTAGTAATGTATTATACTGTACAGTCCAACGTACAGATTATATATAAATATGTTTTTTTTAATTTTCATTTTTTAACTGGTAAATAATTTTCTATACTGCAAAAGGTCTTTCATATACATTGAAAAATCTGCCAACTATTTCATGTTGTTGTTTTACTTTGCATCTTAATTTCACTCTTGATGTGTTGATACATATTTATTGTAAACTGTTTAGCAAAAAAGGGTTTAACAGTATACATAAATCCATATTTTATTAATTAATACAGTAACTGCAATTATCATTTCAGCTGGAACAAGGTTTCAGTGAAGGATTGGATAATGCATTAAAGCAGTATGGAAATGGAAGTGAAGCAATGGATGAACTGCAGAGCCAGGTATACACATGAGGTTCTGGTTGTGATTCTGACAGCCAGGTGCAACTGATAAAGAATTTGTTTTGATTCACTTGCTGGCATTGTTGGAAACCCATGGTCATTTTCACTTCTCTTACCTGGTTAGGTCAGGCATGATAAGTGAGACTGGCCATGGGTTTCTGATGATTACTTTTATACTGACGTCAGCCTTCATTCTTAATGAATAAGGAACTTCTAACCACCATTTGAAATCGCGGTTGATGACTGTTTTATTTTATATTGATTTTTATTGATTATTTTGATTTGAATATGAAAAATGCATATCTTGGATTTCCTAATGAAAAATGAATTTCCATCACATATGATAAACACATACACTAGCTCATGTGTAAACCATTTGACCTATTGATTTACTCAATATTTGTTGGTTAAATGTATTTAAAAAGTTACAGAGAAATGTTTGAATTTAAAAAAAAAAGTAATTATTTTTCCCCAACAGGTAAAACATTCCCCTTTAATTACATATCAGCCTGTTATATTGCCTTCTTACGGGTGATATTTATATTACTGTCATATCATTATATAAACAATCCCCCCTATCTACTGGGACTCTCTGTTAATGCTTTCCTTAACTTACAGTTACAGTGTTGTGGGAAGAATTCCTATGAGGACTGGTTCAGCACACCATGGGAGCGCACTGTTAATACCACCAGTGGCGTGCCACACTCGTGCTGCCGAATTCCTGATACTTCGTGCAATAACATGAATGTCAACGCAAATTCCACTTACATCTACCAACAGGTAATACATCTTTATCAAGCGATATATTTTGAAAGAGTCTTTTAAATTTTTTTTTTAATTGCTCTTATTACTTTCTAGAAATGTGAAATCTCAATTATATAATTATGCTTATCTTTGACTTTATAAATTTTTTCAGTCTCCTTTGACAATTTCATCCAGTACTTCTTTTAATTTTAAATTCTTGATATACGTTAAAAGTTTGTTTATAACAGTCCATTTGTTTATATTCCTATTACAATACATGTATAATATAAATAGTGTCTGTTTGGGAGGGTAACAGTTGAAATTGACACCCAGAGAAAACCATTGTCAACTGACATGAAGTGGAGATTGACAGTGGTTTTCAAGGGGTGTCAATTTCAACTGTTACCCTCTCAAACAGGCTCTATTTATTGTATTATAATGAATGTCTTAATTTTAAAGGAAACTCTACTGCTTTTATAGAGGAATGATATGAATTCTCCTGCAAACCATGCATGATTCACGTGCATGTAATAATTCATTGTGTTACTCATTGCCAAGTGTGTTGCTAATGATGAGGGTAATAGAACGAATTATGAACTGCGTCTAAACCAATCAGATTTCAGTACCTAACACGGAAGTACATGTATAATAACATCAAATGTTTCCTATTCAATTTTTTAAATCAATATATTGGTGTTTGTGTGTATACCAGTACCTTTTTCCAAACGTTTTGTTGAATGTTTTAATGAGGAACAGTTTTTCATGTCACCAGC
Source organism: Magallana gigas (assembly GCF_902806645.1). Lineage (NCBI taxonomy): Eukaryota > Metazoa > Mollusca > Bivalvia > Ostreida > Ostreidae > Magallana > Magallana gigas. The sequence goes on along the minus strand of NC_047562.1, from coordinate 18,415,911 downwards.
TAAATAAATTTTGTTATACTTATAATTATATGACACACATTTTTAAGTTAAAGTTGTGGTAAATATGACATGAGCAAAATAAACAGCAGTTTCAATTTTTTTTTATCTACATTTGATTACAAATAAAGAAAGCTGAAGTTCATGGCACTTAGCTGAATTGCCTAGAAACCCCCCCCCCCCCCCCCCCCCCAAAAAAAAAAAAAACCAACTATATAATACATGTACTATATACCGGTAAGCATTTTAATTATTCTCAACTATCATCATAGCTGAAATGGTAATTATATTTGTGCAGTCCTCTTCATAACATGGTGTAAATTAATAGATACAATTCGATCACTGTGTTAAAAATTTGCACCGTTCTTCAAAGTTATGGAAAAAAATCTCCAAGATGATATTTATATGTAAATGCTAAATGATGTTGTTATACTTTCATGTTAAATACTGAAATCTGATTGGTTAAGACGCAGTTAATAATATTTTATATTACCCTCAGCGTTAGCAACGCACTTGGCAACGGGTAACATTAAAAAATGTTACATGCGCGAAAATTATGCGCGTACGGTTCGCTGTAGAATTCGCGTTATTCCTATATAAAAGCAGTAAAATTTTCTTAGGAATTTTAAAAAAGACATTCAGTATAACAAAATAAATAGTGCCTGTTTGGGAGGATAACAGTTGAAATTGACACCCCTCGAAAACCATTGTCAACCTCCGCTTCGCGTCGGTTGACAATGGTTTTCTCGGGGTGTCAATTTCAACTGTTACCCTCCCAAACAGGCACTATTTATATATTATTGTTGGCAAAATGTTTCTCCTTATGTAACAGTACATTTCCTGAGTTTAAATTTGTCTGTTCTTTCAGGGTTGCTACAACAAGGTTGTAGGTTTCATGAAGTCCAACATGGCCCTCATTGCAGGGGTAGCCTTTGGTATCTCTTTCTTCCAGGTATGCTCTTTGAGTTAAATATTTGTTATTAATTAAACAGATAGCTGTACATGTATGTGAATGAACTCAATATAGTAAAAGAAATTGACAGGAAAACTATTACCAATTTTTAACAGTTCTTCCTTTGTAAGGAGAGATAACTCCATGGTTGAGTTTTTTTTATGTTTTATCAAGTTCAAGAGCAATTTCTATCAAAATTATTCCCATATATACATGTACATGAATCTAAAGTTGAAACCTTCCAATTCATGAGATTCATGTTCAGGGATGTCATAAAATATAAGTACTTTGGACCTTGTATTATACCTGTTGCCTAAACAAAATTAAATCAAGGATTTATCTTGATCTCTTGGCCAAAATTAAAAACATAGATTCTTTCAACTCCATGCTGCCACTAATGTTATAAAGACAAGGTATTTAAAGGCAATTCACATATTTTTTTAATATGATACTTTCGAAATTAAATACTGTAGAAGCACATATTTTTGTTAGGTCAAAATTTTGTTGTTTTTAAACAAAATTAAATTTCGTTGGCGTTTAACTTCGTCATATTGTAATCCCTAAAATGTATCATGCATAAACTTTGTACTTTGGTAAAAATTCGTCATGGATTTAATTTCGTTGATTTATACTGCCAACGAAAATAACAAAATTAAGTCCTCATCAAATATTTCTGCTTCTGCAGTAGGTGTTTACTAAATTTGAATCACCATATTCATGTGTATGTCAATTCTGCCATTTTCATTGCAGCTTCTTGGAGCACTGCTGGCTTGCTGCTTGGCAAAACGGGTCAAGAAATCCAACTACGAGCAGGTGGCTTAATGGACATGATGTGGACGCTATGAAAAATATGGATGACTAAAAACTGATAAGTCATATACCGGTTTTATTCTTTGATTATAGTACAGTTTGGATATCAACTAATTCTCAACTAATTCATATATTTAGAAATTAAGGTTGAATTTTTACATTGTATCATCTATATATGGGGCATTTACATTTTTGATTTTTAAGTACTACAGCATTTGAAATTGATATTAAAGAAATATAATTTTAAGAATTTTTTCTATTTATATAAGACATTCCAAAGATATATAAACATGATTTCAAATATGATGTCATTAATTGTGATACACTATCGGGCATTTGACATCAATTGTCAATTTTAATTCACAAGATTTCCAGCTGTTACAGTGTATTGATGAATAACTCACAACTTCCATTGTATTCATGGATACTTAATCAATATTTTTGCAATTTGATTGATGTTGTTGTATTTTAAAAGTTGTTGATATAATTTATCAGTTAATTTTATTTACAAGATCTTGGAATAGAATCTAGTGAAAGTTAAATATTTACATTAAAGTTTTAGCAAACTTTACAGCTGTAGTAAAAAGCATAATGTTAGATATTTGTAAAATAGGTGTATGATTTTTTTTATATAATATATAAATACATGTATGTATGTCTACATTTGTTTTAAGTACAACAATTTAGTATTATGGTGCAAGATTTAAATATGTACTAAAAAGTTTATCTACAGTACAGTGTAATCCCCACCGCTACTAACAATATTTTTTTTACTGTTAAATCAATATTTTGCCTTGTTTTTCCTATTTTGAATATTTAAAAATGTTCATTGGGTTTTTTTTTATTTCTGCCATATATTGTTATAATGTGAATTGCAGCAATTGCTTGTTTCTATTTTTAAAAAACAATTCTGTTTTGTTTTGTGGTTATGGAAATTTAGAATTTTTAAAATGAACATGCTCAATTTAATTTTATATATAGGCATATTTCATGAAGATTGAAAAGTTATCTACTGAAATACTTCATATACACATATGTTACTTGCTTTGTTCTCTGTGCAATAGACTGTTGTTACATACATTTCTCTTGTTGTTCTCAAAATAAAAGAACTGCTTTATATATTAAGTAACTGCTACATAATGTTCTATTGATTATCTAGCGTGCATCTACCAATAAAGATCTTCGATTTTGGGCTACAAAAAAAAAAATTAAAAATATCATTAATCCAACCATTTCTTGATGGTTTGATGAAGTATTTTGATTTCCTTCGCATTTATGAAAGCCTATTAAAAACACTTCATACCTTCAAGTTGATTTACTACTATTTAGATTAGTTTTATTCAAGCTATCAATGAATACACTGCTAATTAAGTTACTGATAAGGAGATTTCTTGCAAATGTAAAACTCCACGAAATCTTGCAGAGAGACACAAGATACTGTAAACCAACTTTCATTCCCGTGCGAGAAATTTTCGCGGGGTTCGTAAGGACATCGTCGTCGCGAATATTTCTCTCGCCGTGAACCAGTTCTTGTCGTATGGTTATTATAACAAAATGCGGGTCTGGAGAAGGCTTGGGCACGAACATTAGTCATCACGAACCAGTTTATCGGAACTAAATCGCGAAATAAAATCTTCGCGAATAAAAGTTGGTTTACAGTATAGAGTTATGCAATTAGCTCGATGACAAACTTGTCGTTAGCATGTGTTCGTAGTATTTTTTTTAAAAATCTAAATCTTAGAAAAAATAAACGCTAGGTGGACTCTGCAACGTTGAAAATGCAAAGAAATTATTGAAATTGTATCCAGAATATACCGAGAAGACTTTTGATAATTTAGTTACTAGTGATGAGATATTGATTAACTATTTTGAGCCATATTGTAAGAGTTCTAATAGAATATGAGCATCAAAGAATGCAAAACGTTCCATAAAAGTGTTTTTGTGGTATTGCTAAAAGATTACAAAATGTGAAGAGGGTTTTTATGGGGTTTTTTTTCGTTGAAAAAAAAGGCTCTGTCATACTGATTCCTGTGCCAAAGTACAAAACAGTCGCAGCTAACTTTAAAAATGTTTTAAGGATCCTCGACACCCCGTGACTTCCATTTTTTTATGGTAGTACGTCACAACATGGCGAGTTTAAATCATTGTGAAACAATTTATAAAGAACTTTTTTTTGGGTAATTTTCAAGTCGAACACATGCAAAATGCTGATATCTTAAATTACTGAAGAAGAATTGGCTTGTATGCAGAACTTTTCCCAATTGTGTGGAGTACCCTTAAAAACTGAAGAAATATTACGGAAATGTAGTATATCCGAATTTTTGTACGACAATGCGTTTGCACACTAAGCACGCATTGTGACTAGGTATTTGGAGACGGAAAAGGTTACTGCGATTTGAACATATTTTATTGTATTATAAACCTAGCTGTATGTAATATATACGTTTACAAATGGTTCAGACAATTTACGAGGTCTTTAACCATAAGTATATCTACCGTAACTGTCATACCACCCCACCCCGTTTTCTCCAGATTTCGCCCCTTGCAACTTCTTTCTGCTCCCCAACTTAAATTCCACCTATACTAAAGATTCCCTATTTTATGCGAGTACTTAATTCCGCGATTCAATGGCTTTGCATCAGATCGCGAGGATAAAAAAAAATCGAAAACGCCAAATTGTTATAAAAGTTTCATGTGTCCGAAAAAGAAAAGCCGAGAATTAGAAACCCACGAGATGTGCTTCTCGCGATTTTACGTGGATATTCATTCCGCGCGTTTGATTAGGAATCTATAGTATCTTGAAAAGATGCAAATCACGAAATGCCATTAGGTCTGCAATTTATCAGTATAAGGTGGGTGTCTCTATTGACAAATGTTTCCAGAAGTGAGTTGATCGTCTGATAAAGTGCATCCAAGCCAAGGGAAAGTAATTTGAAGGGTAGAATTTAAAGGATCAAATAATGATAAATGTGGGTAAAACAGCCATGTATCATCTTTTTTTTTTAAACCAACCTCGTATATATATCTGCAAGCTTTTTCAGCAATTTGAGATCCCATAAATCGTATATATCTAAAAGCTTTTGTAGCAACTGAGCAGCAATTTGAGATCCCACATTTTGTAAATTTATTAAAAAGATAATGATCAATTCGGTAATTTCAGTTCTAGAAATCAATACATTATATCGAATTTTTTTTTTGGTAAACTACTCTAGTAAAGGGTTTTTTTTGTAAGGTGCCAAATATTTATCATCCGTGCATTTAAAATTGCAGCGTCATTCCAAATTATGAAATATTTATTGACAGATTTGTATTACCATAAAATTAATAACTATAATTGTAAATTCATGTAAACACATGCGACATAACAATACCCATTTTTAAATAACAACACATGAACGATGAGAACTGGTTTTTTTTTACTCATTACTGAAAACACAAATACAAATTTCTACTATATTAAACTCGTAAAACGTTGAATACATAAAGAATATTGTCAGCTGATATATATTATATGGGCCTTCAATGTCTGCAGAGTGAGAGATAATGAGATGCTCTTAACAGCATTATTCATAGCCGCTGTGTATTGGAGCTTGCATATTGCACTGAGGATCGATTTTAAATACATAAGGCTAATATCATATGCATGTTACAATCTTGGCAAGTTATCAAATATTATTTCTCTATACTGAGTGCTATAGATTGAAGTTTTATTTCTCAGTAATCAATATGCAGATATGAGAAAAAAATTTAAATGTAACAGTTATGTTAAAAACGATTTGAATATGGGCGATCGCAGAAAATGAGAGAGAGAGTGATTTGGAAGTATTTGTTTTAATCAAAGAGCAAGACTTAATATGTGATTTATGAATATTTTTGACATAATTTATACGAACTGCATGGTTGATTTCTCTAATGGTAAATGAAAACACTTGTGGAATAGAGTGTGTATCTTGAGGTGGAAAATCAGCATCGTCAAAACTTTTTAAAAAATCCACAACTCCTTATCAGCAACTAATGTAATGATATGGGACCGTGGATCACATTAGCTACCACATAAAGTTTTACAATTGAAATACATGTACATGTAGGATTAGGATATATTTTTAAAAAAGTTTCATAACAATTGAAATTAAAAAAATCCCCTACACCAAAACTTTTACTTGCAATCTAAACATTCCATTACAATGGTAAGCTCCCTTACGCGTTATACTACACACTGCAACAAGGGACACTACCGGGTATATACGCTTTGGACTGACAAGTCTACAAATCTATAAAATGGCGTAGGTCTGTCGGTATTGTCTTTTTGTACAACATAAGACTAATGAGCTTGTTGAATGCATTTAGCTACACATTCATCGTTGATGAGGAGATAGTTCACCATCTCATCTCTGTCGTTGTCTACGTCACTGAAAATTTGTCCTTTATGACCCTCGATTTCGAAAAACATATCTACGTCATAGCCCTCATCCGATATGTAAGCCTACAAAACAAGATTTTTCAAAAATTACATAAGGTATATTTCTGTTCATAAATTCACTGCAATTCTCTTTTTTTATGATTATACTATATTCATCAAAGTGCTGACATGTTTTCATAAACAATAGGTTTCATAAGGGACCTCTGGTATTAGGCAAACCACATGATCATGTATACTCCATTTACAGTTTGTTTACTTTTTTTTAATGATAGTATACTTTTCAAAAGTATCTAGAAATATTCTATTAACGATCAGAATATTACATAGACAGGAGAAATTCTTGTAATTATTATGGAATGATCGAGATCTCAAATGTTCTAGAAACGAATTTATATAGATCATGTATACAGGTGGCGCTAATCCGGATACAGATGCAAGATTGAACAATGGCAATAAAAGCATATGAATGCAGCATCGCGCTTTGCTTATCACCATAGCAGTGTACCGTTTTTAATCCTTAAATAAAATCAATTGTATTTTTAACCTTTTAAGATCAGAAAGAACTCAAGCATTTTATTTTACTGTTGAATGTATTTGCGACCGGATGAGTATAAGTATACATTGGGAGTAACATTGCAAACAAACTTTTCGAAGTTCTTTTTACATGAGTTTGGAATCAATTATCTGAGAGTATAAAATCAACGACCAGGTATATTCAAGTTTGCGTTTTATGAAACGAAATAATCAATACAAACTTTCACAAGCTTTTAATCATACCGACGAATAACGAAGGAGAAGTTAGATAATACATCACACATTGCATATAACATTGCATATACTTTTCTTTACACTTTACACTTAACCCCCTCAAGAATCAAGAAGATGCTATTATTATACTGTTCAGTAATCTAATTTCTTGTAGATTCGTCATTTCCATGCAGTACTTAGTCTCGGTCATGGTAAATGCTGCGTGTAATTGTGATTTCAATAATAGGATCTATTCTGTTAAAATTAATCAATTCTTTGCCATAAATCACCTTCAATAATGGATTGGGTTGTGTTTTCTTTCTTTGAAATGAAAGAGAATACATTTGGATTTTTTCCATGCAAATTGTGTTTGATCCCTATGCAATTCACCCTGACGATGCGTTCATAATGCAATTAGATAACATTACTTCGCAGAAACGATTTTTTGGCTCTCAACTACTTATGATTTTGGATTTTTTTCCAAAAAAGTTTTGGAGAGTTGACGCATCTATTAAATAATGTACTACTGTACCACAGAAGGTCAATCTTCCTGTTTTGTAAACTATATGTAAATGTCAATCACCTAAATATATCAAACATTTTCGAGGGAAACGACGATAAAAGGGATACATACGATGGTTCTTCATTTTTAGCCCTAAAATTTAAACATCGTTCGCTTCCTCTAAAATTCAATGAATTTAGTGTTGAATTCGTCAAAATTAGGAATGGAGAATCAGATTTTCCTGTTTATTTGTTCTTCCTTTAATAATAGGACGTCATCAATATTGCAAACTTTTTAGTAAGATTTGTCAAAAATACTAACTTTAAAGACAATATTAACAAAAAATATATTTAAAAAAAAAAAATAAAACCGATGGCTGCATGCGTAGACTACAACAAGTTTCAAACATTTACATCATCAATACAAAATTAATAACTGTTACAGATATTGATTCCATGTCGTTGCATACAGGCGACAGAGAAAATGATAATTTTTGACCATTCGAGTGGAAAGAGCAGAAAATTGTCAGTTATATTATACGCTTTGATTGGTTTTGTTCAACTTGTCTATTTATCTATTTATCAACAGTTTCATATTATTAGAGGGTTTTTTTCATAAATGCAGTTTTATATTGCAGTCAAAATTATTGTCCAATTTGGTGCCAAATCGATCTTGTCGTTTTGTAGATCTGTATCGTCGGAAACCCATTCGTAGACTCGCATTAGCTTACTGACCGTGGGATACTCATTGGTTTTGTTTTTATGAATATGTATTACTCTCAATGAAAGAGATAAACTCTCATGCCGTTATTAATAGATGCGTGCGCAGGCACTAACACGAGTGGTGAAATTTCATTTACGAAATTGTGAAGGAGCCAATATGAATTGAGCATGAATTATTCACGAGAACAAGAAAAACTCAGCGATCGAGTTGGACAGCGCTTGCACATCATAAAGAAGGGGGCGAGGGTAGTTATGTGTTTCTACTTATATAGGCGAAGCTATCGCAACTAAAACGCTACATTACCGTAGTTTCCACGGGTTCTCCATTGATCCAAACGTGCAAGTTATCCCGAGCTATACAATGAAAACAAAAGGAATATTTTTAAAATCATGTATATATACATACCGGTATATACCAACTATTATAAGAACAAAGAATGGAATCTAGATAAGAGGATAATCTGGTTCCTTCCTTTGTAAGACCCCCCCCCTCCTCCAGACAGAGTGGTCAGTCTTGCATAAGCTTACTTGATGTAAACAAGTTTGCCTAACCCGATTCACTCCAATGAAGGGAAAAACCAAATACTTCTTAAATATTTTAAACTTTTTTGAAGTTTTATTAAGTAGACACCTAGGGCATTAAACCAACAAAACTATGAGTGATCTTGATAATATTTTGATGGATCTACCACAATAAAGACTTCCAATTCCCAATATTTTACGTCTTGAATTCAAAGAGTAATAAAATTACGCGTACACAGATTATTTACATTAAATGGATTACAAATACAATGTAGCTTACACATGGCAGAAAAGATCGACATGTATCTCCAAGAAGATATCTAAGTTGAATTTCGTTTTTTTTTACATGAGAAAAGGTATCTCCGGTAAAAAAGGAGATACCTTCTCTATCATGCGCGGATCTAGAGGGTAAGGGGGCGGGGTTCTACCCCCAGGGAAATTCAAATTATTCAAATTTTTATCGTAAAATTACCGAAAATATGCCTCGAACCGGGGGCAAACTTAAATATCCCTCAACTCCGCCCCCGGAATTTTTTTGATCTGCGCATGTGTATGACAAGAGATTACGTTTTTTCTTTTTTTTTAAATTCCTATGAAAATAATTGCATATAAATCGGATAAGACGCATTTTATGTAGAAGACAGAACGTATGATGAAGAAACGGCGTACAGAAGGAGATTTTGAATTCCTTGGAATCCATCTCTATTTCCCAGCCAGTGGTCAGCTTTGGTACGCCGTCTTGTGAAACATGACCCGCCTTTCTGGAAAAAGAGAGGGAAAGAGAACAAAGTCAAGCCATGCCAAAAAAATAATAATACGAAACTGATGGTTTTTAAATTTACCATTATAATTGTGCACATTAAAAAGTTAGGATATATGTGATGAATACATATAGCATTAGTACATTTTTATAGAAAAAAAACCGTCTTTTTTGGTCACCACTGTAGTTTAACATAGTAAGAAACTATAGGAAATATTCATTATTTTAGCTTATACAAAAACTAGATACGTATTGGTTCTTTTTTCGATTATATAGGTGTGCATGTTAAGAAGTTATCGGAAATACATCATTTTGTTACACAAAATAGGTGTGAAATATACAGTCAACATACATACACGGACGCATTAGACCAGTAAACTACCTGCTCAGATACCAAATGCAGTGCATTTGTATAATGACCGGGTGGTACCGAGTCCGATAATATGGTTATATATTATGCATGTGCTCGACATGAATGAATAGATAAATGCGGCTAGCTCCGAGTGCGACATTCCGTTCGTACTCATGTTTGATATCTTTAGTTTACAAAGTAACTTGCTTTTGCTGTAATATCAGCAGTAAATTGATCGAATAATCGAAAAATTGACGGAGATCTGTATTTTAAAACGTTTTTTGCACAAGTACACTACATCCACAATTTTTAAAATTCTCCTCTTTTCTTTTTCTGGTGGGTTTTCTGGTTTTTGCTTATTTTTGGGTCAATTTTAACAGACAAAAAAAAAAATCCCTTCGTAAAAGCATCTTTTAATTAGCATCGTAATTGATATGTTATATTAATTGCTATTACTATCAATTAGAATCTTCAGGCATTTCGCGTTTTGTTTAAGTACCATGAAACTTTTAACTCGGTCCTATTGATTTGCTAGAAGCCAAGTCAACATATATTTAACATGATTCCCCTTCATTGTTAACATGTTTGTTAATGGTCAGAATCTTTCATCAAATACCCCACTTAAATTTCAAATACGGTAATTAGTTTATTCAAATAACCTGAAATTGACAAATATTTCATAAAGGAATCAATCCCTCCGTGTTTTGAGGAAAATATATAACGCCTCATTGCAGAGTAGTTCTTTTGAAATATACATCGATTTTACACCTCCTATTTCAGGGAAAAAACCGTCTTAGCTGGGAATTTTTCGACAAATTTCTTTATACTTTTCGCCCGATCTAAAAACAAATATTTGGATAGGATGATATTGTGATTGATCCCAGTTTCAATAGCGCATCTGCAAATCCTTTCACTAAGCTTTAAAGACCAGTTTTTGAATAATGAAAGCCTACCAAACGCATTTTAAAAATAAATTCACTCTGCTCATCCGACGAACAAAGTTCTAAAACAATACCAGTGCTTTTAAACCGTGTAAATCCAGAGAAGCTTTATCTATGAATAAGCATAATGTTTTGCAATTTTTCTGTGCCTTTCTCCGTTTGAGAAAAAAAGAAGTACATGGAAAAATGCAATAAAATTTAAAGCTATACATATGAATATTGCATATCCAGTTTTCCAGATGCAAAACAGGTTTACTAATATAATGAGTATGGCGTTTCGCAATTCTGTGTGCCATTATCTATGAAAGAAAATATAAAATACGTTGAAAAATGTAATGAAGCTATAATTATGAATAACCATACTCAGTAGTTTAAACGCTTCCTGAATATTTCATATCTGGTTTTCCAGATGTCAAAAATGTAATAATGAGAATATTGTTTTGTAAATTTCTGTGCCATTATCGATAAGTATTGGGAAAATGTGAAGTACTTTGAAAATGCAATGAATATACATGTATACCTATACCTATGAATAACCATATTCAAACACGTCCTAACTATTGCATATCCAGTTTTCTGGATGCAAAAAAAAGGATAAAGATGAATAGAGTGTTTTGCCATTTTCTTTACCATTATCAATTAGAGAAAATCAGAAGTACCTGGAAAAAATGCATTAAAGCTATAGCTATGACTAATTATATTCAAACACGTCATAAAAATTGCATATCCAGTTTTTCAGATTCAAAAAAGGTAAAAATGAGCATGATGTTTTTCCATTTTCTGTGCCATTATCTATTAGAGGGGGGAAAAAAATACAGTATTTGGAAAAATGCATTAAACCGATGTGTCACGAAAATATTTGTATGCTTTATGTAAACACGTTTATTCACACACACAGCGTTGTCTAATGGTGATGAATAAAAGTGTCAATTGATCCAATGATCAGAGAATCCAGCCACTTATTGATCGTGAGGGAAGAGTTGCATCTC